>JAPMUY010004358.1:90000-195000 GCA_026901105.3 Galaxias olidus
AACTAGGGTTAGCACTACTGTAGCTGTCCTACTGAGTCTCTATTGATCCAGATGTAACTAGGATTAGCACCTCTGTAGCTGTCCTGCAGCGCCTCTATTGGTCCAGATGTAACCTGGATTAGCACTACTGGAGCTCTCCTGCAGCGCACCTCTTGGTCCGGACCCCCCATGGACAGTCAGGCTCTTTGGAGCGGCCCTGTCTCTTCAGGGGGCGCAGGAAGGGGACGTGATGGACAGGCACACACACAAACACACACACACATACAAACACACACACAGATGCACCGCACACACACACACACACGGTCACAGATCACGTAAGCAAACAATACGAATGCAATAGCAATTACAGGCAAACAAGCTGATGTCTACTCCCGCGCAGGCCTAAACACACACACACACACACACACACACACAAACACGTGTTGTGGGCCAGGCGTCAGTGCTGCCAATGTGGCGTGAACATAGGAGGACTCCAAGCACCTCCCGGCATGGCTGCTCACTGAACACAGGGATCAATGTGTCGTAAGCTCCTCTGTATGTATTTACACCCAATAGATCTGCATACCTTTGTGGCCCTCTGGCTGAGGATCTGAGGTACTGAGGTGTTTGTGTGTACATGTGTGAGCCCTGTCTGTGTCTGTTAGTATTTGTAATCTCAACAGTGGGTGGATATGTGCGTGCGCGCGACTGTGTTTCCTTGGCCCTCTGCCAGTGTTTGTGGGCAGTAGATGTCGCTGGGCATGCCTGCCAGGAGCTTCCAGAATGTTCCCCCTCCTCTATTGCGTTACTTGGCCTTCCTTGACGGCAGCCCCCCCCCCCCCCCCAGACCTCCAGATCTACGCGGTGAGCCCCATTCCAGAGAGCCAGGAGGTGCTGCAGCGGGACGGGGTGCCCGACAACATCAAGAGCTTCTACAAGGTCAACCACATCTGGAGGTTCCGCTACGACCGGCCCTTCCACAAGGGCTCCAAGGACAAGGAGAACGAGTTCAAGGTGAGCCGTCGGAAGTGGGGGGAAACGGGAAGCAGCGACTACATGATATATTCATTACATTACATCACAGTTTTAAAAATACAACTTGGATCAATATCACATGGAACTTCCTATGAAGTAGAACACAACACGTGGATGAATGTGTGTGAAGTGCATGCGGACGCAGAGGCAGTGTTTGAGTGCACACACGTTGGGGTCACAGAGACCCCCTGTCCCTCACACTGGACCTTCCCATCTATCTTCTTCTTCTTTAACGGAGTTCTGCCGGTATATCTTGATTTATCTTCCGCTTTCTCTTTTTATTTCTCCATTTTGTTTTAGGCTTCTCTGTCTCTCTTTTTCTCTCTCTCTGTCTCTCTTTCTCCCTCTGTCGCCCTCTCTCCCTCTCCCTCCTTCTCTATCGGCCTGGTCTATTGATTGGGAGGAAGTGTGTGTGTGTGTGTGTTTTCAGATGTCTGGAGTTGTTCAGGCCATGTATAATTCATGCGGGCTCCACTGTGGCTAATTAAAGTCGGGGAGCTGAGAGACCTCCCCTGCTCCGTCCAGCACAGGACCAACATATGTACAGACAAAACACATAGAGGTGATCGGCACGCGGACACACGGCCCTCTGCAACCTTTATGTCCTATTCATCCACTCACAGAGGGGCAACACCACAGGACAGATTCTCTCTCTCTCTCTCTCTCTCTCTCTCTCTCTCTCTCTCTCTCTCTCTCTCTCTCTCTCTCTCTCTCCCTTTTGCTCGTTTTCTCTCTCTTTCTGTCTGTCACTCTTTCGCTTGTGCTCTCTCTTTTGCTCCCTATCTCTCTTCCTCTCACTATCAGCCCAAATACATTATTTCTCTTTCCATTCCGATGGGATTGGGCCAATGTTGAAATATCCCAACGTGTTAAATATCCCCTCGTCCCTGGCGTGTGTATCATGGAAGTGAGACCTTTAGTCTGTCTCAGAGGAAATGTAGAAAACACAGAGGGGCATCCATCTGCCTAGATCTGCCATGATAGCATTGTGACAGAATAAGGGCAAATCCAGATCTATTCCAGAGAGATGTAGTGTATCGGACAGCTGGAGTTGTTGTTTAGAGGTGGAGCGTGTTGTACAGCTAGAGTAGCCATGTAGAGAGGGAGTGTGCTGTGCAGCTAGAATAGCCGTGTGGAGAGGGAGTGTGTTGTGCAGCTAGAGTAGCCGTGTGGAAAGGGAGTGTGTTGTGCATCTAGAATAGCCATGTAGAGGTGGAGTGTGTTGTACAGCTAGAGTAGCCGTGTAGAGAGGGAGTGTGTTGTGCAGCTAGATTAGCCATGTAGAGAGGAAGTGTCTTGTGCAGCAGGACTTTTTGTCTATAATTGTAGCATGTTGTAACGCTAGAGTTTCTGTATTAACTGCTTGATTAGTCAAGGGAGCTCCTTTGAAGGCTCGGGGCAACAGGGATATCACAGGGAGAAGGAGAGCAGGAGAGACGGTTGATTTGCAAGGATAAAGCATAAGTGTTTGTTTTTGTCTTTTGTTTTCTGTAGTTCCTTATTAGTTTCAGCGTTTTCATTTCCACATCTGTTACGTTTGTTGTTGTTTGCTGCCCTGCTTTCACAGTGGCGGCAGTGGCACTAGCTGAGCTGAGGCTCAGTGGAGGAGTTGGTTTTATAGGCTATTAAAACACAGTGTAGCAGAGTGGTGTTAGTGAGACACCTAAACGGTTTGGATCTTCTTTGACTGTTAAGTCAACGTTTTCATTAAAAGGCATGACCGGTAGTCAATCAGCCTCTTTTTTTCCTTGCGTTGCTATCTCTAGGTGGTCCGTTCAACCCCGCACTTGCTATAGTTCACCTAGGGAAAATGTTGTCTAAGTGGTCTCAAATGGAATGAAATGAAGGGCATTGAGGCATGGCAGATAGGCCCTCTGGTTATCTGGGGCCCTACACAATCTGCATATGCAGCCCACTTGTACAGCTCTAGTGGCATGGGAATGAACCACGGGTATTTAAATATACCATGTAATCTGCCCCTCTTTGAAAGGGGTAATCCAGGTGAAAACATTGTCGGTTAGGACTGCGGTTGAGATAAGGACGCTTGCATACCGTAGCCATCTTGTCACAGTCATGGCATGGTAAGTGTTTTCACTGGAGCTCATACTTAGCATACCTTACGTACTGACAGTGCACACACACCAACCGTGTGTGATGTCAACATGCTGTCAAGCAGGTGAAGTGTGTGTGGGCACATTTATATTGATGTTCATCAGGATGAAAAGTGGATATACGTCTATGCATACTAACCGCGCGCGCGCGTGTGTGTGTTCACAGAGTTTGTGGGTGGAGAGGACCACCCTGACCTTGGTTCAAAGCCTCCCAGGCATCTCTCGCTGGTTCGAGGTGGAGAAACGGGAGCTGGTGAGTCCGAAGTCAACATGAATACCAAGATACACATTCACCGGCCATAAAGGACCATGGATGGAGAAAGAGCTCTGGCTATATCTCTCATTGCCATCTCTACACAAACGTCTCCTTCCTGTCTGTCTGTCTCTCTGTCTGTCTGTCTCTCTGTCTGTCTGTATCTCTGTCTGTCTCTCTGTCTGTCTGTCTTACTAAATCAGCCACTCACACACACACACACACACACACACATTCACTGAAACACACATTTACACATACTGTACCTATTCAACACTGACCCGGACAACAAACAATGCAGTTGAGAGGTGCATAGAGGGCACTGGGCTACCAACAACAGCACAACAAAACAATGTTCCACACTAACCTCCCTATCTGTTGTGGAATCCTTGCTGTAAGAGCTTCAATGTTTCCATTGGCAAGAGGCACACTCAGTGCAAAACAGAAGTATGTTCCATAGATATCAAGCAGTGTTCTAGCCCTCTGTAACCCTTTCTCCCTGACATAATATGTTACGAGGCTTAAAGTGCAAGTCTATTATGCATGGGGCCAAAGCTTTTAATATCTCATAATTGTTATACTCACTCAGTAGCAAGTGGAGACCATGACCTCTGAAGCAGCGAGGGCAAGCTCTTTGTGTAAAAAGCTGCACCTTTGATAGGGAAGGTGAGGGAGTGGGAATTGGAGAAAGAGAGTAACTGGCACAGAGTTGCAGTGGGAAAGAATGGTAAGAAAGCACTGTACAGAGGGAGTTTGAGAAGGATCTGTGAGTGTCTGTGTGCATGGCCAGCGTTATTGAGCCCTTGTGTTTGCATGTGTGTTTCTCACTGTCCGGACCACCTATGAACCGTGTCCTGGCCCTCTGCAGGTGGAGGTGAGCCCCCTGGAGAACGCCATCGAGGTGATCGAGAACAAGAACCTCCAGCTGAGGACGCTGATCGCCCAGTGCCAGAGCAGGCAGATGCAGAACATCAACCCCCTCACCATGTGCCTCAACGGGGTCATCGACGCCGCCGTCAACGGGGGGCTGGCCCGCTACCAGGAGGTACGCGGTGGAGGAAGGGGGACATACATACTGAGCCGTACCGAGACAGGCAGACAGGCAGACAGGCAGACAGACAGGCAGGCAGGCAGACAGGCAGACAGGCAGACAGGCAGGGTACTGTATCTGCCAAACCCGCCCTGTTCCTCCGCAGACTGTAGGAGCTACTTCTCTCTCTACGGTGGAGTACTCCGTCCTCGGGCTGAGCTGTATGTACTTTCTGTCGCGTAGCAACCATACTGTATCACTGCAGTGTGTGCCACTGTACGTGCTGGTGTGTTGGAATATATGTGTGTGTGTGTGTGTGTGTGTGTGTGTGTGTGTGTGTGTGTGTGTGTGCGTATGCGCGCAGGCGGTGAAACGCTTATTATGTGGCGAGAGCTACTTGATAGAACAGCGATAGCCGGGTCAGTAAAGTGCCGTCTCCAGCTCTAACCTCAATTTGGCCATTAGTGAAATGGCATCTGAAGACATGGCTTGAACGTCATTTGCTGAACCATGCCCACCTACTTTGCTGGGAGGCACAGTCTGTGGAGGCCACGCACTTGTTGAAACACAACAGTAGCTTTTTATTCGTCTTCGGCTGTCGCATGTTTTCATGGAACACACCACAAATCATTTAATTTGTTTGAATAACGCCAATTGACAGTAATGCCAATTTGCTCAAGCCTAAATGAAGCCAATTTGGGCCTTCATAAATTCAGATTTATATGCTTCTTGTAGGCCCTGGGGCTCTTTAGGGGAGCCCTGTCTGATTGATGCTGCTCTCTGCTTCGTGCTTCATCTTTAATTGGACTTTCCTAATGATTAACAGCACGACGGTTGACAACGAGGTCTTTGCCCTGTAGTCTAAAGGGGGAAATGATATTATATTGATCATATAATGATCTGGCCAAGCACGCTCAGACATCATTTTATCATGTGTCCAGACCATTCTCTCTGTATAGATTATATTGTATAGTGCCTCATTCAGATATATTTAATTGATTTAGGTGTTTATATATTATTTTTTTTTTACATATGTGACACGTTTACTAAATAATATTTAATCTATGGTAACACTGTTAGATGAGTATGTTGGTGATTACTTTGGAAGACACAGTTAGCATGGACAGTGAGTGCCGCAGTCAGAATGCAGTCAGTGATGGGTGTGTGTGTGTGTGTGTGTGTGTGTGTGTGTGTGTGTGTGTGTGTGTGTGTGTGTGTGTGTGTGTGTGCGTGCGTGTTTAACACTGCAGTATAGCATCTCTCTCCTTTGAGTCTCATCTGAGGCTGTCTCTTTAGAGATAGACAGCAGAGTCCTTGGGAGGAGAACCACACTGATATCTGACTTTCAGTTTTTTTTTCTCTCTTTTTCCTTTCTTTCTTTTTCTTGGAAGATTTGAAAGGCGATTTCTGAGTCTTTTCTCTCAGCGTCGTTTCTTCTCTCCCTTCATGCTTATATCGCTGATCGGAGAAAAAAAAAAAGACTGCTTCTAACCTAGACAAACATATCAAGCATTGATGACACTGTCAACAACTGCAAAAAAAAAGGAAGTTAGTGTAGTAAAATCCCAACTCAAAGACTACCAGGGTATTTATTTATTATCCGTCTTTTCAATCTGTTTTGAAAGAGACGGTCTAGGAGACAGTGATGAAGAAAAGCACAATCCGTTAAGTTGCAACCAAGTGTGACATTGAACATATATCACGAGACAAATTAAAGGGATGCCCTGATAAATGATCTGCTTAGCAAAAGGCTGGGGGAGGGGGGGGTATTCTCATTTTCAATCGTAAAGGTTTTAACCGGTTTACCAAGCCAACTGGGTTGTGAAAAAGGGTTTGCGCGGCGCGGTGGCTAACGGCTGGCTGCGCCCCGCGGGGCTCTCTCCTGCAGGCGTTCTTTGTGAAGGACTACGTGGCCACTCATCCAGAGGACAGCGAGAAGATAGGACGTCTGAGGGAGCTCATGTTTGAGCAGGTCAGTGGACACGTCCCCAAAGCGCTCCGGAGGGGAGCTTCATAGAAAACCTGCTTTCCATTAAATCAGCCCAAGATGTCGATCATTGTTATTGAAAAAAAATACGTGGTGGCAGAGGTGATGAAATAGATTTTTCCTGTACTGCGGCTTTCCTTAAGAAATCGGACTACCCCCAAAGTAGCAATGTACTATTTTGATTTGTCTGTCAAATCCTATTTGTATCAACATTCAGTCGGTCTTTTTCCTTTGCTCCTCCAGGCTCATATTCTGGAGTACGGCTTGGCAGTGCATGAGAAGTTTGTCCCCCAGGATATGAGACCCCTACATAAGAAACTGGTTGACCAGTTCCATCTCATGAAGTCTAGCCTGGGAATACAGGTAACACAAAATCCATTAAATTGTATCTCTTGTTAGTGCCCCATGTTAGATCCAAGGCCTATAGTTTATGAAAGAAATAGCAGCTAACATATTTACAAGGTTATACTGCATATTGAGAATACTACTGTTTTCAACAATGATCCTTTGCAAATAAGAAAGCTTACAATCCCCTTGTGGGTGTTTTCATGGCCATATGGTGACTCAAACCCTTTGAGAACATGCAGAGCACTTGCACCTTGACATCTGTGATACGTAATGCTTCTTGTAAAGAACTTCACTTTATTTCTTAGACGTCAGTTAGACACATTGGACTTCTCTGTTAGTTAAACCAACGCAGCGAGAAAGCAGTAAGAAAGGTGTAGGGAGGGAGGGAGGGAGGAGGGGGAGGGGGTGTTTCTATCTTTACTAAGCAGTGTGTAGGATGGCTCTGGCACTCCTAGTGTTAGGAACAAGGAGCTGGCAATCCCTCCTTCCGTCTGGGAGCACACGACGTGAACGCGTTTCCTCCTCCTCTAATCCCCTCTCCCAGGAGTTCCCTGCCTACGTGCGCGCCAGCCCTGTGCACTTCACCAACGGCAGCCCACGTACCTGCCGCAACTCAGTGCCCAACATCCTCAGCCCAGATGGTGGCAGGGTGGTCTCCAGGCGGAGGTGAGAGGGACACAACAACAACCGCTGTCTCCTCTTTTTAAAAAAACAAGTCTTGTCTAGTCTAGTCTCTGTGGCTGTTTTCTCAGTCCTCCATGTCTGTCCCCGTCTTTCACTTTTGTTCAGAATTTTGACCTCACCGTCTCTCTCTCTTCCTCTGCACATGCTGTCTGTTCTCCTCCTCCACCTTCCACCGCCCACTCTCTTTTCTTCTCCTCTTCTATTTCTTTATTATTATCCTGCTTTGCTATGAAGCTCCATATGAGCGTAGGTGGGCAGACTGGACTGGATGGGGCATGCTGTGTGTTTGCTTGCTGACGATTGGTGTGTGCGAGTGTGTGTGTGTGTGTGTGTGTGTGTGTGTGTGTGTGTGTGTGTGTGTGTGTGTGTGAGTGTGTGTGTGTGTGTGTGTGTGTGTGTGTGTGTGTGTGACAGAGACAGTTGTGTGTGTCTGTGTGTGTGTGTGTGTGTGTGTGTGTGTGTGTGTGTGTGTGTGTGTGTGTGTGTGTGTGTGTGCGTGCTGAGGCACTGATGTGCTCAGTGACCCTGCCACCCTCTACCTGAGACATCCTCTCGAGCGTTAAGAACGATGGACGAAGGCCAGTGTGACACACACACACACACACACACACACACACACACACACACACACACACACACACACACACACACACACACACACACACACACACACACACACACACACACACACACACACACACACACACACACACACACACACACACACACACACACAAACACATTCATACAAGTACAAACACTAACACTTTCCTCAGAAGGCAGGCTGTCTGTCTTTCACTAATATTTTGGTTAATGTCCACTCAAGTTTTCTATGAGCCAATGTCCAACCGGCCAAGAGTTACACAGGGGACTATTCAGCAACTCAACTCATGATTCGAGCTGAAATATTTGGTGCACTTTCCCCATTTTCACAAAATTGCCATCTGTCCAAATGTATCAAAACCGGCTAACCTTCTATTTGTTCCCTGTGTGTGTGTGTGTGTGTGTGTGTGTGTGTGTGTGTGTGTGTGTGTGTGTGTGTGTGTGTGTGTGTGTGTGTGTGTGTGTGTGTGTGTGTGTGTGTGTGTGTGTGTGTGTGTGTGTGTTCAGTCCTCTCAGTTACCCGGCGGTCAACCGTTACTCCTCCTCCTCGCTGTCCTCCCAGGCCTCCAACGAGGTCAGTAACATCACGGGCCAGTCGGAGAGCTCAGATGAAGTGTTCAACATGCAGGTACGTACACGCTTCTCAAAGACTTTAAATTAAAATTAAAATACACATACACATACACATACACACATCCATTGTAAAACATACCCAACCTTCTTTCTATTTCTTTCTTTCTTTCTTTCTTTCTTTCTTTCTTTCTGTTAAATTTTTACAATTATTTCTCTTTCTTGCATGTTCTCGTTTTGTTTGTTTCTCTATATTCCATGTGTACCCTCTGCAGTAGAGCAAATTGTCATGATTTGATCAAGTCAGAGTGAGGTGACGTAGCCTTTTCCAAAAGCTGTTCTGCAGACAGACAGTGGTCGAAACTAGATTTGTTCAATTCTCAATCTGACTGCTTTCTTTAACCTGTCTGCCCCAAAAACAGTTTGAGCCCTGATATCTAGAAACAAGAGTCCAGATTTGATAAAATCCTCAATTTGGTCTCTGTACTTAATTTTCTTCTCCAGCAATTCTATTAAACGACAGAAGGTTTTTGGGGCAATGTCAAAAGGAGGTGAGCTACTTTGGGACAGTGCTACGGGCTACCTACCATTTTCCTTCTCTGGCTGCCTCTCGCATCTCCACATTTTTCTGCAAAACTGGATAACACATCGCCGGTTTGTTTTTCTCAATTGTTGACAATGTTGCGATGTTGTTTATGTTGTTGATGTTGTGTCTGTAGCCCAGCCCATCTACCTCAAGCCTCAGCTCCAATCACTCGGCCTCTCCCAACGTTACCAGCTCAGCGCCATCCAGCGCAAGAGGTAAACCTCTCTCTCTCTCTCTCTCTATCCTTCTCTCTCTCTCCTTCTCTCTCTCTTTCTCTCTCTCTTTCTCTCTCTCCTACTTTCTCGCTCACTCAGTCTCTGTGTCTCACTAAATTGTGGGAGATATAAATTAAACAGCGAGCCAATCTCTTTTTCTGAAAGAAGGGATTTAAAATGTAATTTTCCATGTTCAGATGGAAGGAGGAAGAGGTCAAAGATAGTTTATGGAATGATAATAAATAAAGAAAACTATTATGGAGGGAATTGGAAAGGCAGTTCAAGTAGAGAGGGAACGAGGGAGAGAGAGAGAGAACTGGGAGGAGAGGTAAGGTTGCACAGTTGATTATGTCTCAGTGGACACTCTCCCTATCAGAACCCCCAACCACATATAATCTCCATCCTAGCCTGTCTCCAGTGGGTTTCCGCCAGATTGACATCCTACAAATAAAAATATATGCAGACATTTACTACCGCAAACACACACACACTCCTCCTTGGCAAGCTGCTGGCTACAGCAGCCCCCACCCCCTTCGTAGGCCCCTTCTCAGGCAGTCAAGAATTGGGAGAATTACAGCAGCCCCCCAACCTGAATAGGCTCTTATAGCGATGGCTATCTCCGCCTCATATGATAGCTATCCCAAAGCGATTGCCTCCAAATGGGGCACGATCTATTGCTCTGCTGATAGGACAGCTAAACTGTATCGTGAAGCGGAAAGGGCACAGGTGTGAAGATTGGAGGGGAGGGGAGGATGGAGGAATATGTGTTTGTGCACCTAGGCCTATGTTCATGAAATGGCTTTCTGAAAAGACTTTAGTGTCTCTGCTTGGACTGTGTGTGTGTATGTGTGTGTGTGTGTGTGTGTGTGTGTGTGTGTGTGTGTGTGTGTGTGTGTGTGAGTGATTGCATGCCTGCCTGAGTGTGAGTGCTTGCTTACGATGTATTTGTGTGTTTTAGTGCACACTGTATACTGTGTGTGTGTGTGTGTGTGTGTGTGTGTGTGTGTGTGTGTGTGTGTGTGTGTGTGTGTGTGTGTGTGTGTGTGTGTGTGTGTGTGTGTGTGTGTGTGTGTGTGTGTGTGTGTGTGTGTGTGTGTGTGTGTGTGTGTGTGTGTGTTTGCATAAAATGTCAGTCTGGCACTAGCTCAGTGTGATGTCAGGCCCAGCAGTCTAGCCGTGTGGTGGAGATGGAGGGCGGATGAGACTGGGTCATTTGTCATCTTGTGGGCCTGGTCAAGCAGAAAGATTGGTGGAGAGAGAAACAGAAACAAAAAGGTTGTTGTTCGCTGATTGACACTGTTTGTGTGTTAAGAATCCAACGATGCAATTGGTCCCAGGTTGTAAGGTGTGTGGATTGTGTGCGCACATAGGCTTGTGTGTTTTTGTGCGCTTGAAAGACTGTGTCTGTTTGTATTAGGGCTGTCAGCCCTTCAGATTAACACATTAAATTAACTCCAAACATTATCACTTAAAATGTAAATTATTGCACTCACATATTTCCCTCTTGCACACTCCAATATTGAAGAGCAAGTCAACTTATAATGAAGGGTGCTTTTATTTCAAAATCTGTAGACTTAGCTGAGCCAAGGCCACATTACTCTTTCAGAAGCACATTAAATGTTTTATTTTTGCTGTTGTTGTTGTTGTTTTGTACTGCAGAGTGCAGGTCACATTATTTGACTGCACGAGGTAAGATGCTAATGAGAATTTTAATTCAGGTTATTTTGGTCATTTAATTTCACAGCTTTGCTCTGATCCATCAGTTTATCATATCGCTGCCTCCTTCCGTTATCTAAATATGTTTTTTTTCTTTTTGATATTGGGTATTCTATTTAAAAATAGTTCCTTCTGATTCTACAATGAAGAGCTGTAGTTGACTGCGGCACAATACTAATAAAAAAATGCACGGGAAACATAAGGAAAACCTATTAAAATATTGTTACTGTAAAACCTCTTAGAAACCTCCATTTGCTCCCATCGACTGGAAGAGTTCTTTGTAACATACCAGAACCTGAATATAGTATCAAATTGTTGTTTTATTAACGTTGTTATTTTCTTTCAAATCAGTGAATTTATGATTAATTACGCGTGTTAATTTGCTAGATGACATTAAATGTAATCGGCCCCATGATGTTGTTTTTTGTGCATGTGAGTGTGTGAGTCTTGGTGTTCCTTTGTGTGTTTGGATTCTCACTGTGTTGGTCTCTCCACTCTTAGGCTCGCCCCAGCTGTCAGACAAACACAAGCATTCCAGGGACAACTCCTGTCTATCTCCGCGAGAGAGACCTGTTAGTGCCATCTTCCCCAACCCTTTGGACCCTACACAAGTTGGTGTTTCCACACAAACGCCCATACACAGGCATAAACAGAGGGTGGACATAGACACTTGCTGTTTTTTTTATTCTTTCATTTTATTTTCAGTTTATTGTATCTGGCACCGACGTGAGTGCTACAACATTCTACCTGTGTTTGGTCATAATTTAGAACATTGTCTTCAACGGTGTTATCATATAGAAATGCAGACATTTCCCAACACAAGAAAAACACACACGTGCGCACATAAATGCTTGCGCCTAGATTTCCTGCAGTAGTTTGACACCATGTATTTGTGTTCACAGAGAGCTCCTCCTCACCAGATAGGGGACGCCACCCTACCCAGGAGTGACCCCAACCTCTCAGCCCCTGACAAAGGTAAAGCAATACCCCTCTCCATTACAGCACGCACAGCCAAATGGTCTGGCGCCTTCACATGTCTGGATCATAGAGTTGGTGATGCTGTAAGATAAAGTGGTCGACTGATACTTAAATAACAGCTTTGGATAAGGAGATTATTTTATTAGAAAATGTATCTTGGATATCATCAACCTTGTTTTCCTTCCCTGGAGCTGAAAGAGTATATACTCATGGAACTGGATCTTTCAAATCAAACGGCGTGCCTGCAGCGCTGCCATTCGTCTTCTTTTTATAAATAAATGATGTTTACCAATCAAGAGCCCCCGCCTTCCCTGGAGCTAATCCCTCCATGCTAGACGGATACTGCAGCCAGAGGCTGTGTCAGTCAGGTAGCATCAATTAGGCTGTGCCAATGATTCAGGGCTCTATGAAACCGCCTTAAATTATAATGATGGATGACCGTGACTTGTCAGAATACATAAAAAAAGGTCTTATTGGATTGACCGCTGCTACATCTTCATCTCAGTAGTCCTACTCATACATTACATACAGTAAGTACAAAGGGATATCACTGGGTGAGTGTAGTCCTATAGTCATACATTATATACAGTACAAAGGGATATCACTGGGTGTGAATGTAGTCCTATAGTCATACATTACATACAGTATACTATAAGGCATATCACTGGATGTTAGTGTAGTCCTATAGTCATACATTACGTACAGTATAAAGGGATATCACTGGGTGTGAGTGCAGCTCCATCTCTGGTCTCACTTTGAGATCAGGGCGAGGGTGAGCTGGCCAGATGAAGAGTGTTTGTGACAGGCTAACCAATCAGGGACTTAGACTCTGACAACCTACAGCTGGTTGAGTCACATCAAGTTTGCGGGTCATTTTCATATTCAACAGCTCAGTGACCGCTCCCATGAGCCCATATTCATAAATAATAATGAGATCGATATTAGGATTTTCCCCATATCGTCATTGGAAAGTGCCAGAGTCCAGAGAGAGTCAAACTCTCAGCCTGCACAATCTTTGTGAAATATATTCAAACTATCTCTTTGGCGTAGGATTGTAATACAGCGGTCATGGGAGTATGTAAAACACTCAGCAAGCTGATAAACTATGGGTTATGAGCATGGGCAATTTTGACAGCAGTAATTGCCAGCAATGCTGATATTTTCCATTACCAACCGGTTCTTCACAGTGCCCCATGTTGCTTGAATTGATTTGGCTTGAAATGTCTTCTGCTATCCTTGTTATGATCAACATTGCCCTTTGATGTTGCCTCGGCAAATTGCCTGTGTATTGCAGCCTTAGTCTCACCCAAGAGTGTCTACTTTACGTGTGTGTGTGTGTGTGTGTGTGTGTGTGTGTGTGTGTGTGTTTATGCATATTTAAACATGCATATGAGTGCTAGGTCAAAAAAGAATAAAGGTATGGGAAATATGGAAAAACTGAAACAATTGATATTTTCTATGTTGTTTGTTAATTATTTAAATTGCTCAAAGAATATGAATGGAAGTCGCCTCCTGCTGGTTTGACCCATGTTTTGACACGGGACGGCCTACTCACCGCAGGCTCATCATTTAGCAATATTCAAGAGATATAAATATAACAGCTATATGTTTGCATGTGCCATCCTCAGAAAGAGTATAAAACAGTCAACCAATCACTGTTCCTAGGAACTGAAAAGCAATCCAGCACTTTCATTGTTTTGTTTTTTTTACTTTTAAGGAGGTTAGACTGCCTGCAACGTTCATGAAACTGAGCATGGTTTTCAAAGTAGTGTGATATTAATATTCCTTCAAATTTCCAGCCATAGAAATTGCACAGTGGCGGATCACTTAGTCTCGAAAGCTACTGTAATGGAGGTTGATTTTGTCTGAATCTGTGATTTTATTAGCAGTAGTCAGGTTGACGGGAACTCAGCTTGAGCGCATATGCCACGGCTGTCAAACGCCATTCCCAACAGCTTGTGGTGCAATTAGATGAACGTGAAAAAAGCACCTTGAATTAAAGAGAGATAGGAAGTGCTATTTGCCTTGTGATTCACACTTGCACGCGCCAATCTTTCCGCATGATTTCTCGCCGAATACTTAACGGCAAAGCGAAGAGTTGGAGATGAAATTACCACCATTCCTCAACACCTCGTGTCTATGACAATGGAGCGGTTTGTTCCGTAGGAGTCTCAGGGAGGTGTGTGATTGTTTCAAATGAATCCATATGGTCTCCCGCTGCTTCCTATTATTTGCATTCTCTGCAGAACGGTCTTACACTTTTTCAAACATTCCGATGGTACATTTTTATGTGACTGATGGCGTTATTTATATTCATATAGTGTTTTTTTATTTATTTATTTTTTATAATAACTTACTTGTCTAGTGCTCAGCGCCTTTCTGAGTACCTGAGACAGTTTTAAAATAATAGTTTTGAAATTGCGCCCAGAAATGTTACGCATTGTATATTGAAGACATTTCATGAAATGTTAAAGATTTAAATATTCGGCTGTAAAAAAAAAAATCTAAAAACAGTCTTCCTGTTTATTTCCCCAAGCTCTAGGATATATACCCCTCGCCCAAACAGGTTTAGAAAAGAGCTTGTGTGCAAGTACACACACACACAAAACTATTAGGGCATGGCTAAAATAGCTTTAATGGTCTTGACGAAGGTTAAAGGTTTGTGGAGCTGGCAGATATTGTTTGGAAAGACATTTACAGAATTGTTCAGAACAAGTCCTTCGAAATGTCATAGTGTTCATCCTGATACTCTGTGATCGTGTATGTTACATGCAATCTGTCTCAAGTTGTTTGTAACTCAATGACCCAATGTATGTCTTTGTACACCGAAGTGAGGCCTACCCCCAGTAGCTGGAGCCTAGACAGTGTAAAAGAGGCCAGACCCCACTTCTCTGACTCTGTGGGCAAGTTCCTTTGTCCTCCTGTCCCTCCTAGGCCACCGTACTCAGGTAAACCAGCCAATCAGAATAGCCCATTGTTCAGCTGGCAAAGTACTAATACGCTCTTTCTCTCTTTGGTTTTTGACAACTTTTGCTTTCTCCTTCCCCCTGGACTTCTTCAAATTTGTGCCACTCAATTCCTCTATTTCCAGCCTGTGCTGTCTTGCACTAAACTAACTTACATGTTCCTCTAATATTTAGGCAATTTGATTTTACATGCATGAGAAAGTGAACAAAAATGATTGAAAAAAAAAGTGTTGGTACCAGCATTCAATTTGAAGTTGTCAATCCCAATAAGATGTAAGTCCAATTTAAATATTAAATCATGCAATTTATGGACAATTTGCCATATATGTATCTTAGCAGTATTTGGAACTCTTGTTTTGTTCATTCATTCACCGACCTGTAGAGTTCCTTGGTGATTGTCCAGTCCACCACACAGCAGCCGTAAGATTTATGTATGGTGTTCTGAACTACTTATAAAAGCAGCTGCTTTATGTAGAAACGACTTAGGGCAGGCTTAAGTAACTGCAGGGTACCAGCCATTTCTTGCTTCTTTAATGCTTTTTTTAAGTGCTACTGGCTCTTTCAGCTGTGTGTGTGTGTGTGTGTGTGTTTATGTGAGTCATGCTGTCAGCTTGTAGACAATCCTCCCCTGATTTAAATGTTCTTTGCTCTCTCTGCCCTCTGGCTTGGCGCTGTCACCAGGGTCCTCAGCCAAGAGCATGAGGTCACAGTCGCCTGTCTCCACCTATAGATCTCCACAGAAGGTGAGTTTTCACATCCTCTTTTCGACTATTTATCTTCTGTTTGTTCTCCTGTAATCGATCTCCCTCCCCCTCCTTGATTATTCTTTCTCTGGTTCTGTCTCTCGAGTGTTTTTTCTCTCTCCTTATTTATGCGTTCTTTCTGATTATCCGGCTGTTTGTCTCTTGAGTTATAGAGCCAGACTTGCCCTCAATGAATTTTGGGCAGTAATGAATTACAATTAAGCTGATTAAAATAATAATCAGTAAAACAAATACTGTATGTTTTTTAGTTGGAGGATACAGAGAAGTGTCAATGAGATTCATTAAAAAAAAGAAATCAAATGGATTACACTACTAATTTATATTGTTTGTAGGCGGATTTCTTATTACCACTTGAAATAATTTTCTAATGAATTCACCCTAAACAGCCTATCTGAGGCTTTGATTTTGAGACTGCTGTGTTCCCACTGCAGATGTCTAGCAATAACAAAAGCAATCGTAGTATAGTGTTATTGGTTATGCCTGGGCCAGCTCAGCTCAGTACCAAAGCACCCTAGGCATCCATGTTACCGTCCCTTAGGCGTGGGCCTACACAGTGTAAGTATGCCCACAGAAAAGCCCTACATTATATATTCCACTGCTGCCACCACACACGTATTTATAGTTGTCCCCATCTTTTATTCAAGAGTAGCACTGCAACTAGAAGAGCAGTCCCGTAGTTTTATTACGGTCCTAACCTTAAATTCATGCAATGGGGTGTGTTACTCATAGGCTACAGGTTTCAATTCAACATTCAGGAATTATTTCAACTTTAGGAAACCAATAGAGATTGGTATGTCTATTTTAACCCTACTCTTAATATCATGTGTTATTTATGTTTTTCACAATTTTTCCATATTACCTTTAACTGTATATGTACGACATATAAGCTGGTCCTAAGTTTGGGTGATCGAAGTGTGCTGTTTGTGCTCTCTGGGTTGCTGTCAGTCTTATTGAACCAGGTTTTGAAAAATTGCAGTCATCTCATTATTCTCATGTTCTTTTCTACAAATGAATATTGATTCCTCACACTTTTTCTTGTGGACTGTCTAAGAATGTCGTTAACGATACGCTCTGCCGTGAACAGTCACCAGCCTGAAAGACTGTAGACATTATGAATTTAAAATTTAGTTTTTTTATTTTATATATTTTTTTTAGTCTTGCAGTATTCAAATGAGGTTTGGGAGAGAACTTTTTTTTTAACTGCACCCTTGGATAGAAATAGGTTTGTGTGGTAGATGTCTTTGTTGAAGCCTCTTTGCTGTATTATAAAAGTGAAGGTAGGATATATTTTGGTGTGTGTCACTGTCAGTGTTTTTGCGTGTGTTGGTGTGTGTGTGTGTGTTTGTAGGCTCATGATTTTCTAAAGTGAACTTATGACAATGGTGTGTGAGTCACAGCTAAGCACCCAGCATGCACTGCCAATCAATGTCTCACTGTAAGTGTACTGCGTGTCAGCAGGTGTGTGTGTGTGTGTGTGTGTGTGGATGTGTGTGCATGTTGGCAGGAGCAAAGGCCTGGAGCGAGGCGCTGAGCTGCCCATCACAGCACAGCTGGAGATGACTTCTCAGTAGACCTCCAACGGGTCCCATTACCTAGCGCACACAGTCAACCAGACACCCACACACACTCACACACAGAAACCACACTGTGTAGCCAAGGGCCTATTACCAGTGTCCCAACCTGCACATCAAATCCTGAGTGGTAGAATGTAGAATGGAACACATTTGCATGTGCAAGGACTGAGTGTTGCCAACATTTTCCTAGACAGTGCACCAACAAACACACACACACACACACACACACACATCCATAGCTGTAAACCCTTTTGATATACAGGTCAAGCTTTTACTTTGACACATGTGCTGATGTCAGCACCCAATTTAATACGGTAAAAACGTCTGCCGATCAAATGGATATCATAATTGTATAGCCACAACGGTGACTGTGTGAGCAGTCAGAGAGCTGGAGCCTTTTGACAAATGAATGTGTTCATTTCAAGACGAGGTCAGTTTTCAGTTCACAGCACCAGTCACTCAGTAGTTTAAGCCTAACACACACAGAGAACACACCCATGGAGTACCTACACAAAAACAGGCACACACACAAACTCACAATGGGTTGAAACAAATCTAGTTTAATCATTTATGTTACATTCTCAACTTTTATACTACTTTTCCATACGGTCATGACTAGGATGCAGTAAACCAGACATCTTTAGATTTGCCTTATTTGATATAGGCCACTGCTGGGACCTATTTGCTACGGTTTTATGGTGTATGGTGCAATTTGTAGCATGGTTTCTGGATCACAGTTTATGGTACAGCATGATTAATAGCCTTCTACAATTTCTCTGAAATCCCATGAAGATCAGAAATGTGAACTAAACATGCCGGGAAAGTAAAGTGTTTACATTGCAAATCATTATTTTATATATAATCTAATATTTCTATTTTTTTTTCTTTTCTTTTTTTCCGTGAGCTGCATTTTAGGGATAATTATTTAATTTATGAATTCAGATATTTAAGCTACTAATGCTTTAATGGTGCTATTTCTAGCAGTAAATATCACAATGCAATTAAATTGTTAGCTCTGTTTTAATTACTGTAACTATGCCCACATTATTCCTTTGCGTATATTCAGTAACTGTTTTATGTCTGTCAGTTTTTCTTGTCTGTCTGTTTGTCTATCTAATGCAGTAAAAAGTAAGCGATCTGTAAGCTGAGTTTGCCTTTGTACAAGGTTGCTTTTCTCTTGGAATAGGCAACCTCTATCCATTGCATAATTGAGAAATTACGATTATTACTATTTCACACTGGATTGTCTTAGATTGTTTCTACTGTCGCTTTCAAGCCAAAATATATTCAATTCACATGCAAGCCAAACTGACATCCTTCCTCCTGTAGATGTATGCTTTTTATTTATCAAGTTAAAGTGACGTTTTGATGTTCTGTTATTTCGCCCACTCCAACTCCTACAGAACGTGGCCCCTCCCTTCACCCCCTCGCCCACCGAGTGCCCGTCAGCCGGCTTGGTCTCCAACTCCCCTGTCCTTTCCGGAAGCTACAGCAGTGGCATCTCCTCCCTCAGCCGCTGCAGTGTGTCTGAGGCGTCCGGCACCGAGGGTCCTGGTGGGGACCACCTCCCCCACACCATCCCGCCGCCCTCCACCACGGCGATGCCCAACTCGGTCTCCAGCGGCTCTGACGAGATCGTCCGCCGGGAAAACAAGACGCCTCCCCCGTACAGCGTCTACGAGAGGAACAATCCTCGGCGACCCGTGCCATTGCCCCATAGTTTGTCCATCGCGCCCCAGCCAGACGCCCCAGCTCTGCCGCCCAAGCCCCACCAGCTCCGCACGGGCAGCATGAAACTGGAGTCGTCCTCAGACCCCCGCCGCGTGGATCAGGTTGCCAGGCCAAGGCCTCTACCCCGAAAGGTATCCCAGCTATAGGGGCTCACTATAGGCTATGTTTAGGGCTGTGGCTTTGGGGTCAGATGAAAGACACACACTGGGGCATATTGCACTTTTTATTGGACATACTTTCCATTTCTCAGCAGCTCAGTTTGCTACTCCTGACCAACCCCACTGACAGACTCAGTGATACAATGGCGGCCAAACAAATGCATAAAGTGTGCCAAACAGACAAACATTCTGATAGGTGTGATTTTATTTTGAAGGGGCATTTCATAGATTTTCTGCACTTTTAGATCTAGTACAAAAAGTAGGTCCCAATGATAATGCTATATTCAGCTACTGGAAAATTCAAATAAAATAAAAGGCAGGACAATTTTGATTATTGTAATATTCACAATATAACGTGTATATTTTGGTTCTATATACAAAGTGTCTTTGCCTTAAGTATTGAAAACTGCGTCTTTTTATCTGTGAGTCTTGCACGTTTTCTTAGAAGTACTCTGTACTTTTCTATATGGCTATAAAAGGTGCTAAAGGTCTGGCCTATGCATTCCCACGGTAAGGTCCACTCTAGCATTGGCACTGCAAAGTGATCTGAAATATTTTGTTTTCAAAGTAAGTAAATGAGTGTGCCTAATCCTATTTTAACATTTATCAGACTGTCATTGATATGTAATAGGATTGTACTCTAGTACATGTAAATTAACAAAAACACTGCATTGCTATTTTATGAACTATTCATTAAATGACCAATAAGGTGACATGTACAGTAAATAGTTGTTAAAGCCAGTATGTGCAATGCTCTGCAAACATGGATGAGAGAAGGCTTGCTTTGAAAGCAAGCTGGATACTTTTAACCTTGGGCGGTAAATCTGTGGATCTCTTGTCCAAGGAGTAAATTGATTTGCCTGATAACAAACCACTCAAATGTCCTCCTGTCATGGCCTCCTATTACACAAACCTCTTGACTTTCCCTCGAGTTCCCAGTCAAGAAGAACTTCTTAGTCCTCTGAAATTGCACCCGGATCATTTATATCCATGGGAGAAGACATGGGTCTTGACAGTGGACCTGGACATTTCTATTAGAGTGGTAGATGGAAACACCTTAGCCTTCCTGCATGGAACGTAGATGTACATGACAGTGGTTATAGGGATTTTACCAAGTTTTGTGCCAAAGGACTATCTACAGTTGGCTGTAAAGAACTTTTGATGTCCTGGAACCTGGATTTTGGAACTGGACCACTAACAACAGAAAAACATTACCTTGGCCTTCTGACATGTAAATGCAACAGTTTTTGAGGCAATTTCAGGTAGATACTAGATTTTTAAACAAAACAAAAATTATAACCTAATGTCCTAAATTAAGCAGTGATGGTTTGGACAAGCACAATATATTGAATTAACTCTTATTATTCAGTACTGTTATTAAGGAAAAACTACCTGGTGTCACAGCCAGCAGTATCCTTGAGCATTTTGGGCATTTCAGAATCTAAAGTAGATTTGGAGTATTTCAACTGTCACTATTTAGACTGCCAGCAGCGCCCATGGAAACAGAGGGGCTGCCATTTCATAGGAAAATCTTTTGACAACATTTCCAAAGCATCATAGTATAATCACACATTTTGTCGATTATGAAATGTAGTTTTGGTTTGATAGGAGAAATCAGTCTGTTAAGTATCTAGGCAGTGGTGAATTCAGTTGTTCAAGTGTTCATACAGTTTGACTAGCCCACACTTTTTTGTAAAAACAAAACAAAATCTAAATCATAGCAGAAAATGTTGATCACTGAGTATTTCTGTAGAACAGTTTTGGTAATTAATTTCAGTATGTTTGTATGATTCACTTTTGTAATTTCCTTTTTGATTAATTGTACATTTTTTGGGATTAAATATTCTCATTAATCAGTACTTGATAAATTGTAAATTATATATTGAGATGTTGTAATTATGCCAAATATAATACCTTTGTGTATTATTGTAATTGTATATAGTGTGTTTTTAAGAAAAATGTAGCTATAACAAATTTACAGCTTTGAATGTTTAAACAGCAAATTATTATTATAAATGTTAAACATTTTATGTTTTGTGATTGTATAAAAACTAAGGTAATGCATAAGTACACCTAACACATTTACAAGCTCAATAAACTGCCCTATGTTATATACATGTTTTGATTATGCTTTTAATTCTCGTAATGTTGTCACTTTACAGAAAAGTAAAAACAAGTAGTATTTATGTTATAAATTATATCATAGCATTGCATACAGTGCGGCATTATAAAAAGAGCCCGTTTTACACAGGTTTGTCAAACATCCAATCCCAAATTAAAGTATAGATCAATATTGTGGCACAGTCATTGTAGAATTATCTCTTAACTGTATGTTTTCCAGAAATAACTAAATGTTAATTTTCTTTTATTATTCACATCTTTATCAGCCTAAGTATGTCAATATATGAATATGTATTTCCCCTCTTCACCTTTAGTCTATTATTATCTGAGGGTCTCATTTATGAAATGGATGGTCTCAACTTTTACATTCCCTGTGGCAGTCTCAAAACACTGGAGGGTGCATTAGGAGTACAGAGATGTTTATGAGTTAGTAGTGCATGATCAGAGACTGCACACACACACACACACACGCACACACACACACACACACAGGGGATAGTCCCCTGTACCGACGCAGAGCATCTCATCTCATTAGACCACTTTAGCTAGGTGTGCGCTTGACGTCTGCCCTCTTTAGAGGATCATTCAGAATAAGACTTGTGTTAACACACACCTTTACATGCTGTCGTGGGTATAGTCTTATGAAACAACCTGGCTAAACATGTCAAAATGTTTTGTTTGGGGGGTTTTGTTTTTCCAGAGCAAGATGAACCCTTTTAAATAGATAGTACTGTAATTGTGGCTGTTGGTTGTAATTGGACCTTACTAATCCCATCAGAGAACAGTTACCTCTAATGCAAATGCCTCAGCTCAAAAGAGCACAGACCTCTCCTCCAGGGAATAGCAAGTCTCCAATCCCCATGGCCTGGTAGAATAACTGTCATTTTGAAAAACCTCAATGGACTTGTCAGTCCACCCACGCAAGTAGCTCATATTCAAAGCCACCCTGTCTGACATTCTAGGCACCTAAGCAAGCCTGTCACGGGCTGCTGAGGAAAGGGCTGAGAGGATGACAAATTCCTGCTCATCTAAAGCCTTGACATATCCCTGCGTTTGACAGAGAAAATTATTTTATTGCTACAACGGCACATCATAGCTGGAAGGCACACACTCAGTGAATGATATGTAAATATGATGAGCCTGCATGGCTTTCTGTTGTCATAAAAAACACATTGCAAAAAAGAAAAAATAATACATTACAGTTATTGTTCCAAACCTTTTCAGAAGAGTTCAACTGCATCACAACCGTGTTAAACATTTTCCATTTATGGCTTGCTTAGGTGGCTAGATTAAATTAGCAAGGGTGTAGGCAAAGGGAAGGTATTTAATTGAAAGTGGCCCACGGCATATTTTGGAGAACACACAGCCACAAAGAAGACCTGGTTGTCTGTCTGGCTCTCCGGGGAGAGGAGAAGCTGGAGCAGCACCACGGGGAGTAGAATCCATCGAGAAGAGAAGATTCAAAGGAAAACTTAGTATAGTAGATGGATTCCTTTTTTTTTTTTTTCACGGCTGATGTCCTATATCAACTGTTTTACATAGCTTGCGGGGATATTTTTTTGTTCTTTAACTTGACAGATTTGGAGTGTGCTGGTTGTTTTTAATGTCACGATGAGCGAGATATGCTATCCTCCTCAATAGTCTGTTGTCTCATTCCTAATGGAAATCAACACTGCCTGGGCTGTGAGGTATTACATGTCAGTTGCTAAGGGTTTGACTGCCGAAGATGCGCTTAGCGATATAGAAAGTGTTTGTGTGTGTGTGTGTCAGGAAACTCTGCTCTGCAGAGGTGTGTATATTGCGTTTATTGTGTATGAGCTTGAGTTTTAATAACATGTGTTTTTATGTTGTTCGAGGACAGTAACCAGGGGTTTGCTCACATACACTCATAAAAGCACAACTTTCTTTACCCTGTGAATATCTTTCTCGTGTTCTGACAGAGAAGTCATGTAGTAGACCTTGGATAAGCACGTACGTCACTGCATCATAAGAAGACCTGTGGTGGAGGCGTGAATCGCAGCACACTTGCCTCTAGCGGACTCGTGAGGACCTGTTCATCCCTGGGCACTGGGAGCAGGGCTGACATCACCGCCCACCCACTCTGTGAGTCATCCGGGGAAGGGTGGTGAACCAGAACCACAGGGCCTCAGGAGGACATCTGCATCCTCTGTTCAGCGTGTGAGAAGCACATTCTGTCATGCAGGCCGTCCCTCATCCTATTTCGCGGTCTCTTTCCCTATCTCTCTCTCTGTTTATCGCTCCCCTCTCCCTGTTCCTTTCAAATCTCCCCTCCCTTCTTTCTTCCCTCCCTGGTGTTCACTCAGTTCTGCAGGGATGATCCTTATGTGGCCATTGAGGCTTTGTAGAGTTTGCTCTCGGCTCAGGGTGAATAAACAAAGGGTCACAAAAGGCCACTGGGGAAGTGTACGCTGAGAATCAGGTTCCGTGTGACAGGCTGGGCTTTGACCCCACGACCCCCAGGACACCAAATGAATATCTATTAACCCACCAGACCTAAAGCTGTGGCTTCTGTAACTACATTATATCCCCAAGAGCTTTACATTTCTGCTCTCCTCTGTTGCTTATTGAAATGTAATGTGTATTAACAAAGCAATGTGATGACTTTGATACACAACTGTTGTAATAGGAATTTGGTTGGTTGCCTTCCTTGGGAATAGGCTGTGTATGGGGACAAGGCTTTGTTCAAGGACAGATCGTCTGAGTTGAACACTGTGTGCACAAGGGATTATACCACCAACCTTCAGCAACTTCCTGCATCTTTAATCTCTAGACCAGGCAATATTTAAAGCTTACAAATGTACTGGCTTTGATAGCTTTTTGTAAGCAGTATTGTTGAATCTATTGAACACACAAAGGAAAAGATCGTAGTAAAACTATATGTACTTTCTTAGTAATAGTAATGGTATTCATGAATATACTCAAAGTGTAGTTGTGACAACAGCACAGCGATGTGCACAAATACATCTATTGTGTGTGTGTGTGTCTGTGTGTGTGTGTGTGTGTGTGTGTGTGTGTGAAAATTGCTTAATGTATCGCAAATATGTCACCCCTTCTTTAAGTGTGACTATTACTCTCCTGTAACGCTGTACATGAGCATTGTCCCTGCAACACATTGGCTCAGCATCCAAACACCACCACACATAATAATTTTTATTGTGCTTTGGCAGACCAATTTTCACAGAGTATAATAAACTGCGATAAACCCTCACCATCGTTCAATGTTTTCGTGCTTAGTTGAGAGTTTACAGTGCTAGTCTCTGAAGTGTTAGCTATAACAACACGGACTTAAGAGCTTCAGAAAAAAAGACTTTGTCAACAAACAAAGCAAACATCTCATTTTGAGCCAGCAGCGAAGAAAGAGAAAACGTATTTCTTTTGATTGCCATCTGTAGGGGCAGTGGTGTTCTTTGTGAGGGCTTCTGGAGCTTGGTTCAATGTTTAAATAAAAAGGGAGAGAAGAAAAGATAACACCGTTCATAAGTACACAGGGGTAGATATCTTCTGAGAATGACTTGGCTCTGCTAGCCGCTCTCGCAAGGACTATGTGATGGACTCTTTTGTTCAGGCAAAATCTCTAGCATTTATTTTTTTTCTATTTCTATTGATTTGTCTACTCATGTCATCATGTTTTATGTGGCTGGAGTCGTTGACTTACGGTGTACTCTCCTGCTCCCTGCTGTTGTTCCTGCTCCTTAAAATAGTTCACTTGTTTGGATGAGGCAAAACCAAGAGGAGCAAATGGAGGATGAGGGAGAGACATGGGAGTCAAATTGAAACTCCAAAATGTATAAACAGTCAAGGAAAAAGATAGCCCTCTTTCCAACTCAATCATTTAAAGAACCAGTTTGTGAATTGTCGGTGAATGGTCACGGTAGCAGCATTATCAATAAAGTATTACAATTATGAAATGTAAAACTTATAAAACCCTTGGAATGGTGAATTAGAGAAGGTGAGGAATTATGGAGTGTAGAAGAGAGAACATACAAACATTTTAATTTCAATGTGTATAACCTGTGCTTTATCAACCCGAAAGTTACTGTACTGCAGCTAAGGCGGTCTACTCTTTCACATCAATCCAGCATTATCTGGAAAATTGCTGCTTGTCCAGATACATGTAATTGCTCCCATCCAAGTAATGGCTCCCACCGACCTGTTGTGAAACTGATAGTCTTCGGAGCAGTGAGCTTCTTCAACTCCCTCCTCCTATTGTAGGGTTCTGATTGCCTACTACTGTATCAAGCATTTATTCTACGCTTAGACCAGGTCACATTCCTTGTAAACCCACTATCATGTTTAATGATGTGTCGTAATCACAGGAACTGTATCATTTCATACAATATATGGTTAATTGAATGTCTGACTCCTCCATTTTTCTTACTGACACGTTTGTATTTTACGAGAACAGTGGAGTACATGAATGAACGGTCGCCATCTTTCTGATTGCAATGTTGACTGCAGTATATCTATCCTTCGTCACTGTAGGGGGTGTGATGATGCAAACTGGCAGGTTTATACAATAGGCCTAGACTCTCACGACTGTCACATAGATGTGTACAGCACAGTAAACTATAAACATGAACACATACAGTACGTTAGTTACATAATATAACATAAAGGAAAATTGTGTCTAGCTATGTTTAATAGTTTATTTGTGTACCTTCGTGATCGAGGCAAGCATATTATATTTTGGTTTTAGTTTTGGAACACTAGGGCAGGCTAGTATTGCCGTGGTTATAGTGTTGTTATGTGCAGCTTCGTGTTGCTAGTCTCTCTTCTTATGTAATTTATATTAACAGGGGTAACCGATTGAGACTAAGTATAATTTCCAGCAGTGCCCTGTTTAATTGCAGAATATATGTAAATTACAACAGCAAAATTTAGAAGGAAATAAAACATATAAAAAAGCAAATAATACATATGTGATTCAATATTTACTATACAATATTTCAGTTTTGACCCAAACAAGAACACTTTTCAACTCGCATATCCTCCAGTAAAAAGTTAAATTGTTCAACCGAAACAAACTGCTCTCTATTCAATGCCTGTTGAACCTTGTTACATTTATCTGAGTCAAAAAACCTGAAAGCTAATTTTAAAGTTCTGTTTGCACTTTTGGGCATTCAAGGGTAATAAAGTCCTGTGAGCGTGTGCTATGACTGCTGGATTTGTGCTAGAACAAGGAAGTAAGCCCATCATTGCCTTGTAAACAAAAAAATGTATATATATAAACAGTGCTTCTTTCTCTTACCACTAAGAGAAGACCGTCCTACTTTAGTGTACAATGATATAAAACTATCTCAGTTGCAAAACGCAAAGTATTGTGGTGAAGGGACTTACATGCATATACACAATATCACCATAAACCATGATTGACAGGAGGATTAATTTTACAATTGTCATGTCTGTCATTCTTCACTGTTTGTTATTAGTTATATGGATTATTTTATCAATTTATCAAGTGTATCATACCTGAACTATGAAGTTTTAAACACTTAAATATTAAGCCATTTTCACCAATCCAAATAACAGTTTGCCCCCCTTTAAGTCATCCTGCCAGCTGCACACCAGGATTTCCAGTTAATTTGAAATGGAATGTATGACGATGGTAAAGCTTTTAGGCCACAGCACTGCCTGATCTGACTTGGGTGCCACAGACCCCGGGACTCCAGAGGCTGTTGCTGTAAACTGGTTCAGTGGTGTAAATTGCCTGTGTGTGTGTGTGTCTGCGTGTGCGTGTGTGTTTGTGTCTGTGTATATGTAAGACTTTCAACCTGAATATCACTCTCCGCTGTGTGTGGATGTGTGTGCAGCATTGGGGCCTGCTCCATCCATCTTAATCTGCGCACAGGGGTGGCTGTGGGCTCAGGCCAGCAGGGCCCCACTAAGCACCAGCTGCTAGCTGCCGCTCACACTGATTCCCACCAACTGGGACTCCCTGAAATATTTACAGTACATTCAACGTGTGAATTTAGATGGAGGTATGAAGGTACTTTTTTTTCCATAGCCATACTTTTTGGAGCTTCCTTCATCACTCTTTCTTTCTCTCTCTCTCTCTCTCACTCTCTCTCTCTCTCTCTCTCTCTTTTTCTCCCTTCATCTCTTGTTCTATATGGCTCTCTATCTCTCTCTCTCTTTTGCTCTATTTTGTCATAGTTTTCCTCTATTTGATCCCCCACCAACTCTCTCTCTCTCTCTCTCTCTCTCTCTCTCTCTCTCTCTCTCTCTCTCTCTCTCTCTCTCTCTCTCTCTCTCTCTCTCACCCAAGCCTAATCCTGTTAAGAGAGGCAAGGAGGAATATAAATATATAAACTGCCTGCATTTAGTTTGTTGTCAGCTTCCTGCCGCTGGAAAGGCATTCTGGGAGGGCGTGTGTGTGGGCAGGCAGAGTTCTCCCATTTCCTTGTAGACACTCAGTCAGGGTTAAGACAAATTATATTTGTTTACTCTTTCAGATTGTTTGTGTCTGAAGGTTGTGCGTACTTGTGTGTGTGTCTGTGTGTGAACGTTTGTGTGTGTGTGTGTGTGTGTGTGTGTGTGTGTGTGCATGCGTCAGATATTTCGATCGGCCTCGGTGCAGAGTAGCAGAGCATTGTGGTCAAACGGAGGGTTCACAGCGATCTATAGCAGAGATAGACAGCCGCTGTCGTCACCCCTGCTATTCTGATGGTTGCCATGGCTTCAGCATGTCACGGAGTGCACTTCTAATACAATTTATACCTCTCCCTGTTTTTATATCTCTCTCTCCGTCTGTCCCCTTTCTACTCCCTTCTGTCGGTCTGTCGCGCTTTCCATCTTTCTAGCTATGTTAGTATTTTTGTTCTTTTGTCTTTAAGTCATCAAATCCTTTTCCACTCTGTCTGCCACCCCGGCCCCTCACCCATCCACCCTGCCCCCGCTCCTCTTTCACTCTATCTCTTACTGCCTTACAGTTTCTCTCTCTTTTCCACTTTTTCACCCCCAGACCAATCTTCAAACCCTGTTGGTTTAAAAAGAAAAATCCAAACGGACAGGCAACTAAATCTCCAGGATCAGTAAGTCCATTTCATTAATCCATTGCAATGGAGGAGGCTGGTGGTTGCCCCACTCCTTCGTCTCCTTCTTCATTTTTCTGGCCATAGCACTTCGTCTTCACTGTGTCTACAATCTCCGTCAATGACTCCAGAGCAGGCCAATGTGGAGGGGCGAAGGATAACGATGTGAACCAATCACAAACAAATCATTTCACAACTCCAAATCTTCAACAATGTTGCTGTTGCTCTGTACAAGCACACCACCTATAGGTTCCTGATGTTGTTCCTTCTCCATGTGAAGGGCTAACCTCGCTTAATGTAACGTCAATGAAATTTGACTTTCAGCAGAAAATGTTGTTTTGCTTGACTACAACATATTCTGCACACAAACTCTTATAATATCAATGCAGACTCCTTTGAGAGCAATTGGGACCAGATTTCCTCAAAAGACACTTTCTTGTATGCCCATAGCCTTACAACAATATGGAGCCGCCAAATCCCAATCCGATTGCATTCTTTCCTAATCTACAGATGCACAGCGTAAACAGCTACAAGTGCACAAACCATGCCATAAACTCTGAAAGAGCCAGTTCACCCAAATGAATGAACAGAAAAAACAGGCACCCTGAAATAGGAGAGCTGGACAGTGATGGAGGAAAGTGACCAGTGACCAGTGATCGATGGGAGAAGCTGCCACGCTGCTCCAGGGGACACAGCGGATTATCTTAATTAAAGAAACAGACGTTGCCTTGGGTCTTTTCCAAACAAAGAAGAAGGCTTCTAAGTAATTGTTAAGGGAATAAAGGGATCTTCGGATGGAAATCCACTTGGCTCTAAATGGCAATGGCCAATTACACGGCTTGCTGTTCAGGACATGTGCCATTCTTTCTCTTCCAGGGAAAGTTTGATGATGAATGCACGTTGAAGTTGAGATTTCATTAGTTTAGCGTTTGACGTCCACAAATCAAATGTTAGCGTTGATCGTGTGAGGTAATGGCGATATGCGCCTTAGGGTGTAATGAGATGTTTTTTGAGGGCCATACAATCTAATGCACTGCATTGCACTGTGCAGTATTTTCTCTGATTTGCAGAATTACTGTAGATGGCAAACACTATGTCCTGTACTTTCACGTTATCTGCCGTAAAGCGCACTCAAAGACACACACACACACACGCACATACATACACACGCAGAAGCATACAGATATCCTCTTTGATATGCAGGTCTGGTTTGTATGTTGTCAGAAGCTAGAAAGGAGGGTAATGCACTGCCATGCGGTTGTCATGCTACAATACGCCGCTGCATGAGAAAGGCTTGCTCTTCAATTGATACTGATGATTCAATGGCATTCTCTGGCAGGCCAATAAAAGAAGATGTCTCAGCCCACTGGCAGAAAGCCTCCTGATCGCTGCTGTGCATGCTTCACAGACATGAGGCTAGCCGCTTGGGTCGGACAAGGGATCATGCTGTGCTGTGAGTGTGTAGAAGTGTATGCATGTGTAACAGTCTTTATGTTTACGTAAGTAATGTAAGGTTACAAATCAAAAGGGTGTTTTTGTACGTGGTGTGTGCATGTTTACATCGGTTAATATCACAGGCATAGCTTGAAGGAGGATGTCTGTATTAGTATCCTTTGGAGCAGGTGTTGCCTGCCAAGTCTTGTAGACGAGGTCTTTGGAATTGGGGAGGAATGCTCTGGCTAGGCCTTGCACCTTCTTGTACCTACCTAAGGAAGACATGAAAAATGCTCTCATTCTCATTCCAAAAAGAAAATATGCATGGATTTATACTTCACCGACAGTGTAAGTAAGGTTAATGACCTGATATAGGGGCTGCTAAAATGACTGTTTATTTATTGACTTATTGGATACGTTTTGGCAGATAGTCTGTTACGTTATCTATACCTTATTGTTCAGTTTAAAAACTAAAGATAGGTGATCTGGAATTCCTTTTAAACGTTGTTTTTTTCTCTACCCAATATGTCATTCTGGCTAGCTGACTTCAGTTTGATGCATGAGAAACATCATCTCTCGGAGGGTCTTACTTTCCTTTTCATCATGTCTCTCTGCTAATCTTTTCCCCCCACGGGATTATCTTTCACCCTTCAGCTTTCAACGTGTCTCTCTCTGACTCACTTTCAAGTTGCTCAGAACAACACTAGGAGAGCGAAGCAGAAAAAAAGGCCTGTGCTCCACCATATGGACTCCGTTAGGTATGTATCCCCATAGACATTATAACCCTTCAATTGTTCATTAAACATGCTCGATGTTTACCAGCTGGATGGCCTACATATAGCTCTGTGTCTGTCGGTGTAAATTCCGATGGAACATGTGTGATGTATATTGCATGGGGGATGAAATTAGAGGGGGGGTTGATGCACGCCCTCAGTCACTACCATTCTTGTCGTAGCCCCCGAGGCAACTTGTCGAGTAATTGCTGGCGTGTGTGTTAGTGTATAGAGTGACTTTTACAATAAAGGAAGCAATGTGAAATCAGAATGACATTATTCTAGTAATATATAGTTTACTCCTTTCCCTCCTCTCTTAGAACCAGTCCACCCTTTCTCCATCTCCGTTGTCCTCCTTCGGCTCCCGTTTCCTTTTTCCTTCTGTCTTTCTGTCGCTCTCTCTCTCTCTCTCTCTCCCTCCCCCCTCCTCCTCTCCTCCTCCGTGCAGCCTCTCCAACGGCAGTTGATTTATGGTTCCTGTTGTTCGCTAAGGCATCGCAATGGCTCAGGAAGCAGCATGGTGCCCCCGGAGCCCCAGCGGCCCCGCGCCTCCAAGGCACACCACTGCCAGCCAGCAGGCCCCTTAAGTGCTTACACCGCCTCCTCCTCCAAGTGGCACCCTCAACGTGCTGCTGAGATGGAGAGCATGCCACATCACATTATCAAGTAGTCCCCTGTTGAGAAAACAAAGTCATATTGAAGGAGTGTTTGGTTTCAATAACTATATTCATAACAAATAATTTTAGGGTACTTTGTGATGTTGCTTGGCTTGACTGCATAAGGGTTGTTGCAATTACAAACTGGTTCAGTTAGGCTTCACTTTTTGAATGTACACTCAGTCTATATATTTGAACCTAAACTATATGATTATCCAGGTAATTTAACTAGGGCTATAATGTCATTTAGATGTAATTGTACCAAACACCATGGGCAAACCGCACTTAAAGTTTACTGTAGACAACTGTAGTGTATTGGCCTTTATACATAGAAATGTATAGTTAAATCTAGCATACATAATGGCAATAGAATAATATGGGTGCAAGTAGTTTGTTGGGTTTAGGTTGTGTATTTGAAGCACTGGTGTGCATGCTCACAGTTTTAATTAAGTAAAGTTTAAGCTAGCCGGCTGCCCGCCTTGTGAACAACAACACACTATTTGAGACCTAGGTGTGTGAAATACCCAAACAGATGTACCATATTCAAGACTAATCCAAACGTATACAATACCCTCTCAGGTTATACTCAAGGTTGTTATTAGGTACAGGGAAGGAATATTAAACGGTGTTGTGGTGAATATTACAGTGCCCATTCTTACCCATGCCTGTGTTACCGCAGAACTGAACAGAACAGACCTGGTTTGGGTTCTGAATGAATGGAAGTCATCATTTAACACAGTTTCTTCCTCAGAATGGGTGTAATTACTTTCCATTTTGTAGCCTGTAATAAAACTAATTCATAATCCTCCTCACTCTGCTGCTCTTTCTGTTCTCTCTTCTTCTCCATTACTATCTTCCTATTTAGCTGTAAGGAACCGTTGCTCCTGCTATTCTCTCCTTCAGACGTTCCTCTTCTCTTTTATGCTCTCTTTTCTCTCAACGTTTTGCCCAGCACTTCCCCTTCAATCTTTTCTGTCCTTCTGCCATTTTTGTTTTATCAGGCCCGTTGTTCAGCATTTAAAACAGCCCCCTAGAAGTTTCTCTCTGAGATGATAAGACTGAAAAGTGTCAGTCATAAATTGACTTTGGCATTTTGTCTTGTCAAGACTATCACGGCACAACGAAGCAAATTGATATCATACCATCATTTCACTGAAAATCACAACATATTCCGATGTTCCGACATGGCGTTGATAACACCAGAACTTACAAACTCCACACCCTTGCTTTTTCAGTTTTATGAAAAGCGTCGAGGCACAAAGATTACCACAGCAGCTTCATTATCAGGACTCAGTGCCCAGAGGAGTCCTCCGTGATTAAAGCAAATCTAATATGTTTTAATAATAGCGAAGCAGACAAGCCTTGTTTTCCCACTGGCTCAAGCTATAGCATGAGAGGCGATAGGGGAGCAGGCAGGCATGTGATGACCTAGCCTCATAGCCAGTCTCACACTACTAATTGGCCAGGACAAGGGGGCGAGAAGACAGCGCGCCCCAGATACAAATTACACACCGGTATCTTCTCCACCAGCTTGGAATTGGAAAAAAAAGAAGAAGACATGTTTTCTAATTCACTAGGACACAGCATGTTTGGATAATGGACTTCTCCATCTCTTTCCTGGTTATTTGTGATGGTGAATGAGACTGGAATGCCTTACAGACTATCAATTGGTTTTAATGATGGCCTTCCAATTATCATACTTTGTTACGGAGGCTAAAGGAAGCTGTCAGAGCAGTGGCCTGCTTTTGAGCTTGTTAACCCCCATGTAATAGGTTGAACCCATGAGGATTAGGAGAGGCTCGGGGGACATTATTCATTACCGTTGCCAAAGCCTAGTTTGGGAAATGTGCACATGCTACACAATGACTATGGCAATAATTCTATAGTAAAAAAAAAAAACGGTTGAACAAGGTACTTCTGGAAGGAGAAAAGAAATAAAACATTAAGCATTAAGTTCTTATGTATTGAGCAACAAAGAAAATGTTTCCTAAAAGGGTTATGGTCCGCCATTTATTGTTTAGAAAGTATTCAACAGCAAACTTTAAAGAAAAGGGAAGGAGCGGTCACACCTCTAACACTCTGTCACACTCTGCATTTGAAGATCGTTCATTAGTTACAGGCACTTGTTCGCAAGAACCTTCCAACAGTTAACACACCACGTACACTTTCAATTGCATTCTCTCAGGTTAGCAACATCCAACATGACGTCGAGATAGAGCTGTTAATTGCACTGGGATGTGACACCTGTGTCAGCCCGTTGTAAAAAATGTACAATTTACACAAATAGAGTGTTCTGCACAGTAACATCAGCCTACACAACCACACAGGTTGCAAATTCTCTGCTTTCTATATAGGTACATGTAGCAAGATCTGCTAAGTGTTTACCCCTTGAGGAGGCAATAGGCCGGAATAAAAATGTGAGTAGGAAGCGAGTAGGAAGCATGTTAACATTATCTTTTTTTATACAATACACTCAATTGTGCCCTCCCTCCATTTGTCTGAGACCTCTGAAAGCTCTGCCCCGCAAAGATGATGCTGTGCCAGGTGTAGTGAACGGTCCACCGTTTCTCCAGCCAGACTCTCTAGCTCTTTGTATGGTGCTCGTTTCGTCATCAGTTTTTTTTTCCTTTCCACTCTCACAATCTCAGTATTTACAATCTAATTTGCTGAGTTGTCGTGTTGTTTTTGGTCCCTGTTTTGATGTTTGTGAGGCCGCCGTTGAGGTGTTATCTGTCACTCTCTCTGACTAATGACGGTTGCGTGCTGCAGGCTCCCAGCTCCAGAGCGCTCTATTTGCAGTGGTCTCCTTTGTCTCATGCTATTATTGTCAGTGGGAAAGTGGTAATATGAGCTACAAATTACATAGGACACTTGCTAAACATTTGAGAGGAGAAAAACTATTTGATTAAGATCCACTTAATGATTTGGGATTTAGTTTCTTTTGTTGTAAATTTGTTGCTAACTTGGTAAACATTGCATGTTGGTTGGGCAATTGAAGTACTGGGAGTAACTGGTCAAGGTAGAAGAAGCTATGGTTTAGGATTGCTTTGCAAAGTATGCTTTTAGGAATTGATGAACAATGTTTCAATCCACTTAGTTGATCTCCCATTTACTACTTAATAATCCACCTGTAAGATGGCTTTACACTTTACATTGTGTAGCTGCATGGAGCCTTGTGCACCTGGGAACTTAACCTGACGAAGGCCCCGGACATCTGGTGGGATATCCTTTTGAGGGTTGCTGAACATTCAAATATCCGTTTACTTTGGAGACTTCTTTTTCTAAGGTCTAATTCTGAGGTAAAAAAACTGAAAAGGAGAGATTTTGACTTGGTTGTGTATGAGCATTTCAGTGTGTTGTGTACTAATGTGTGTGCACCATTCTGTCTGGTTGTGCGTTTGTACTACATCCATTTCATTTCAGTTAATACAGTGTGTGCTCTCTCTCTCTCTCTCTCTCTCTCTCTCTCTCTCTCTCGCTCAATATCTCTCTCTCTCTATCTCTCTCTATCTCTCTCTGTCTGTCTCTCTCTCTCTCTCTCTCTCTGTCTCTCTCTCTCTCTCTCTCTCTCTCTCTCTCTCTCTCTCTCTCTCTCTCTGTCTCTCTCTGTCTATCTCTCTCTCTCTCTCTCTCTCTCTCTTTCACTGTCTCTCGCTCTCTCTCTCTCTATCTCTCTCTCTATCTCTCTCTGTCTGTCTCTCTCTCTCTCTCTCTGTCTCTCTCTCTCTCTCTCTCTCTCTCTCTCTCTCTCTCTCTCTCTCTCTCTCTCTCTCTCTCTCTCTCTCTCTCTCTCTCTGTGTGTGTGTGTGTTCGGGCCAGAGTAGTGCCGCTCCACTCACGATCTCTACCCCTCCGTCGTTCTCTCTGCACTTCTTCTCAGACAGACTCAAGCCCCAGGGGGCGGCCTGATAGGGGCAGGCCAAAAATAGACCCCCGTGTCTGGCTAGCTTACATGATCCTACTCACACTAACATAGGCAAGAGGGCGAGGGAGGGATGGAGATAATGGAGGGAGAGAGTTTGTATTTCAGATGCTGTTGGTTTCACACGGATGTAGTCGTGTAGGAAACAAACACAGGTCCGAGACTGAAGGAGACATGCCTACAAAGAGCCAAACAACTAAACCAAAAGAAAAACAAGCAAAGAAACAAAGAACAGAAACATTTCAAATATTTGCAGAGAAACAGGCCGTCAGAGAGAGATGTATTTATTTATACACAAAAGGAGACAAAAAAAAGCTTTCTGAAAATGAGGAAAACAACGCCCTCTCCCCTTTCGATCCGTCATGGAGCAGTGTAGGAAGATGGAGTCATGGAGGGCTAAGTGGTGAGAGGGGCTGACGTGTGAGGGAGTCCAGCTCCTGTGAAGATAACCTTCTCTCAAAATCACACCCGACACTCGTGCTGCTGCTCACAGCAAATATGCTTTGTCCTCGCCTTCCGGTGCACATCCTAAGACGTTAGATGAAGTAGTTCCGTGGCACACTCCATTCTACTCAACGCACTTAGTCGTTTTGTCCAGCACAAAAAGAATCCTGTTTTCCATGTGCAAGAGACAGCGTTGAGTGTGTGGCTGTCTTTGAGAGGGGGCACGTTGCACGTGTGTTTTCCCCTTGTGCTGACAAATCTCTCTCTCTGTGTGTATGTGTGTGTGTGTGTGTGTGTGTGTGTGTGTGTGTGTTTTGTGGGGGGGGGGGGGGGGGGGGTTTACAGTAACTTTCCACATGCGCACTTTGTATCCACTCTGGGCTTAGTCAGTGGAGGATGGCACTCTCCAAACTCCATAGAGCGTGACCGCTGTTGATAAGGTTGGAAAGATAGGAGTGGGTGTACATACGTATGCAGTATACTTGAAGTGGCTCAACTTCTCGGAGAGAGTGGGAGGAAGTAGGGCTCAACTTCTCCAAAAGAGAAAGAGCAAAGGCAACGAGTGAGAGACAGTCACAAAAATACAGTACTATCATAATCTCTTTTAAACACATGCACACACACACACACACACACACACACACACACACACACACTACATCTCTTATGCACACGTACGCGCACACACAAGTGAGAGTCAGAGCAGGGCATGTGATGAGTGCGGTGTAGTGTCTGTGTTAGATTAGAGCCTCATTGGAGGGGCTCTATCTAGAGCCCTCTCAGGGAAATTGACTTGTGGAGCTCTACGCCTAACTGTACAGGAGCTTGGCCCACTGCAAATTGAGCAGGAGCAGCAGCAGCATGTCAAGGTAACAAGGTTCTTGACCATCAGTTTGGGTATGTGGCTTGCCTGTGTGTGTGTGTGTGTGTGTGTGTGTGTGTGTGTGTGTGTGTGTGTGTGTGTGTGTGTGTGTGTGTGTGTGTGTGTGTGTGTTTGCGTGCTCTCTGTGTGTGAGAGATAGAGAGAGATTATGATGTTGTGTGCAAGGTTGTGTTATAGGTCATCCCAGACTCAATACCCTGTTTAGAAAAAGCAAGGACTGCATGCTGGAATATATTACTTTGAATTTCATACTGATACATCCCTTTTTTTCAAATGAATTTCCTGAAGCGTTTGGGTAGATGGATTCTTCACTTTTCCTGTCACCATTTTGCTGGGAGACCGTCAGAGCATGCGGAGGCAGGAATGCTAGAAGCTGACAGCAGAAACCGAAAGAAAAGGGACTGTGATGATCATCAGAAGGACTACTCAGCCGTTGAGAGTCACACTCGAGAAAAAAAGCCTGCCCCCCCCCCCCCACAAAAGAAAATAATAAAACAGGAATAGAGAGAAGGATTATTTTTTTCTTTTTTTCAGCCAGAATCTTCCAAACAATCTCTCTGTATCATTCAAGTTGTGGATGAAGCTTGTTTTGTTGTGCAGGCCTCCTTCATGCTGAGAGGAGAAGGGGTACAGAGACAGCATGCTAGTCATTAGTACTTAGGTCTCCCATTCTCACAACTAAAGATTGTAAGTACATTGCTTAAGAAGACCAAAAAGTCCACAAAATACAGTTCAGAACCCCACCGGACAAATTGCAAAGACTTCACAGCTGCATATTGCCCAAATGAACTCAATTAATTCAACACCAAAACTATTATTTTGCACTGTGTTTGCAGCATTATTAAAAATCTGAAAACAAGTGCAATGATATGTATGTTACCCCATAAATATGTATTGCTTCGATTATTGTCACTTCAAAGTAAAATTCCTTGACCTCTAAGTTAAACATTTGGAGCTTTCATGGATATCCTTGTAAAACACCTGAAGTGTCTCAGTCTAAAAACACACACATACACAGACACACATACCTCTCCTGGCGTATACCACAACTGTGTCATGGGTGTAATATTTTAAACAAATCGGCATTTATTGTGTTCATAAGTGTGTTTGTTTGTTTGTGTGTTTGTGTGTGTGTGTGTGTGTGTGTGTGTGTGTGTGTGTGTGTGTGTGTGTGTGTGTGTGTGTGTGAGATGCAAGAAGGCTTTAAGTACTGTGCATACTTCAGCTGAGAGCCAGTGACCCCTCTGTGAATGGATGTTTGGAGGCAGTTGGAGAGGTCTTACCATCAAGGACACGTACATGAACACACTCAAACTGGCCCCCCCAAGGCTAACTAAGCAGAGCCAAGGATCACTCACTCGCATGCACACACACACACACACACACTGACTCGCAAAATAAATCATGCTCACCCACATTTGCGTCACACACACACACGCACACACACGCAAATTCCATTCCAATCATTCAAGCATGTACACATACCCATGCCCACCAACAAACCAACAAACACTCACATCCCATATTATTCCATCCTCACGGAAAAAGGGAACAGTAGCAAAGATGCACATGCAATCCACAGAGGCAGACCTTTGGGTTGCCATGCAATGGGCCAGAGCTAGCAGGGGTGGAGGGTAAGGCCAGAAACCTCGTCGCAGAGGCTATGCACCAACAGCCAACTCTCCTGTGGATGGAAACCAAAGCCACTTACAAGAGACTGTACGTATAAATGATTTATTTATTGAAAACACTGAATGCACTGTTATGATGACAGCACATTCGATTAGTGTTAATTATTTATAAAAATGCTTTCATTCAGACGCGTTCCATAAACGGCATTCAACCTCAAAATCCATATCTTCTATCGCAGGGGAAATTTACAGCGATTTCCCTCGGGATGAGTAAAGTCTTATCCATCTGTCTTATCTATAACACTGGTTAGAATCGCCACCATCTTTACGATGATGTAGCATATAAAAACAGCGGATGCTTGGGAAGGTGTGGCGGCGAAAGAGCCGCGAGTGAGACACACACGCCACACTGCCGGCACACGCCATCTGTGTAAAGGGGGCCGTAACGACTCACGGACGCCAAGGTCCACGTGTGAGGCCCTCCCGTCCCTGATCAAAACCTTTCCACCGCGTTGTTGTTGGAAGACAAAATGATCCTCCGCCGCTGGGTATCGACCGTCAGTTCACCACGTTCCACTTGCATATTAAACTGGTCGTGTGGGTGACAGGTGGATCAAAGGTCCCGTCAAAGACGGAGGGGAACAAAGCGCGCCGATGTCTATTGTCTTAGCACTCTTCTTTTCTCCGCCCGAACGGAGTTACTTTGTTCTGTTCTGCGACGTTCGTTAGCGCCGCCGAGGCTGTGCGCTCTGCGTGTAATACACCGCGCTGCGACACCCGGCGGCGTGCCGCTTTTGTCCTCGTTTCTTAGCTTTGATGTCGATGGTGTCAAAATGTTATAATTCAGGTGGCCTAGACCAAGCAGGCGTCCAACACTGTTGCTCCAAAGCTCAGTGGCACATGTTATCACGGGGCCCTTCACTCCTCCTGCTCCTGGTGATGTTAGAAGATGACGACAAGTCCAGATACACCCAACCTCTCTTCACTGAAAGCATTGGTGGGCTCGATCGCACATCTTAATATCATATCTGTCTGGGTGGTGTGTGTTTATGTGTGTGCGTTCATGTGTGTGTGTTTATGTGTGTGTGTGTGTGTGCCAAACCCATTCTTTCTTTGTTCGTCTGGCAGCTGTCATGTAAGGTAGGTGGGTCTCCTGTCCTCCCAGTGTAGCCCAGAGGGGGCAGTGTGTCTCTGCACAGGTTAAAGAAGGCCCCCATCAGTACTCTTACCTCTACTCTAACCTAGTCCACTCTTCCCTCTTTCTCTGTCTCTCCTCTCTTCTCCACCTGACCCCCTTCTCTCCTGCTGTCTCCTTAAGTCCCCTTACTCAACCTCCAACTTACCTTCCTGTACCTAATACTCCCCTGTCTTTCCCCTGCCCTCTCATCCTTCACTTCTCTTTCCCTCATCTCTCCCATACCCTCTCCCCCTTTCTCCCTGCCAACACCCCTCCGTGCCCCTCCCCCTCTCCTCTCCTCTCCTCTCCTCTCCTCTCCGCTCCGCTCCTCAGGTCAGACAAACAGGGCCATTTATCCTCCATTACCGATTGGGTTGGTGACAAAGTGCAGTGTGCACTGCAGGGCCATACTAATCCATATGATTTGTATTGGCTCTCCAGACTGCCACTCAACACGATCCCCTTCATTCGTTTCCCTGGGAGATAGGGAGCCAGAGCACAGCACCAACGCTAGCCAATAAGGGCCGGCCCGCTGCCATTTGTCTTTCCCCCGTTTTGTTTGGAAAGAGAGAAGGTATGAAGGGAAGGAGACGATTAGAGAGGGAGGGAAAGTGGAAGGAATAGAGAGAAGGAACCAGAGGGACAGAGGAAAGAAGAGAAACAAATGAAAGGGGATTGAGAAATAGGGTTTAACATGGGCATACTATCATAGGCACGCAAAGATGAAAGATTTGAGATATATGAATAAACACACAGACACGCGCACGCACGCACACACACACACACACACACACAACCTCAATAAATTGGTATGCCATGAACAAACATCAACATGAAAGTGTCTTCCCTCTCGCACGCACTCACCCACAAACACATTGACACTGCCACATTCTGTTGAAACGCTCATTAGGCATGCACTTACATCTCAGCACCCATTTGCAAATCAAGTCGAAGCCTTATAAAAAAAGCATGTGTTTTCCTTTTTCATTTGACATGAGATCAATCTGACATCAAGCCGTGTATAGTGGTGGTGTTTGCGGAGGTTTGATTGGTTGTCCTGACCCTGCGACCTCTCACCTCCACACATGCACTATTATCATCCTACAATTTTGTCATGATGCTGCCAGTTACATATTTAGGCTCTCTTGTCATGCAATTTGAAATCCTTTCCTCTCTGTAAATATAGTAGAAGTAGCCTTGGATATTGACAGGTACAACGTAAGGAATGGTGCTCAATCTATTTTCTCCTTGATTTTCACTTGTCTTTTTCTTTTTGCTTTATCCTCTCACCATTTACTTTCTTTCTTGATTTGCATCCCTCCATATTTTCCCTCTTGATGTCCATTTCTCTTTATGTCTGATATGATTAGTATATTTTCCCCGTTCCACTGCCAACAAGCATCTTATTCGGCATTTCAATATCAAACATGATGTTTGTGTCAATGCTGAGGGCCTAATTCCCAGGCATAATTTATATTCCTTTTTTTCAAAGCAAATAGTTCAAGGGAACATTGGGATCCACAGAGGGATGGTGTATTTACTGAGAACCCCTTATTTCCCAGTGTCCGCGTTTGACGGAGACACGGTGTCCTCTCACCGACTGCTTGCTGATGAGACCATATGGGACTCCATCTTGGTTTGACTCTTTTAGCCACACTAGAAACAGAAGCCATTACTACCGTAATTTATTCTCTATGCCACCACGAGCATCCACAGTCTGTGAAACGCCTGCGGAATGGAGATCTGTAAAGCCTAATTTTCCATCTTTGATGGTTACATTTGTATATATTTCCTCAGAAACGAGTCGAATAGGGATGACTGTCATGGACAATATGAAGTGATATCTCAATTTCGGCATAGGTTATTGTGCATTTCATGCTCTAATGTATGTAGATGTATTATAACTTTTGTATCAGCACAGTCTCTTGTGCTGCGTTTTTTATGTTAATGTGGAGTTCTAAGTGGTTGCTTTTAAGACGTCAATGCCTCAAAGTCATAGAAAAATGCTCAACAAAATACTCTTGGATGTATGTGGGGGTGACATTTGTGAAAATTGATAAATATTCAAGCTACTATTTAAATAAATAAAGCTTGTACTAAACAGAAACAGTTACATAAATACAGTATATTCCTAATTACTTTTTCATGTTATTTTTGTCTTCAGGCAAATGGGAAGAACAAAAAACAGAAAAGATAATGTCTGTTAGAACCACATTGTGTTCCATGTAAAAGACACATACTAATTACATTTGTTTTTGCCTCTTCCTTCTCTTCCAAGTCTTATGCCACATACAACATTAATCAAACTTATTTTTACAAAACATAAGAGCTTCCAAGAGCCAATGCCTCCAATCTCTGCTTCGCAGATATAAAGCAGTGCATTCTGGGGGCTTGTTCAGCTCTATGTGTGCCTGTGCACACATGCCTGTCTATTGTGCATCTGTGTGTAGGGGGAAAAGCGTGATACAAAGGTATGGAAGCTGGAATTGCTACAAATGAGTGTGTCTGTATGTGGATGTGAAGAATTGTTCTCCCTGCTCTTGGTAATAAACGGGACTCGGACCAGGCATGCAGGGCAAATTGGTCCCTTGTGTAGGGCCTCCCTTAGTCTGTCAGGTGTCCTCAGTATACACACATGCATGCACATTCAAACACGTCGGCCTGAAGCTCTTCCATTTCAGCGATGCATACTACAGCAGCTTAAGTTATGTTTCCCATTTGTGGAGCTGGTTCATGAGAGATCAAGTGATTGCCAATCTTGTGCCATGCAGTAGTTGATCTGTCGTTTATAATATAGGTGACGGGACATATTAATTGATGAATATGTATAGATATGTCATACCCATGCATATATAGACTGGAATAATGCACATGTTCCAGCTAATCAGAGTAGAGTATTGTACCTGGCCATGGTATAATTCCATATTTATTGCGGGCATCAGTTCATGCTGTAGTCCTAAATGAACGTTATATTTAAAATAGAAACATTGTAGATATGTTGTTAGGGGAGAGGAGGGCTCAGATGAGTGTGAAAAACATGTATACAGGAGTGAGACCAGAGATCAGAGTTTATTGAGGCTTCATATAATACACTAAAAAGTCTTAGTAAAATGCATCTACCACTATACATTTATAAAAAAAACAGGTAATCCTGAGGACGAAGACATACCTATTTTACAAGGGCAACAACACTTCTTAAAGAATGTCACAGGTTTATTTAGATAACCTGGGGTGGTTGATGGAAGAAATTACTATATGAATAACTAATGATGTCCTAAATCTATCCTCCATTTAATCTATTTACTCAGGCCCGAGTAGAACATTAAAAATTAACGACATAGCCTCTGAAATATGTATAGTACAATCTTAGTATTCGCTATAGCATGTACCAACATCATCAGGTGACATTAACACTAAGCAAGCTTTTCCCTTTGCATGTAAATGCGTTGAGATCTGACAAAAGGAATTACTCATTTTGTTACAATATAATCAGAGCTTACTTGGAAAGTCTAAGAGTTTGAAACTATTACAATAATAGTTATGTTAGTTGTATGATACATGTTCATGTTTTCATAACACAATAACAGCGCACATGCAGAGATCATGCAATACTGCTGTTGAGGTTGTTGCGAGTTCAAGCTGTTGTTGTTTAAAGCAAGGTTACATGCTTTGACCTGGAGAACAAGAAACTACTCTCCAACTAACTTGTACGGCATATTATTCGGTTTTCTCCATGTTTGAAAATTTATTATCTAACCTTAAATATCTTCACTATGTATTTTCACTCAATCTGAAACTCCTCATTATTCACAACAAATAGTAATAAATACATAATGCTAGGTCCTTTTGTTGTGAGATGAACTCTCAGTTTCTTTATAATTTTATTTTTACATATCTGGGCATTTGTCCAGGTCAGCATTTTTCCTTGTTTCACTGTGAGTCTTTTTTATTAATTTATTACATGCACAAGGTCTTTGCTGGCATTCCGACCCTTGTCCATGTGGGAATTCCCCCAACAACTCTGAATGGACTCACAAACCACCAGAGGGTGAATACAACATCTTGGCCGATAACTTCCTCGCTCCATGACACAGCCTGGTCCCGGATGACTCATCTTCCACATTAATCACAATAGGTTTCCGTATAGCAATTTCATTTAACCGTGGGCCATTTTACTGGAGAATAGTACTTGTTATTACACAGAATGTATTTGAGCTTTGAGAGCTGAAACACACTCTAAGAGAGGGACCTCAGTTGCAAAAGAATGTAAATGCTGGTGCTGGTTTTATTGCCGTTTTATGTTTGATTCGTGGAACAAAGGAAGAATAAGGGGTTGTAGGTCGCCTTGGAAATTACCACGGCAACATGAGATGGGGAAATCAGAGGTCATCTGGCTTTGGCGATGGTGGCCCTCCAGAGAGGTGAAACATCTGGCTCCACCCCCACACAGATGAACTATCAGAGTCAAGTGGGTCGTGAGTGATGAGGTCTCTTTAAATCTTGCAAGACCGCACTTCTTTCCAAATACAGAAAGGAGGGGAACGAGGTTTGCGAACTAATTTTCAGTAAATCTTAATCTAATGATTGTGCTAATTAAATAGTTCTGTAAGAGACGAGAAGAGAGATGTGGCCTCCCTTCTCTCTTTTCTCTTCATTTCAAAGTACAAATCAACAAAGGCCCAATAGAAACAAGGCCATGCTTTAATGAGTAAGATTAACGATGTGTCCTCCCTTTAAAGCGACTGTTGACCTTCGAACCTGGAATGCTGCAGGGTGGGGGGTGGGGGGGACTCAGGGGGCAAGCAGATGAGTTAAACAGAACAGTCTATTGATGTTCTTTTCTTTCTTTCTTTCTTTTTCTTTCTTTCTTTCTTTCTTTTGTTTCTCTTTGTTTTGGAGCCAGTGAGCTCTAGATCCATCAGACTTCATATTATTGTCAATGAAATATTTAGCACCACAGTGTAGGTGTTTGAAATTCCAATAGTTTCTGGCCAATTGAATAATGGTGGTGTCTGTATTGTCGGTGCACTTATTTACAGCGCAGCATTTGCATTTTATTTTCGTGACCTTGGAACGATTGCATAATCAACTTTCTGCAATTAATTTATTAAATGGCATGCCTGTCCACTGGCAAATATCATTCCTGAAGGCAAAACGTGTGTGTTACAGAAGGTTAGCTCTATGTGGCATGTCATTATAGAAATATTAACCTATAGGATAAAACATGAAAGAGCCATTTGCCAAATATGTCGCTCTGAGTTGCGAAAAAATATAAGGGGGAAAAAACACATACACACACACACACACATGCACACATACATACATATATATATATATATATATATATATATATAGAAAATTCAGCATTGAAACTGGCACAGAGGAAGCGGCAGGGTAACTCACATGACACCTTGGAAATAAGATGAAAGTAATCTGATCAGCCTGGAGGTGAAATGGGAAAGTCTCCATTCTAACAGAGCTGTCCCTGGGGCTGCAGTGGAAGATTTGGATGGAACGGAAATTCTAGATTTCAGAATAGGGCAAAGAGGGTTCAATTGAAAGCCTCTATTGCAATATTCCTCTAACCTCACTGATTTCTAAACAACAAGCCAACATCATTTCCTAATTTCAAGGTCTGTGAGGGTTGCTGAAGGGGCATACTGTCTCTAACTCATGGTTTTCAAATGTTTGTAATGTATTTTAAAGCGAGTTGAATTTACCATGCTTGCTAAATGATTGCTACAGAGGGCTTGAAGTGAGGTAAGGTTTACAAAGCTACATACATTCCCGTCTCTACACTAGACTGTTGCTAGCCTGCCAGTGTGTCGTGTATGTCAGCGGTTCTCAACCGCTTTATTTTCAGAACCCCCTGCAAAAAAAATAAGACTAGAAGGAATTGGTATTGGTAGGTTAAAGGACCAAGCCATTATTTGGCTAAAACCACACAAAAATAGCCAACGGTATGTAAGGATGAGGACACTGGCTTCTATTGAACTATCATATTCCCGGGTGGAGGTAAGTACATTAACTTTTTATTTCATTTTTATGAAATACTTAAATTTTGCGCAAGGAGAAGACCATTTTATGTCTGGTCGTGGAGAGAAGTAACATTTCTTCAAGGTCAAATTTGAAGATTGATGGGACCATTTGCAGTGATCTGCTAAAAAAAGGGCTCAATGCATTTAGTCTCTTGATCAAAATCACCTGTTGGCAGTGTAGAGGAGGGTGTATGTACACGTGTGTAGATAGGTATGTGAGTGTTTGTGTGTGTGTGTGTGGGGCCAGAGGCTGACTCCTGTCAGCATCCAGGTATTTATAAACCTGGACCAAAGAAGACAGATCACCGGGGCATCCAGCTGACGGAGCCCCATCCTTCTCCAGTCTAGACCAGCCGTCATGCTGCAGTCCGCTGACCTAGCGCACAGAACACACAACACACCCTCAATACTCTCACAAATGTGCATAGACTCACACATATCGATATGCAAATGCACGTGTAATAAAGTACACACAAACACAGGCATTTATACAGAGACATGCAGACTCTCTCTCAAACATGCGCACACAGACACGTACAGAAAGCTCCACCAACACATCACTCATAGTCACCTTCTATGCTATCTCAATGCTTCAACGTTGTTTGCCGCACCTACAACAAAGGGCATTTGATGTCACTCCCCATTCTGTTTGCATTCACGCTTCACCTGGTGTCACTTTGAATATCTTCCCTGCTGTCCTCTTTCTGTGGGTAGCTGTCTCCCACCACATGTCAGGCTTTCATGCATGTCAGTATGTATGTGTGTGGGGGGGGGTATAAGTTACGGGACTAGGACGTCAAAACTGAATTCAGCATACAACACTGACTGTGCATAGCCTTCAGCACACATCATACCTGAGACATGATATGTAATGGAGGCCTTTGAGATCAGCATGGTATTCTTGCAATTTCAATGGGGTTGTTGAAAATAGGTACATTTTTAAAAAGTGGCTTTTATGTATGTGTGTGTGCGTGTGTGTTTATGTGAGTCTGTGTGCATATACACTCCACTCTGCTCACATTGACAGTTAGTTCATATGATAGAATTGATCCGTGTTCCTCGGCTACTGTTAAAAAACAAGGGATTTTCATTGTTGATTCACAGAAGCAACCATATACCTACTTTGCCCACAAACACACTTTAGCATGTTAAGCTGTACATCAAAGGTGAACTGGTGTGTTGACCACCACTGGGGTGTCCTGTCTCTGATATGCCTGGGTGCTTTAGGTCTGCTCTACAAAAAGAAGAGCTCAAGGGACAGAGACTCGTCACATCCATCCGGTGTTCAATTCTACCTGCCATTTGAGAGGCGATGTGGGGGGAAAAAACACCAAAATAAAGAAAAAGGAGGGGAAATGCATGACGGAAGAAAGGAGAATGGATGAAAGAAAAGATAAGAGAAAAGAGGAAGATTGCAACGTGAGAGGAGGGAATACAGAACAATCAAAGGAGGTAAAGTAAAAAGAATCAAACCCCTTTGTGAACAGACAGCAGTGGAGTGTGGAGGCAGGAATATAAAAAGAATGTTTGATATTCCAAAAACCCACGCTGTGGCTGATATTTTATGGTCAATCATCACAGCGTTTATCTTAAAATGTGATGTTCTTGACTTGCACCATACCACACATACATATTTACACAGACTACAAGCTTTACGTCTGCCTCAGCTTGAAAACAGATTCCAACTGAGAGAACAGCCTAAGGTATGTTCCATGTGAGTTTGTACCCGTGTGTAAGCTAGGTGTGTGGATGCAGTAATTCGGATGGGCTGGTTAGAGCTGTTCCTCTTGGTATATGAAAAACACCTGGGCCACTCCAGCATCGTGACCAAGCGGTTCAGTGTGGGAGGAAGAAAATGAGCGCATAGGTGTGTGTATGAAAGAGAGAGAAAGGGAAGTATATTGAGTGGCAGGAAGTTTTTGAGGGGCAGAGTATTCAAGAGACAGTGTGTGTGAGAGAGAGACAGAAAAAGGGAGAGAGAGAGAGAGAGAGAGAGAGAGAGAGAGAGAGAGAGAGAGAGAGAGAGAGAGAGAGAGAGAGAGAGAGAGAGAGGTTCTGTGTGTGAACACTGCATGAGGATATTTCCAAAACCCTAAGACAGCCATACAGGCAGCTCCTATGGAGTTTGATGGAATTTGTCTTAATCATCAACCATCTGATGTCCTTCTCTGAGATCAAGGGAGAAGCAAAACCTTTGAGGTCACGGGAGGAGGGGAAAGGATAGAGGTAGGCTTACTATCGCTGATGAAAATGGGGCTATCCTGGGTTTCAGGTTACCCAGGTTACTTTAAGAAGTGATGGGGAATGCCAGGTGAGAGACTAGGGGCTTAGAAACTGCTGGCTTTGTCCTTTGAATAACTAATTCTTGAAGGTAGGAGAGTGGAATCTGCTTGATGGACACATTAATAACTTGGACTATAATTTATTTTTTTGAAAGCAGTTAATAATAAACAAAACAAAGCAAAAAATTGCCCCAAAAAATAACAATCTCATTTAAGTGATACAGATGACTGGTCCTTGCCAGGAAACATGTTCGTTCTCAAACCATTTCAACACTCCCATTATCTCAGTCGTGTCCCGTGCCTTTCAATACATTCCCAGAGCAGTATGTGTAATAATAATGCAGTGTGCTAGGGTTACAGCAGTATTCATTTGTTCACCTTTGTATTTCTAAATAATGGAGATAGAGCAAAAAAAGAGAGGGAGGGAGAGAAATGGTGAGCGAGCCATGCAGAGTGGTCTGTACGTTGGTATAAAGGGACATTTAGTATAAATTATTCATCCTCTGCTAGGCCTTTGTAGTGAGAGTGTTGTGCTAGCTACCATTATGGTATCCCCACAGGAGCGATTTCTAATTCTACAATGCCGACAAATGATTGAACTGCTTTTACCCGGCAGTTCTATTTGTCCCATACAATGTAAAAAGTATTTGGAGGTACTGAAATTTCTTATTGTAATTTGTTCAAATTCATTTTAAAAATAACTCCAACAGTATATTCCTATTTTATTCTGTGCTGTGTACAAGAGTGTGTCCGTTGGTGTGTATGTATGTGGACTTGTATGTGTATTTGTATATGTAATACCATATGAGTGTGTGTAAATTTTTGTGAAAAAATCTGTGTGTGGGTGTAGAATGTGCGTGCATGCGACTGTGTGTGGGGGGTGATAATCTATTCTTGTGCCGCAAAGCAGCGGCAAAGTGAGTTGTGGGAATTTTTGACTTAAGCGTGGCCCTATTTGGCCCTGAGATGAGCCAGCCTATTTCTTTATAATAGCTCTATTGCATAGTGAGGTTCCCCGGGCAGCCAAGCTTGTGTGACTCCACTCCGCAACTATCCCTGCTCCACTTACAGCAAGGGGGAGGCAGGAAAGCAGGAGGAAGAGGAAAGGGAGAGGAAAGACTGGCACAGGGACATACGAGGAAAGAGATTATAGCAGCAAACAAGAAAGCGGAGGAGGAAGCGAGAATGATGGGGAAAAAGGGAAGAACAACGAAGAAGGATGGACAGAGGTGAAATGAAAAGGGAAGGAATAAAGGGGAAAAACAAAGGAAAAAAATGTAGAGAAAGAAGTATATCACAGGGGAAGACAGGAAAAGGTGGAGTTATGGAAGGACAAGGCTAGGGAAAGGAGAAGAGGGACCGGGATGGGGGGGGTGCTGTACTGTGCCTTGTAACCATGTAACAATGAGAGTCCCCGATCAGAGGCAGCCTTATTATGCAGCGCTGTATTATTCCCCTCTCCACCACAGTGGGAGACGTCAGCGCGGGGAGCTATTCATTACGCCGGTGAAATATGAAGCGTCTTCCTCCTCGCGCCAAGGGGCCCAGCCAACAGGGCCCAGCCAGCAGGCCCCCAGGCTCCCGCCGAGGGTTCATTCTGTCGCTCCTTCCCCAATCTACACGTCTCTCTCCATTACACACACATCCACACACACCGTTGTGTGTACGCCTTGCCAAAGTATATCCTTTCGTGTACATAAGCACACTTACATGCACTGACAAAGAGTCACACACACACACACACACACACACACACACACACAAATACACACACCTTTATTCCATTCTACTCAGTTCTATTTCTTTCTCTGTGGTGCAAAAAATATTTTTTCCCATCACCAGGTACATCATCTTCCTGCCTAAATCCCTAGACCTCAGCCCCATTCTGTAGCTGGCAGATTTCATTTCCTAGTAAATGTAGGTCCCAACTCTTAGCACCTGCCTAGACCCCCAAAACCTTCACCTCTCTACCCATGTGAGTTCTACTTAATTTACCTGCCCCGGCCCCCAGGTCCCCGGTATGCTTTGACTAGTCCCAAACCCCTGCCTCCCAGCCGCCTAAAGCCCTCATCCTGTCCCCAGCCTTCACTTCACGTTGTGGGCCTAACAGTGATTCATGGAGGAGAGAGTTAGGGGTCTCCTCCAAGACCTTCGCCACTGCACGTAAAGCTCTTTTAGGTCTCAGTGTAATTAGAACAGAAAAAGGACATGTCGTGAGGTTTTTCCCCCATGATGCAACGTTCCACGTCAATGGGTTTGACAGCCTTCATCTTCATCTGATGATGTTCTGTTGGTCATTCCAGTTTTAGATATTCTTCCTTAGCCAATATGTTTTTCCGTTTTCCCCACGTATAAAGGTTTGATATCACTCTGAATCTCTCAAAACTGTTTTCCAACACCATTGTAATAAAACAAATCCAATGTTGTTGTAAATACAGCCCAGCTGTCCAGTGTAGCATGATCTACAATCATTAGAGATGCACTGCTCCCACTCCTTGTTTCTCTATTAATAAGAGCTGCCATATTCTCTAAAGTATGAAGACAACACCTCATAAAGTGTGTGTGAGCTGTGTGTTAACAGCAAGCACAGGGTGACGTGTGAAAACGTCACCACACTTTAGGTGTGTATCTTTTTTTCACAAATCAGCATAAGTCTCTGTGATATGCCATAATTAATGTAGGTGTCTAAGTGTGACCAAAAATGAGGGTTTCAAAGCTATAGCACTCTTGTTGCTGGTGTGTGATATTAAGAACAGCATGATTCCAATGACAGAGCCCTGTTTGATTTCAGAGAAGCATGCCTAGCTTGAGGGGATGGTTTATCTGGGGGCTATACAAAAAGGAAAGTGGACCCCCATAAATACTGAGGCCAACTCTGCAATGGGTTTCTGAGAAAAAGTTCTTTAATGTTTTTGTGCCATTGGAATTGGCATTGAATGGTTTGTATTCTCACCTCTGGTTTTAGGAACATGTGTCTCTAGAGATGTATAAAAATGAATCCCTACCATAGTGAAAAAGGTGATACACATTTTAAGTATACATAATATAAATAATCCTAAATGCGTTTTGCATATGCATATTTAATGTATTGATTTAACTTCAAGTCACGTTGTCACATCATGTACAATTGTTAAATTGCTCTAAACGTCTGAAATACTCATTTGTTCTGAATATGCATAATTGCTCTGCATTGGCATTTTCCAAATAATCACAATCCCTGCAGTTCACTAGAGTCCATTAAAAGATGTCTTTTCATTCCATTTATTTATTTTATTTTCCATCTGTGACATTCAAAGAGATGCCGGCAATCACATTCAATAGACGCTGGCTGTGTTAGCAGCTGTTCATCAGAGCAGTGTAGTATGTCTGTCACAGCAGCTCTGCTCTCTCGTCTTCCCGTCACACACTGCGCCACTGGCCTACACACACCTCCACTGCCATCTTTCATGCAGTTGCTAAGGCAACAAGTTGAGGTGGATGCAAGTCTTTGTGCCTGTGTACCTGCATCTGTTTTTGTGAGCCACTACGATAACAGAATTGTTATTTGTGTTGTTGAGATACTAAGTGTATGTGTAAGTGTATGTGTGTGTGTGTGTGTGTGTGTGTGTGAGAGTACGTATGTATGTATGTATGTATGTATGTATATATGTTTGTGTGTATGTGGGGAGGGGAGGCGCGGCTTTGCTTTGATGTGTTCTACGAAAAGAAAGACAATCTTACCACCAGCACCTTGGCTTGCTTAGGAACTTCCAAATAAATCTGTCCAATGGTGGTGTAAGCTTTGACTAAACCGATGATAAGGTACAGTACCACCACTTTGTCTTTTGATTCACACATTATGTTTGGGATTACACAAATATTTATAAAACAAATATGCTTTATAGACATATTGATAAATAAAGCCAATATAAGCTTTTAGAAATAGATTTAATGAGAAACAATTCAGTAATTGTATATCTTTAACCAGAATCTATTAATGGAGGACCACTTAATTATATTTATGATGATATTAGTACAACATTACTTCTAATAACACAATACAACTTATTTAAATCTACTCTACTTTACAACGAGTCAGACAGAGTCAGAAGCTGTTACTTCTCTATCTACAAGGATGGGTCTTGTCACTATTCCAAACAAATATTGTAAAGGTCCCTGTGGGCTAGAATATGCATAAATGGAAAGCTAGTGATTTCCTGTTGGCCAGCCATCGATTTCTATCTGCATAGTTATTTGTTGATGGATACAAAGCCAGTGGCAGTCAATCGATCAGGTGTATAGAGATGGAATTGAGGGCACCTAGCCTGGTGATTGTTGCAATCAGAAACAGAGAGCAAAAAGGGCCGTGATAGGCACGGCAATGATTTCAGTGATTAAAACTGGAAAATAAAATTTAAACAAACACAGACATACAGATGAGTCTGATCACATGCACACCAACACACACACACACACACACACACACACACACACACACACACACACACACACACACACACACACACACACACACACACACACACACACACACACACACACACACACACACACACACACACACACACACACACACACAGACACACCTGCACCCACATAAAATGTGCCTTTACGGGAAGGAGGCATTATATAGAGTGTGTATTCCTGTGTGTAGTGACAGATCTAGCCTGCCACTGATTGAATTTGCGGGACAGAATAATCAATATTCTTTCTGCTCTGCCTGGACTTGTTATAGGGTCACTGCAGTGCCACATAGTATACATATTTATTTTACAGCATATAAATGGCTCTGGGTCAGGCCGCTAACATGCTTCCTGCATGACAGAACACTATAGTAGAGATTTAGTTCCAACATGTCCTGTATTTATAGTACACAGTGTCCTTTTGGCCATAAAGTATCATCATCCATACGGTGTTTCTCTAGGAATTCCAGCACAATTCCAACAGTGTTGAGCCAGGAACGGCATTGGAGTGGAGGATTTCACCGGCACTATGTTTGTCAAATCACTGTTCTACGTTCAGGTTCTTTGTCATGTCAATAGGAGGAGAGAACACCCCATGAAGTCGTCATGCAGTACTCCGGCTGTTGTTAACTATTGCCAGATTGGCCGCAAAGCTACGGCAAAAATTACTAAAACAACGTTCCACTCACCATGTTGTCTGTCCTCCTCTACCTGTTGTGGAACCGTTGCCAGCATCCTTCTGCCCGGTGCGCTGTAGACTGCTAGTCGGCATGGGAAGCACTTCAGCATGTAAACATATAATCTTAACACCACCGGGGGATTTCAGGAGAGCTCCACTGTGCAGAAGAGTGGAGGAGGAGAGTCAATGTGACTGTTGGATATGTTGAAGTACCACACTGTATACCTACCCAGCGTATAATGAAAGTATAGCATCAGCTTCATTGTTTAATGTGTTCTTACCGGTGGTGCAGTATGTCATTATCATAATTCGGCATTTTAGCTCCTCAGACCTAATCATAGCCCGACCTGCATGCTGTGTGTTACTGTAAAACAGAGCTGATGATCTGAAGACTTTTCTAATAATCTGGGGCAACACCATGTCTACAATAGGGAAATCTGGGCCAGGCTGTCAAGGGCCAGCACTCATCCAGGCTACGGCATCCCTCCTCGTGTGTGTGTGTGTGTGTGTGTGTGTGTGTGTGTGTGTGTGTGTGTGTGTGTGTGTGTGTGTGTGTGTGTGTGTGTGTGTGTGTCTGTGTGTGTGTGTGTGTGTGTGTGCCGTTGCTAAACCTGCGCTAAAGCTCTGTCTAGATAAGCGTGCCTAACGCTTAATGTGACACACAGCGGCAGCATTGACGTCTGGGAGCTCCCGCTTGATTTTCTACTCAATCCTCTTTGACAATAGCTCCATCGACAATAGGCCCTAAATGGATTAGTTCAGGTGATTAGAACCATTGTCACCAAGCCATTGTGTGTGCGTGTCGTCTGTGTGAACAGTGTTATCTGTTGCTGTGTGCCTTTTTTCACTTCATGCTCGTTCATGCTACTCTCTTTTAATGTGAGCATCGTGTGGTCTGACATATTTGTAACAAACGGCTGGCGGGCAAGATTCTCCTCTGATAGCGCCGAGGAGTGCGAGACTGGACAGAGTTGTTGCGGTGAGAGAAAAGGAGGGGAGGAGAGGAGGACAGGAGAAGGACAGCAGGGTGGTGATTCTCACCACAAATGGCATAAGTGACCGTTCCCGTGGGGGGTGGAGGAAATTGGCCGAATGAAGATGGAATGTGGCTCTGGGCGGCGTCAGATTGGGAGCCTTGGCCACTGATCAGTCAGGGCACTATTGGACAGACAGGGAGGGGGAGGGGGGGGGGGTGCAGTAAAGTACCGCAAGTTCACATGAATGCTTTATGAGAGAGAGAGAGAGAGAGAGAGAGAGAGAGAGAGAGAGAGAGAGAGAGAGAGAGAGAGAGAGAGAGAGAGAGAGAGAGAGAGATCGGAGGGGGGGGGGGTGTAAGTAGGCAAGGGAAAAGAATGGAGTGTTGGCAGGGAGTAAGGTATTTGAGAGGACCTCAGAAACACAATCCCTTTATGCACGAGGGGAAAGAAAGAGAGAGAGAAAGGAGGAAATGACAATATTCAGGCTATAAATAAAGGGCTCCTGAGGTTTCAATTCTCGATGGCATTGAATAAAGAGTACCGTGCAAAGAAGAGTGGTAGTTGTGCGCCTCGGTTAATGTAGGTGTGTTAGGGATATGTGATGACTGTGTATATAATGCAGCAGAGCGTTTGCTTGTCTTTGTTGTATGATTCTGTTTTTACGGAATGTGTACATGTGTGCTTTGTGCAGTCGATATCAAAGAGAGACGGAGCTTTGAAATGTTCCTGTCTTGTAAAAAGTAGTAGAAAGACACAATGTACTTTTCCTCAGTGCTGTACATCAGTTTAAACCTAGGTGCAGTCTGTCAGTGTTCGTGTGTTGGAAATTGTATAAAATAACTTCCACTAAAGATAATAATTATTATTGAGTTAAACATACACACACACAATGACTCTGATTCTGTTTCATGTATTTGACTACGATCGATTCCAGAAGACGCGTCTGTCAGTCTGCGACATGGTGTGGAGGATGGAAGTGGAAGGCACAAGGGACTTGGCCTTGGAGGGACTTGAAGGTGAGAGGTAGGATTATAAAAAGGATGATGCATCTGATTACCTTGATTAGTCTGTACTTCATTATGTTAATTAACCTACTGGGGTTAGAAGCATTTAGTGTTTTTTTTTTACATTGTGCCACTTGTACTGCAAAAATCACTGAATAATGCAATAGATTCTAACAGTATACTGTATATGTTATGGTAATCATGTCAGAACATTGCAATTTGTGCTGATTTTGAACTGCTTTTTATAAAAAAAAATGTTGAAGAAAAAAATCTATTTGACTTAGCTATTTGAGATATGCTTAAATAGTGATGAAGGTCAGGAAATCATTAGTCAATGCTGTTATCAAAAGACAATGTGCTCTATTGCCACTAGCTTCCATGTAAAATAGATTGAACTTATACTTTACAAAATGCAATAAATGTAAATGTATCATGTAAATGTACAAAGGGCTGTTTTTTATATCTCCTAGTTTACCTTGTTATTGCAAAGAAAAATGCAATACTACTAATAATGTATAGATCTAGCATACAAATATATATTATGAAATTATGGAATAAGTTTAGGTAAATAGGCTTGAAATATTTTAGATTCAAGCAATGACTTCAACAACTGTATTTTGAAAGAAAAAACGTTTTGTTCTTTTCTATGAAGACTTTTTTCTTTTTTATGATCACTTTGGAGCTATATTATTAAATTGAATGATTTGATTAATGCAGACCAGCCCGGAGATAAGAGTTAACCTTTGAGAAGGTTGATTCCCCCTCAATGGCGTCTGCCGCTGTGCAGCATATCTCCATCCTCCATGTACACTCTTAATCCTTCTCAAAATGAACTCCCAAAAAGGGAAATAAACAGAGCAAAGAAAAGAAGGGTGCAAGTCTTCACAGAAAAAGCACCTTAATAAATCACCTTTCACAGTTCCTTTTCTAAATCTACATAGACTATATACACGAATCTTGCCCTAAATCTAAAAGTGTCACCTCCCAAAGTAAAAGACAACAACAATTTAACTGGATTCAGGCTAGTTCCAAAAAAACAGCATAACCGTTGGAGCTTTGCCTAAATCCTACTCAGCGTGGCCTAGTTTCTTTGCTTCTCTTCCTCCTCTGACACTACAGTGTGGCTCCTGGCCCTCAGTAAGAAGCCGTGGTGGGGGAGCAGGCATGAAGACCTAGCAGGATCCGGAGCGGGGCGAGAGTGGAGATCCTCAACAGGGCCTGACAGCAAGCTAAACGGTTGAGCAATCTGACCGGAGGGTCCTTACACATACAGTACACCCTGCTAAGCCCTGTTGTAAAACAATTGAGCGTGGTCACAGAATTCACTCACAGACAAAGACATAACTTGTAGCATATGGGCAAGAATTTCAACACAGAAACTTTAAGAAAGGGGACATGCATATATGCATAAGGCAATGCAATACTATGTGCAGAAACACAAAGTGCACTGAAATATATAAAATCCCACAGGAGCAGAACTACACAAACAGAGAGGAAACGACTAGAGGAAAAAAATACACAAACGCAAACACAACAGCAGGTGTTGTAGCTCAAACTGAAATTTTTCATTTTTGGTTGGCAAATGGCATTGCACCATGAATGCATTCATGAATGAATGAATCCCAAATGGAAGAATGAGGAATTCCACGATAGGCCACCACTTCTCTAGCAGGCTAGCCACTTCAGAATCAGCTAGAGCAGCACAATCCCTTGGCTGGCTGTCAGTGGGACACCAGCGCAAAGGAAGGTCATGCTTTATAATGTTACCTGTCAGCCCGCCAAAACAGCAGCACCCCGGATGGAATTTAATTAGCTTGAAATGACAGCACGGAGTGAGGCGACATTAAAGGAACTGAATGATAACCAGCTTTTAATCCTGTGCTGGCGGGGAGAATGAGAGAAAGAGAAGAGGAAAATAGGACATTTCTATATTCTAACATTGAACAGTTTGGTCTTGGATGGAGGTGGTGGTTCTTTGACATGCTATGCGGGATAATTAGTAATGCATGTGTGTGTTTACAAGATAAAGCACGTCCTTCTTTCCCTTTGATGTCTGATAGATGTCTTCCCTGAAAATAGAAAGGCTGCCAAAAAGGGGGCTGTCAAGAGCAGACATCTCCTTTTCCCTCCCACTGGTATGTTGCGTGTGTGTGTCTATTTGGCTATATTCATCTACATCTCACCATTTTGTCTATTCATCTTATGCTTTCATATATGCATGTCTTATCATATAGCATGTGCTTCATTGTGTGGAAAAGTGGGCCACAATCGTTACATTTTCTTTATTTTCCCTTCTCCGGCAAATGTTTATGGATCTAACCCTCTTATTCTGAAAAGTCCAAGCTTTAGCGCAATTAACTTTACAAAGAACAACTTAGAAATTTGAATTTGCTGCTGAATTAGTGAGAGTTGTCATTATATGAAAACCTACTTACTTACTTACGGTTTTATTTTCTTTTTTAATTACTCCCTCCGTAACTCATCCAAATCTTGTTTCTCTTGCAGACAAATTTGTTCTGGGATGCTTTTGGCAATTTTTTTTTGTTTAGTTTCAAACCTTGTTTTCCTGCATATTCTCTCTGTTGCACTTAGCATAATTAGAGATCATTTATTCCCACTACTAATCAGTCCAAGTGTTCTCTGTTTATTCTCCAATGGAAATGTGGGCCGTGGCGCGAAGCAAGAGCTGTACAGCCCACGCCTTTTACTCAAGTCGACTTACATGTTGGATTCTTTTCTGTGTTTGATTTGAATGGCTGGTGTGTAATTTCTTGTAAGTTTTATGTGCTTGATTTGATTTGTTTCTCGTTATTTATCACTTAGTTAATTATCCGATGGCTGTTGTCTCAAAATTAGAACAGAGGAAGAAGACCATATCCAATCATTATCTGCATTTATTGACCTAAACTAAAGATACACACACAATATTTAAAATGCCATTAAGGCTGACTATATATAACGAAGCAAATTAAGTGCCTTTTAATTACTTTGTATATTAATTTGTGATATTTCAACTTTGGAGTATGAAACATTGTTTGTTCTAGTAGTTGAAGGCCGAGCATAGAGAAAAACAACAAATGCATTTTCACATGTGAATGGTGATGGTATTCTGTGTTTTTTCCATCAGAACAAAAACAAATTCATTTTGTTTACAATGATAATATGAATTTTTTTTCAAAAGTAATTATTTTCCTTTTCTCTCAGATAATCGGCGGAAAATGGATGGATGGATGGATGGATGGATGGATGGATGGATGGATACATTTTCCTTTTCAATATATATATTCATTTTGGACAGGTTTCAGGTTTAATAGTTGTTGTAATAGTAGTTGTTATCGTGCCATTCCGTCTTGGTTGACTGGTTTCTGTCTGAAATGGATTCAAATGCATTTAGTAGCTGTAATATAATAGAGGCTTTTAGATGGCTAGAGCCACTTCAGAGAACTTACTTTCTACACAAGGTGAGTGTGATTGTTCAGAAAATAAGACAGTTGTCTCTGGCTGACGTGCTGCAACATGTTTGGGGTGCTTCCTTTGAGTTTTTCCCTATCTTGCAGTAGCTGTGTTTGCAGCATTCTTTGTTGCCAATTTGTTGCTGTGGCTATGTAGCCTAAAAAAATATCTATTTTGGATATGGTTGCAGTACTTCTTACATGTAGCATGTCTGCCCTCCTTGGCCACCATCTTTGGGGATTTAATTCTTGCTACATATTATTTAAGTTCTTAATCGAGAAAGAGTGAGGCAAAGTATGCACCCCCCCCCCCCCCACACACACACACACACACACATACACAAAACCCACACCAGCGTCTAGCAAACAAAGTGCAAATGAATTTCACATTATTGTAGGTCACTGAATTCATTTTCAAAATGGCAATTGGGTGTAATTTCTCAGGGGTATTGTAGAGAGTGGTGGCTTGAATGCACACCACACCCAGCCTCCTGCCCTCTACCCAGCAAGATTTGGATGAAGTTATTTATTGACTCCCTATCAACCAATAACTGGTGATACTTGTCAGTGACAAAGCATGCCTAAAAAATACATACCACATCTCTATTCAGGAGTGTATTGGTGATTTTGGGGGGCTGTACAAAGGTGGAACACTGTTAAGTCTAGTGAGTCTGAATGAACATCGTTTGCCTTTGGGTGGACTTGCTGCACATATCATATTATATCCCTGCTCTACAAGATAAACAAACAAGCTGTTGGAAGTCCTCATCCTTAGTTTGCTGTGGCCAGTATATCTAAGCGATTAAACCCTCCAAATCTCTCTATTAAATGGTCCATAGTTTAGTCCATTGAAGGACTGTCACTAAAAATAAAGCTCCACCATAGACAATGGACAGTGCTCTTAAAAGTTTTGCCGCTCTCTCCCACACCTCAGCTGAACTTCATTGTTGCTGATCTTATCGTTCAGCCTATCAGGAGACTAACGACCCAGGCAATCGTTGCTGACCCGTTGAGGGGAAGTGTGCTGCCAATGCCGTAAGAGAAAAGTCCATTATAAGATTAATGTTAGGAAACGGACACTGTCCTTCAGGACCTGTAGGCCACTGGTCTCTGGAGAGGGGGGTTTGTGGGAGGAACTGGGGCACTGAGGGGGGCAGGACCAGACTGGGGAAAGGCATTGGCTAATTTACGCATTTGATTTATGGCCCCCGGTGTACTGAAAAGGCATGGAGAGCTATAAGGAGAAGACAGTAACAGTCTTTGGGTGAAAGATACCGATTCTGTCCAGAGGCCTTAGGTGGCGCTACCAACACTGTTAATAAGTTGCTGGGCTTTGGAAAAAGTGTGAAATAAAAAAGAAAAAAATAATTTTATGATCAATACATTCATTTATATGTACTGGATTTCCATTTTGGCTGGATGAAATGTTCATTTGGAAATATTTAGCAAAACGCCAGGGCTGAAAACTTTAAATATCGCATGCCGCTTTCTTCGGTTATTTTGGAGTAAAGCCAAGCCAGCAGTTTGACTCAGAACGTGGTCAATTGGCCTGTGTTTTTAAAATACACCCTCCTCATCTCTTTCAATACATTGCAATTAAGAGCATGCCGTTGCTTTGGCAACCCAACCTCTTTAATATTTATTCGTTTTCGATCAAAGGGTAAGAGTGGCACGGGCCCTGTCACTTGCTCTCCATTATTTATGCACATGGCGCCGAGTTGGCATTTGAGGGAGGAAAAAGTTTTCCATTATATGCTTTTAGTAAAGATTTCCTGTCAAAGTTGGGCAGCTGGGTTTTCCCTGCTTCTTTGGCACCCATCTGAACCTTTCTAATGGGACACAAACACTGGCTTTCCCTGCACTACAAGGGTACTGACAAAGTCAGTTTAGGACGGGGAGAGGGAAAGAGCAGCCGAGGCAGAAACCAGCAAGAGAGACAGAGAGGTAGAGATCAAGAGAGATGGGGAGTCTTCATAAACACACAAGGCCACGCACACACACACACACACACACACACACACACACACACACAGACAAACACACTCACACATGCACACACACAGTTCAAGAGAGGACACCAAATTGATTGGCGGATAGAAGCTCAAGGATGTTTTCTGAGATTTAACTTCTGCTTTTGGCTGAGGCCCTAGTTTACCTTGTGTACCTGGTGCGCAACAGCTAATGCAATGCAAATCTACACACAAAACCAACAATGGCAAGTGCATTATTCTCCCAGCTCACACACACACACACACACACACACACACACACACACACACACACACACACACACACACACACACACACACACACACACACACACACACACACACACACACACACAGAGAGAGACAGTCACACACCCACACACATACCATAACCTTCATCTATGTTTATAAGTGTGATTGGGTACACACAGGTCCACACACTTGACTTCTTTTATGAATGCCAATCAAAAAAAGGTGATTTGAACAAAATTGGCCTCTATAAAAATACGCTTGAACCCACTTCTTTTTTTCACTCTATTTTCTTCACCAGTTGATCATTTGCAGGTTAAATGTTAATTGGGTGGGTGCCCAGATCCCCCTCTCATTTAATGACTGCTCTTTTCATCTTCTTCCGCTCATCGTCTACACCTTCCAAGTGGGTTATTTATGATGGAGAATGGATTGGCCACTACTCATTGAGATTTGCTAATATATGTAAATGTGAGGATACTGTAGTAAGCGTATCATTTAGATTTAGCTTTGCCTATGTGTGAAAACAAGAAATGCTGCTCTCCGTTTTTGAGGAAATAGGCATGGCCAAAGGGGAAATTGTGATGACACCAAATATGTTTTCAGTCTTTCCTCTGCAACGATGGCAGCAGTTCACCTAAAGATAGAACTCAATTGCCTGCAGCCTTTTGTTTTTTATTTATCACTGATCGCAAGTCTGGGGTTGCTCAATTAGTCATTGCGTTATATGAGCTGAAGTCCGCTGTTTTGTTTAGAATGTGGATACAGATAAAACTATTGTTGCATTCACTGTACTTTGAAAGGAATTGTGTTAATGCGTGGGTGAGAATAACCTGGGCTTTAACAGTACAGGTCAGCACTGTGCTTGACGAGATCGAGCCAAACACACAGACCTGTAACACTGATATCTCAAAAGATGGTGTCTGAACGCTGAAACCTCACCAGCTACAACTGCTCAGACCTTTAATGATTGGTTAGAGGATTGTTTTTATATGCACCGTGGATAATTGAATCGCTGGATACATTTCTGGAATCAATATGAAGCCGTTGACAGGGATCGGAGCCAGCGGCAGAATGTGCGCATGTTTATGTGCTCCTCAACGGATGCATCTGCAGCAAGTAAAGGAAGAGAAACAGAGAAACAGAAAGCAAGTGAGAGTTTGAGTTAAAGGGGGCAGATGAGGGAGAAAGAAAGAGAGCGGGGGAAAGAGTGAATATATACAAACGATCATTTTTTTTAAATAATGAGGGAGAGTTACCGCACAATGTAAAAATGATTTTATGACGGATGAGATGGGTTATTGGAATGTGGGCAAAGGGTGGTTTGACTGGCGAAGCCATTACAGGCCCTGGATGCCTTTAAATCTGGGTCATCTATTGACTTAACTTCCCTTTGGTCATCAGTACCGCAGGGTTTAGTACAGGCATAATTAGACCTCAGATAAATAGGACATTTGGCCAGTGGCACTGCACGCTACGCCACTGCCTGTTATTATGGACAGGTCATGTGGAATTTCATCTCCTTCTGATCCCCACTTAATATTCCTCTCTCCAGCCTCTCACACTTCCCAATGCATCAAGACATACTGTACATTCTGAATTTTGAGAAGTCCACTATCATTATTTCCTCATGTATAAATGTTGCATTTTTACCCTTATATCATTCTTTGATTTAAGATTTGGGGGTAATAGGGGAATGTCCTTAAGGGTTAAGAGACAAGATGAATACATTGATTAATGAAAGCAATAAATATTGAGAACCCATTTGTAGTTGCTGATGACTCCAAGATGGCATTCCAGTGACAATGCAATTCATCTTTAACCTTTGTTTTCCAAAATTTATTTGAAAATGGAATAAGTTCAGATATTACTTCATGTACCTGAGATTTGAATTGTATCCAATTTATCACTATTACATTTAAAAAATACAAAACAATCTTCCAATTCCACAGTTTCCATTTGAGGAAAAATAGTTCCTCACTGCACAATGTTCTTTTAAATTTGAGCTTCCCTTTTTAATTATTATACAACAGATTACAATTAAAACAGTTTAAAAATGTTTTTAGCATACAAAAAATACTGTCCGCAATTTAGTGGTACTCTCTGTCTTCCATGTTTCTCAATGGCTAGATGTGCTATAGATCATAAACCAGTAAACAACGTTCATAGTTGATGAGAACCTAATGTCCCATTCAGGCTGCTAACCATTCAGCATTACTTACTAAACTGACACTCTGAACCCTTTTATCCTCTTACCCAATAGGTGGAGTTAACTGACAGTCCAGCTGGTCATTTGGTTCAATAATCCTTGTACAAACCACACTTTAATGACGGACCTAAGAGCTCTAGATAGCCTGGGGGACAGGAGCTTCTGGGTCTCTGCAGCATGCTAAAAGACACTCAGAATACAGAGAAATTGAATAGAAGGTGTGTGTGTGTGTGCGTGTGTGTGTGTGTGTGTGTGTGTGTGTGTGTGTGTGTGTGTGTGTGTGTGTGTGTGTGTGCGTGGGTGCCTGCGTGTGGTATGTGTGCGTGTGTGTGCATGTGTGTGTGTGTGTTTCTATTTATGATCAATGTCCAAGTCTTTGGGCTTGGGTGTGTGTCTTGCTTCAGGGCAACTTTTTCAGTAATTGGTCCTGGGTGGATTTACCTGGCTCTGGCAACTGTTGCTGTCCACGACCCCTAGTGCCGAGACTGACAGCCAGCTCTGCTTGATTGGCCATTTAAGTCTTACTCTTATGACAAGGGTTCTGGTCACCATTAAATAAAACGAGTGAAGGAAAAAAGCTTATCTGTCACTAATTAGTACTTTTATATGGACTTTAATCCCCATCACAAAAGAGCAGACTTTTATTTTGTTCCGAAGTCATTCTAATCCTGTTGTTTCCAATAAAACAATATGGGTCCGGTTTTCCTTTGTGTTCTTTCATCTTAGCTAATTAATTTTAAGAGAATTATGCAGTAATTGGCAAAGTCTTTTGTGTGAGCAAAATTGCTGCATGTGAATTGAGTACAGTATTGAGATTACAGCGGCTGCTTTACAGCTGCTGCATTGTTTGAGATACTCTGAAGTGCCTCACACTACCTTATGTGTAGCCTCATTGTTGTCTAATGTAATGAGTTCAACGTGTGTTATGAGTGTGTGTGTGTGTGTGTGTGTGTGTGTGTGTGTGTGTGTGTGTGTGTGTGTTTGTTTGTTACATGCATTTCCAGCACCTATTTCCTTTAGTCTTCTTATTAAAGCTTCTTCCAGCCCACTCCGATCACTGCCTCGTTCTCTTTCCCATCACTCATTGGGTAACCATGTTCCATTCTGTGTGATTAGTTCCTGAGTCCAAGCCATTACTCTGCTGATAATCAGGTAGGAAGAGAGCCTGCTGACAGCCCCACCATAAAAGCTTATCTGCTGTGTGATGCATTGGCCCCCTTCTCCACAGCCAGCTGTTCTAGTCAACACCAGGAGGAATAGTGACTTCATGGGAAGACTTTTTTTCTCCCTAAAGGATGTGCTCTGATTTCCCAATTCGCCGTGAGTGTACAAAATAGAGGGAAGGGGGGAAGAACAACACATGGAAAATGTAAGATGAAATAAGGAAATGAAAAAGAGATTGGAATTTTAAGAGAGATCATTAGATCAGAACATCAAGACCAGAAGAAAGTCATTCCTGTATAGTTTTGCTACTTTCCTCATAATTTGAAGCATCCTTTGCTAATGTGACACTGAAATGTCATTTCAAATGGGCTGCCTGTCTCAAATCCATCCTACATACTGCAGAAATATGACTGTCACACATTAATTGACTGTATAATCAACGTATTATTCGACCAACATTATGACGTACAGCTGCATATAGAGTGGAAACTAGTGTTCCATTAAAGTGTTGGCTTTCCATTGATGAGCCATGTAACCATGCCCTTGCAATACAGTACAGCTAAAATACCTTCCAAAGTTAAAGATCCCACAGATTACAGTAATACTATATTCAAAACCACACACTCACCACTGGTCAGTTTGGAGCTAACAAAAGTATAGCACAGAAAGGTAATGGTGATTTCCAGTTCTTCCAGGATTTAGGATCACTTCACAAATGGTATGCTAGACAATATTTGGGCTGAATCACTAATGAAAGAAAGCCTTTAGAGGAGTTATTATTAGTACTATGTAATTATTCACAATTTGCAGAATGTGTACTGTTGAAATCCACCCACAATAACTCCCAGTCAAAGAAAGGGAAAAATTGCGTTGTTCAGAGGTAACCATCATTTTACAATAAACCAAAATAGACAATGTCCCAGGCATGAGTAAAACTACAGCATACATCAGTAAAGGTTATAATGATGGCAGATTTATGAAATTATTAGATAATGAAAAAACACTGTATAGGCTGTATAAAACACCTGTTTGTTTTGGTTCATAGCTATATCACGTTTACACCGACAATCTGCCAATAACAGAATAGATGAACACACCTTTACCCCAAAGCAATGTCGCTAATATACACTGACAACTACAGTGTGCACAACACCGCGGGCAGTGTTTCCAAGGCGACGTTATCGTCCATTATCTGCCATTGGCGGCGACAAATCTTGGCCTGTTTTTTTCTCTCTCTTGTTGTTTCCTCGGAAACGGCGTGACAAATAGTCTGTGGTCTTGAGGGTACTTTATTGATCAACGTGATCCCCCTTGCTTGTCCTGGCTACTTGGCTTGTCCTCCCCCAGCCTTCTCAGAGGCCTTAGACAGACGAGCCAGTGCTATCTTGTTCTGCGGTGCTTTATGTAGCCTGTCAGAGGCTTGGTGGAGTAGAGGGAGTCTTCCACCAACTCTCCAACAGTGTTTCGAGCAGTGCATCAGCCTAGAGACTTCCCTGGGAGGTGCTCGGGGGTCAGTGGATGGCCGGGGGCGGTCAACCCACAAGCACAACACTTTGGGGCAGAGGCTTGGAGCGGTAGGAGGAATGGGAACTGTGCGAGTGGGAGAGTAGAGAAGGTAATGGAGGCAGACAGCAATGATTTCCAAGCTATTGACTTTGCATTCCATTTGATACTATCGTAGGGGAATAATGTATGACATAAACACACATAAGGATGCTGTGTATCTGTGGCTCACTGCAATTCAAATGCACCGGCAAAAAACAAAAGCACACACTAACACTCGGAACCACCTTTCGCTCTCAGCCATGGAAACACTTCGGTACACTTGAGTACTTTGATTGCGTCATACCAGGGCCAAGCGTGCCATTCATATAACATTCTCGTTAGAAAAACACTTGATAAGGCTAGATAGCTCTGCTCTCTTATACTCTCTGAAGTAGCTTTAACAAATTGTTGGTGGTAAAACCGAAGGTCTCAGCTTGTGCGTTATTTAGCTGATTTTCCCCCTCTCTCTCTCTCGCTCTCTCTCCCTCTCTCTCTCTCTCTCTCTCTCTCTCTCTCTCTCTCTCTCACTCTTTCTTATAAAAACCAAATACCAGTTTCTTCAAAATAACTATCTCACGGCCGCAACGGAGATGGCCTTCCACTGTTGCGAAAGATATATGACGTTGGAGATAGAAAGCCAGGACTCCTAATAAAAATCATCCATTTTTGTCACAGTTGAGACAGGCCACAAAGTGAAAATGCATTCGCAGCGGTATCAATGGGCGATTTTTTCCTCTCTACTATCTTTCTACTTTATCCACTCCTATTATTGTTCTGCAGTAATCTTTTTACTTCCCGTTACACCCTCCCTTTCTCTTTTGTGTTCCCTCTCTTCCTTAGAAACATGTGGATTCTGTCAATGCTTGCGTCCTGATTGTTCTGTCCTTGATCTGAAGGTTCTTGTTTACTCTGTGTGGGAGCCAACTTTTGAAGCCCATCCCAGCTCTCCATGGAAGTACACTGATCTTCACCGTGCAATTAGCCCGCTCTTACACTACTGATGTGAAGTAAATAATAATAATAATAATAATAATAATAATAATAATAATCATAATCATAATAATAATAATAATAATAATAATAAAATAGTAAATAATTTCAAAGTTTGCTGCGGTATTTTTGAATGAGTAATCATACTCCCTCTAATAAGCCCTCAGTTTATGGATGTAAGAAGGAATGGAGGATGATAATGTGGTACAGTCCTGAACTGATGTTTTTGTGACTGCTAGGTAGGTGGGTATGTCATGGAGGAGGAGAATGTGGAATGCGAGTTCTCTTGACAGAAAGGCTTGAAACAGGATTAGAGAAAGCACATCAGCTAATATGTAAACAGGGTCGGTCTCATCATATTTGAAGAAATTTTTACTTACTCGTTTCTTTGCTGCCTTGGAGCTGGTGTGGGAACAATGCAAAACAACATATATATACAGTACTGTGCATAAGTTTTAGGCATGGGATGCGGTTTTGAAGGCGAAGGGTGGTCACACCAAATGTTGATTTGGGAAAGATTTGCTTTGCCCTCACTTTCTATTTCATGAATTGATCAAATATAAACAATTAACGTTTCTATTTTTATATATTTATATCTTTTCCTAACTTTAAAGACTTCACACCTGCCTAAAACCTTTGCACAGTACTGTATATATATATATATATATATATATATATATATATATATATATATATATATATATATATATATATATATATATATATATAGTTGTCTTTACATATCATGGTCTTGACTGTTTTATAATCAAGTCTTGATTATAACGTTCACAAAAGCAGTTTGCGAAATGCAAAACAATTAACATTTCAATCTGCTTCATACCATATCACCTTAAATGCCTATATATTCTTTATATAATTGTTTTTACAAATAAGCACTTAAGAGCTTGTCGCATGTGTGAAAGTAGCTTTTAAACATGAGTGGCAGCTTTCTCACTCTCCCTGGGCAATTTGGTCTATATCTGTGCTGAGAGGGCTGCTTTCTGGGAACAGGCCCTGGAACTAGCTATTAGTCCCCTGCTGTGGAGTATCCAAGCTTTTACACTGGTGCGGCACGTTGGCTTGAAACTGAATTTTCCAGAAAACTACCATATGTACACACAAGCAAACCAACACGCTAACCTGTGCTAAGTGTTGTGTTGTCAATATGCACAGACAGAAACATACATTCTTAATAACAATACCCATTAAGAGACACTCATAATGCAACCTATCTTTCTCGTGTGCACACACTCACAAACATACACATGCATCATCTTCAGATCACATTTAGATACCTGGAAATGCACGAGTGGAAACTGCATTTGAATGTGTGTGTGTGTGTGTGTGTGTGTGTGTGTGTGTGTGTGTGTGTGTGTGTGTGTGTGTGTGTGTGTGTGTGTGTGTGTGTGTGTGTGTGTGTGTGTGTGTGTGTGTGCAGGAGGTCTGCGCTTTTAATCCCTCTTCGCTTCCCTCCTTGCTCTTCTTCCTGGTCCCTAAATGGCAGAGAATCCAATCGGTGCACAGGGGCGGCGTGAAATGAGAGGCTCCATACGCCCAGTAATATGATCTGTCACAGGCTGCTGGATGGAAGCAATACGGAGCGGGGATTGCTTACATTGATAAGCAGAAGAAGCTTTTTCCCTTTTTTCCCCTCTGGATGAAATATGGAGGGATGCTACAAAGGTGGGTGTACCTGGTGGGAGGCCATCCTCTGAACACTTCACCCCGCTCCTATACCCGTTCCATCCCTCACTCCTCCTCCTCCTTCTCCTCCTCCTCCTCTCACGATGGGTGTTCTGTGTTTCTGATGTCTTATTTCCTGGCTTGTTTGCTTCCCACAGTGTCCGTCACTTTTAGATTAAGCCACTTTTCTCATATCCCCTCTTCTCATGTTGTTTTTCCTAGCAGACAACCAAAAAGGGATGGAATGCTAATTATAGATGGGCTCCAAAACTCTCATAAGAGATAATAGAAGAGGGGAATAGAACTGTGTCTGATGGACACGTGAGAGTGGGAAGGCAAGAGTCCCGGCATCTGTCTGGCATTTGTACAATGGCTGATAATTCAATGCAGATGCTACTATTCAACGTTTGACTTCATTTGAGGGCTTTGCATCAGCCATGATGCATCCAGACTATTTTTTACATTGCGGTACTAACCTTTACCATTACTGTGCTGGCCCAATTTCAACAAGTGCTGTGAATGGTTGATCATACCTGCACAGATCCGTACATTTCTTTCCTGTTCGATCCTAGCGCATCCCTGTGTCCTTCCTAGCAATGTTCTAGCGACCTTAGTTAACTTGCTATTCCTTTGTAGTCTTCTACCCTCAAAGTCAGCACTATAATAAAGTGTTGCAATTCCTTGTTTTTTTAAACTTCTCAGACGTTTATGGATCACAGAACAGTGAGGTATTTCATTTATAAATCATCAGAGAAAGACGAAAACGAATCATCCGATGAAGCGTTGATGAAATAGCCAACCTACACACTCACACAGCCAGAGCAGTAATCATGGTTCTCCAACACCTTGGCTGTGAGGGGAATTCTAAACAGTGAGGCCATTTCCTGGTTACAACCTGTATTGATGAACATCCCCATCTAATACATTGCTCCATTGATTCTTCATTATTTTGATTCCCACAACTGTTTAAATGTGGCATGGCAGCAATTGATACAAAATTAATTTGCCTTCTAATAAAAACAGAGTCATTAAGAGCAGGGCTGTACTACATTTCATAATTAAAACACCAGCCAAGGAAAAAATAAATAAGGGGAAGTCTCATTAGGATTGTTGCTGTACCGTGCCTGTTTGCTTGACTGCTTTAAGTAGCTGGAGTGGTAATGATTAAATGTATACATATTGCCAAGCTTGGCTATCTTGTTTTGCCAACATGTATCAAAAATGGCTCTTTGACCTTCAAAAGAAACACCAACGAGCCAGTCTTTCTGAACAAATCTATTTTTTGTATGAGTGTTTAATACCAATGGAGCAATTAAGTCCAATTTATCACACTTTTCTGTCTGCTGCAATATTGTTGCTGCGAACTCCCCACACTGTTCCACTGCTCTTCTGATAGACTGTTACAAAAGTCCATTCAGTATCAGCAGGCATAGCAGGGTTAAAGAGGGGATGAGTTACATCAGTAGAAGACTCCACCCAAGTAGGCTGGGTTATTCTATACTACTAAAGAGAACGCAATAGTATTTGTGTCAGGGCCAGGATCCTCCTGTGCCTACCTGAGGGAGGATCAGGACCAAGGACAGCTCCTGAGGCTACACCGTCTCAGTTCATTAGTGTTCTATTGTTTTCACCTGTGTGTCGTTTGGTTAATTGGTTTCCTTATGCTTCGTTTGCCCTTTATATAGCCCTGCTTGTGTTACCCATCCTTTGTCTGTCATTACGTTTTGTTGGTGTCCCAGTAAAGAGTTCTACCTTGTCCTTGACTACTCCGTGTTCCGTGTGTTCTTTGAGAAGACCTTCCGTTCGACCTATTGGGTTCAGGTTCCGCTATTGGGTCGCAACTACCCGTGTGTTAGCCCGGTTCCTGACAGAATGACAGACCCACAAGACGACCCAGCGATCCTGAGGAGTATCCAGCATGCCGTACGCCTTCAGGGGACGGCTATGGGACAGCAGACCGGAGAGGTGCTGGCCATGGGCAGTCAGCTGCAGGCGATTGGGCAGGCCGTGGCCCAGCTGGCGGCGTCTCAGGCTGAGCTTCGTGCTATGGTGCTAGCGGCACCTACCCAGTCAACGGGGCCGCCGGCTGACGCCTCGACCGGGGACGTCTCTCTCCCAGCCCCGGAGAGGTATGACGGTCATCCGGATGGCTGTCGGGGCTTCCTGATGCAGTGCAACAGCGTTTTCCGGTGCCAGCCCAACGCGTTCAGGAGTGAGCAAACCCGGGTGGCCTACATAATGGCTCTGCTCACCGGCAGGGCTCTGACATGGGCGACGGCGGTTTCGGAACATCCCACGCCGGCGCTCCACGACTCCCAACGGTTCATGCAGGAGTTTCGGCGGGTGTTTGACCACCGCCGTAGCGGACATGAGGCGGCTACGGCACTCCTGCGTTTACGGCAAGGGGCTAGGACCGTGGCGGACTATGCAGTGGAGTTTCGGTCTTTGGCGGTGGACAGCCAGTGGACCGACGCGGCGTTAGTGCCGGCCTTCCAGATGGGCCTCATCGGGGAGATACAGGACGAGCTGGCGGCTCGGGAGGACGTTGACGATCTGGAGAGCCTTATCCACCTGGCTCTCCGTATCGACAAACGGCTCCGGGAGCGGCGTGCTCAGCGCCGTGCTACCGGCTTAACCATTCCACCTCGGGCCGAGGAGCGACGGGGACGGGAGCGCCGCTGCCTGTCCGGCGGCGACACCAGCCACGTCCGCACCCAGGGGGACCAGAGGCAGGGAAACGCACGCGCTCACCAGTCCTAGGGAGGGGACCGGTGAGTACGTGCATCCTCTCAACCTTACTGCCTTCTCGTTTGTCGCTGCCTGTGACTGTTTTTTGTGCAGGTAGGCGGCACACTGCCTTGGCTTTTATCGACTGTGGGGCTGCGGGCAATTTTATGGACGAGGCATGGGCGACCAAGTGTGGGATTCCCCTGTGGCCATTGGAGCACCCTTTACCGGTGTATGCGTTGGACGGGCGTGCCCTGGGTACAGGGGCGGTTAGCCGCATCACAGGTCCTATCCAACTACACACGATGCTTAACCACCGGGAGACCATCCAGCTGCACATTATTGACTAGCCCAGCCTACCGATTATCCTCGGCTACCCCTGGCTGGCTCAACACAACCCGCACCTTTGCTGGGGCTCCGGTACCCTGCTAGCTTGGGACCAGCGGTGCCAAGCTACCTGCCTTCGGGATCAGCCATGCCAGGACCAGCCAGAACGTTCACCTCCGGCGGACTTATCCATGGTTCCAAGTCGGTATCACGATTTGGGCGCGGCCTTCAGCAAGACACGCAGTAGCCGACTTCCCCCGCACCGGGAATTCGACTGCGCCATCGACCTCCTCCCGGGGACCATGCCACCTAGAGGGCGCCTGTTCGCCCTTTCCGCACCGGAACATCGGGCCATGGACAAGTATATAGAGGAGGCGCTGGCGGCCGGGTTCATCCGCCCTTCCACGTCTCCAGCTGGGGCGGGGTTCTTTTTTGTGGACAAACAGAACGGGGACCTCCGCCCATGCATCGACTACCGGGGGGTGAACAAAATCACGGTCAAGAACCGGTACCCTCTTCCCCTCATGACTGGCGCTTTCGAGCGTCTCCAGGGGGCGTCGGTGTTCACTAAGTTGGACTTACGCAACGCCTACAACCTGGTGCGCATCCGCGCGGGCGACTAGTGGAAGACGGCTTTTAACACCCCCAATGGACATTATGAGTACCTGGTGATGCCGTTTGGCCTCACCAATGCCCCGGCGGTGTTCCAGGCGCTCATAAATCACGTGCTGAGGGACTTTCTGAACCATTTCGTATATGTCTACCTGGATGACATCCTCATCTTCTCTGATTCGGAGGAGGAGCACTTCGCTCACGTCCGTGCCGTCCTCCAGCGCTTGCTTCAGCATCAGCTGTTTGTGAAACCGGAGAAGTGTGCGTTCCATGTCCGGCGGGTGGCGTTTCTGGGCTTCATCGTCTCCCAGGGCCGGCTCGAGATGGACCCCGCCAAGGTGTGTGCGGTCCGGGAGTGGCCCGTCCCTGCGTCCGTGAAGGACGTACAGCGCTTCCTCGGATTCGCAAACTTCTACCGGCGGTTCATCCGGGACTTCGGGACCCTGGCCTTACCCCTCACGGACCTCACCAGGAAGACGGAGGGGCGCTTCGTGTGGACCGCAGCCGCCAGGGGGCTTTCGACGTCCTCAGGCGTCGCTTCACCTCGGCCCCGATCCTGCAGCTGCCCGATCCGGCCCATCCGTTCGTGGTGGAGGTCGACGCTTCCGAGCTGGGGGCAGGGGCGGTCCTGTCTCAGCGTGGTCGTCCCGATGGGAAGCTTCGCCCCTGCGCCTTCTTCTCCCGTCGTTTCTCCTCGGCCGAGTGCAATTACGGCATCGGGGACCGAGAATTGCTCGCGGTCAAGCTGGCCCTGGAGGAATGGCGGCACTGGCTGGAGGGAGCGGCACACCCGGTGGTGGTCTGGACCGACCATAAGAACCTTGAGTTCGTCAGGTCGGCGAAGCGGCTCAATTCCCGGCAGGCAAGGTGGGCTCTGTTCTTTGAGCGCTTCGACCTGCTGATTACCTACCGTCCGGGGTCGAAGAACGGCAAGCCGGACGCCCTGTCACGGCTGCCGGGTCCCCCTGCGGCTGGCCCCGGGGATGATACCATCGTTCCGGCCTCCAGGATCGTGGCTCCGGTCCAGTGGGACGTCGTGGAGGAGGTCCGCAGGGCCGGCACCGGCGCCCACGTTCCTCCGGGGGGGCCCCCTCAGCGCCTCTACGTGGTTCCTGGCCTGCGCTCGAAGGTCCTCACTTGGGCGCATGCTTCCCCGATGTCCTGTCATCCGGGGCGGAGGAGGACCTTGGAGTTGCTCCAGCGACGGTTCTGGTGGCCCAGCATGAGGACGGACGGGGAGGACTACGTGGCTGCATGCACCACCTGCGCCCGGAACAAGACCCAGTCTACCCGTCCGGCGGGGCTGCTACTTCCCCTACCGGTTCCCAGGCGTCCGTGGTCACACATCTCCTTGGACTTCGTCACCGGGTTGCCGCCGTCCCAGGGGAACACCGCCATACTGGTGGTGGTGGACCGGTTCTCTAAGACGGCACGCTTTATTCCTCTACCCAAGCTGCCGTCGGCCCCTGAGACTGCCCGGCTGGTCCTCCATCACGTGTTCCGGTTCCACGGCCTCCCCACGGACGTGGTCAGCGATCGGGGTCCCCAGTTCACCTCCAGATTCTGGAGGGCGTTCTGCCGTCTGCTGGGAGCCACGGTGAGCCTGTCATCTGGGTTCCACCCGCAGTCCAACGGGCAGACGGAGCGGGTGAACCAGGAGATGGAGACCAGCCTCCGCTGTCTGGTGTCCAGGAGTCCATCTTCCTGGAGCCAGCAATTGATCTGGGCCGAGTTCGCGCACAACACCTTGCAGCACTCGGCCCTAGGTATGTCGCCCTTCGAATGCCTGTGTGGATATGCGGTCCCATTGTTTCCCGAGCAGGAGGAGGAAGTGGGGGTCCCGTCAGCTGAGGCCTTCGTGAGCCGTTGCCGCCGGACGTGGCGGAGGGCCAGGGCGGCTCTGATACGTGCACGGGGGCGATGGAGAAGCAGGCCAACCGCCGCCGCCGTCCCGGACCGACGTACCGGGTGGGGCAACGGGTCTGGTTGTCCACGAAGGATCTCCCACTTCGGGGAGGGACTCCCAAGCTCCACCAGAGGTACGTCGGGCCGTTTAAAATCATCCAGAGGATCAACCCGGTGGCGGTCCGTCTCCAGCTCCCCAGGTCCCTGCCCGTGCACCCGGTTTTCCACATCTCTCGTCTCAAGCCACTGCTCGTCAGTACCCTGGTTCCGGCCGAGACCCCTGCTCCGGCTCCCCGGTTCATCGATGGAGGAGTGGCGTACACCGTGAGGCGGATCATGGACACCCGCCTGGTCCGAGGTCGTCGGCAGTACCTGGTGGACTGGGAGGGCTACGGGCCGGAGGAACGGTCCTGGGAGCCTGCGGCCCAGATCCTGGACAAGAGTCTCATCTCGTCTTTTCTTTCCTCCAGGGCGCCTGCTGCTCGCGCCCGGTGTCGCGCTTCGGGGAGGGGGTCCTGTCAGGGCCAGGATCCTCCTGTGCCTACCTGAGGGAGGATCAGGACCAAGGACAGCTCCTGAGGCAACAGCACCTCAGTTCATTAATGTTCTATTGTTTTCACCTGTGTGTCGTTTGGTTAATTGGTTTCCTTATGCTTCGTTTGCCCTTTATATAGCCCTGCTTGTGTTACCCATCCTTTGTCTGTCATTACGTTTTGTTGGTGTCCCAGTAAAGAGTTCTACCTTGTCCTTGACTACTCCGTGTTCCGTGTGTTCTTTGAGAAGACCTTCCGTTCGACCTATTGGGTTCAGGTTCCGCTATTGGGTCGCAACTACCCGTGTGTTAGCCCGGTTCCTGACAATTTGGACCTTTCTTCAGGCTATGCATGCTTTTCATCAAGCTGTCACATGTTATGACGCAAAATTCAAATTCTTCATTTATGCCTTGTGTTTTCAGAGTAAATGTACATCATCATCATCATCATCTTCATCCGCTTTGTCCGGGGTCAGGTCGCGGAGGTAGCAGTTCCAGCAGGGCATCCCAAACTTCCCTTTCCCGGGCCACATTAACCAGCTCTGACTGGGGGATTCCAAGGCGTTCCCAGGCCAGTGTGGAGATATAATCCCTCCACCTGGTTCTAGGTCTGCCCCGCGGCCTCCGCCCAGCTGGACTTGCCTGCAACACCTCCCTAGTGAGGTGGCCAGGTGGCATCCTTACTAGATGCCCGAACCACCTCAACTGGCTCCTTTCTACGCAAAGAAGCAGCGGCTCTACTCCGAGTCCCTCACGAATGGCTAAACTTCTCACCCTATCCCTAAGGGAGATGCCAGCCACCCTCCGGAGGAAACTAATTTCCGCCGCTTGTATCCGCGATCTCGTTCTTTCGGTCATGACCCACCCTTCATGACCATAGGTGAGAGTAGGAACGAAGATAGACCGGTAGATTGAGAGCTTTGCCTTCTGGCTCAGCTCTCTCTTCGTCACAACGGTGCGATAAAGCGACTGCAACACCGCACCCGCTGCTCCAATTCTCCGGCCCATCTCTCGTTCCATTTTCCCCTCATTCGAGAACAAGACCCCGAGATACTTGAACTCCTTCACTTGGGGTAAAGACTCATTCCCTACTTGGAGTAGACAACCCATCGGTTTCCTGCTGAGAACCATGGCCTCAGATTTGGAGGTGCTGATCCTCATCCCAGCCGCTTCACACTCGGCTGCGAACCGATCCAATGAGTGCTGCAGGTCGCAGACCGATGATGCCATCAGGACCACATCATCTGCAAAAAGCAGTGATGCAATCCTCTGCCCACCAACCCGCAGCCCCTCCCCCGCGGCTACGCCGTGAGATCCTGCCCATGAATATCACAAACAGGATAGGTGACAAAGCGCAGCCTTGGAGGAGGCCAACCCTCACCGGAAACGAGTCCGACTTACTGCCGAGGACCCGGACACAGCTCTTGCTTTGGAAGTACAGAGATTGGATGGCCCTGAGTAGAGACCCCCTCAACCCATACTCTCGCAGCACCTCCCACAGTATCTCCCGGGGAACCCGATCATAAGCCCGTGTAGACCGGATTGGCATACTCCCAGGCCCCCTCAAAGATCCTCGCGAGGGTAAAAAGCTGGTCTCCACGACCAGGCCGCATTGTTCCTCCTCAATCCGAGGTTCGACTATCGGTCAGACCCTCCTTTCCAGCACCCTGGAACTTTGGAATTTTATTGTCACTAAAATATGTGACAGTCGTTTTGTGCATTCAGCTTTCATGGAGTTTGTCATAACATCAACCCTACTTTGTTGTATCCACAACATATCATCCTTTGGAACATGGATAAAATCTGACTTCGGTTTTTGTCAATACAAGATCTATACGTAGTAATGAGATTCAATTTATTGAGCTAATCTCTGAAACGGATGCATCTTCCTCAAGGAAATTGAAATGATGCAGTTTTTATTAGCCCGGGCATGATTAACGATGTTGTGGGAATTGTACTTGGTGGTATTTGCGGAATAAAGGAAATCAGTGGGAGAGATGAGCTATATCAACAGCCAGCAGTATCAGGGATGGTGGCCACTAACTAATGTTGCATTGTGCGGATTGTGTTTGATCAGTAAACACTTGATTTCCAGATGGCTCAAGAAGTGATTGGGTACATATTGACAGCTTGGGAAATCTGTTCAAAGGCTGTGTTAAATAACAACAAACATACAACATTTGCAAAGATAAGGTATTACAATAGATATCCATTTTAATGAACTAATGACTATTTAATTTGATAATACATTAATTTAAAATAATTTAAATTATATCATTGGATCATGACAAATGCGCTTGCTCTGCTGGCTGGCTCCTTGGGATACATGGGTGCAAATAAGAGACTAATAGGACTACATTACAATTTGATATAAATATATCTTGGTAATTAATCAACAAAACTTTGTTAGTTTAAGGGTGAACTTGGCATTTCAATGTGTCAAATGGAAGGAATTCATGGTCGGGAAATCAGTGGTTTAAGTGAGCTTTGTGTGTGTGTGTGTGTGTGTGTGTGTGTGTGTGTGTGTGTGTGGCCTGGTTTGTGGGACATCAGGGGGTTGAGTGGATGGGACATCGGGACAGTGGGGGGTTGATTGAAACAGTCTGAAAGCTATTCCCTCTCGCACACATACAGAGAACTAGCAAAAGTAAAATGGATATCTCTTCAAAATGCTTTTAGTCAGCCATGTGACAGTTATACTATAGAGATCTTTGCAGGTACGTTTGCTCTGGACCGAAGCTGAATAGTGTGGCATGTACCTATTATGCTAAAGTTACTGGCACACAAACCATCGCACATAAAGACTGAAAATGCTAGAGTTGGTACAAGACTGTGGCCGAGTTGCTGTAGCTATATGCAGTTTGAACAGCGGGATAAGCACTCACTCAGGGGAGTGCTGCACAGCATGTCCTCTGGTTGTTCCCACACTGAAAGGTCAGTGCATGATTTATGCGCCTGTTTTGAAAGTTAGATGGGAACCCAGTGTATGTGCTTTAGGCCACTTGACCGATCAGAATGTGAAATATTTAAATGAAATTCCATTTATGAACTGATTTACAAGGACAAGTGGCGGGTTATTCTGTTCTTGTCGGATGGTGACGGGAAAATACTCAATGGCCTTTTTTACTCTGTATACTTGTGTGCACTCCTTTGTATTTGTGTGTGTGTGAATGTTTCTGTAATCAAGCATGCAAGTCTGTCAGGTGTATGAAGGTGTACGTGTGTCTGTACACAAGCAGGTGCATATAAGAAATGAGTGTGGTATTAAATGCATGCAACTCTGAGCTAGTCTCTGTGTGTGTGTGTCTGTGTGTGTGTGTGTGTGTGTGTGTGTGTGTGTGTGTGTGTGTGTGTGTGTGTGTGTGTGTGTGTTTGTGTGTATTTGCACACACTGCTGGGTGAGTCTTGTGCTTGTCCCTGACCTGCTTGATGTGTAATCCCTAGATGTATGTGACAGGGCAGGCCTTGTAGAAGACATCCAATGTTAACCAGCCAGTCTCACTGGGGAGACCAACAGCTAGGTTCTTACCTCCTAATGGCTTCAAAGGTTACAAATGACGTTATTGCAGCTGACAAGAAGACAAGAAGGCAGCATTCTCAAACTTTAGTGCTCCCAGAGCATGGGAGAGTTTGAAATGGGTATGTGTGCATCCCTAAAGTGTGTTAAAGAATCTTACGTGTGTGCCCAAGCTACAGGTTGTGGGGCCATTTGCATTATAGATATTTCTCCGTTAGGCAGGGAAAACGTTTATTTAAAGTGACTAATGTTGTCTCTTATCTTCTTTGGTCTTACTCAAAGCTTTTTGCAACGTGATGTGGCATTCGCAGAGCAACACAGCTTTGCCTAAAATACCTTACTTTAGTAACTACAATGATATCCTAGTCACTGGGCCACGAGTTTGATAGCTTACCTTGCAATCATATCATTATATGAGGTTAGGGTGTAGTGGACGTTCTCAAAATAGATTTATTTAAACAACTAATCCTAATGTTTCTGTCTTGTACAGACGTCAGCAAAATACTATGGAATTAGATCGCTATCAATAATCACAAATAAATGCAGAACAATTCATGAATGTATTTCCTGATTAATACATAAATGGCGTGGTTCACAAATACATGTATAAGGATTCACAAACAGTTTTTTGTGATTTATGTATAAGTGACGCTGTTCACAAATAAATGCATATAAATTCACAAATGTTTTTAGAGATGTATATATATATTATGTAGTTCACACAAATATGATAAGTTTTAAACAAATATAAAAAAATCTCAACGCGGTTACATTTATTTGAAACCTTCAGCCAATCATGTACGTATATACATACTTCATGTTTCTCCTGGGAGGTTTCCGTGGAGTAATGTTGTTTACATTTGATTTACGACTGCGGTCTTCGGTTCAAAATCTGAGGCGATTTTTCAAGGTGAGAGAAGTTATATTTATGATAAAACATTTGATATCACTTCACTGACGAAACAATTTTGTCACAAAGTATTTTTGTAGATATTTCTAATAACTTGCGCTATCTTAACAGCTAACATGAATGGAGATCAGCTGCTCTCTTCAGCTAAAGAGCTGAGCTCCTTTGACTGAATTCTGTGTCCGTTTCTGTAAAACTAGACCAAAATAGGTTAGCTAGTAAGAATATATATTTGATTTGAACTGCATTTCAATACAATAAATATTTTGACATTTTTACATTTCGTCACGTCACATTTAATGTTAGAACCATTATAAAAAAGTTGAATGCCTAATATGTTAGAATATACACTGCTCAAAAAAATTGAAGGAACACTTTGAAAACACATCAGATCTCAATGGGTAAAAAAAATCATGCTGGATATCTATACTGATATGGACTGGGTAATGTGTAAGGAACGAAAGAATGCCACATCGTTTGATGGAAATGAAAATTATCAACCTACAGAGGGCTGAATTCAAAGACACCCCGAAAATCAAAGTGAAAAAATGATGCGGCAGGCTAGTCTATTTTGCTGAAATTCCATTGCAGCAACTCAAAATGGTACTCAGTACTGTGTATATCCCCCACGTGCTTGTATGCATGCCTGACAACGTCGAGGCATGCTCCTATTGAGACGACGGATGGTGTCCTGAGGTATCTCTTCCCAGATCTGGACCATCCCAGATCTGAGCTCCTGGACAGTCTGAGGTGCAACCTGGCGGCGTCGGATGGACCGAAACATGATGTCCCAGAGGTGTTTTATTGGATTTAGGTCAGGCGGGCTTGGGGGCCACTCAATGGTATAAATTCCTTCATCCTCCAGGAACTGCCTGCACACTCTCGCCACATGAGGCCGGGCATTGTCGTGCACCAGGAAGAACCCAGGACCACTGCACCAGTGGAGGGTCTGACAATGGGTCCAAGGATTTCATCCCGATACCTAATGGCAGTCACGGTGCCGTTGTCTAGCTTGTAGAGGTCTGTGCGTCCCGTCATGAATATGCCTCCCCAGACCATCACTGACCCACCACCAAACCGGTCATGCTGAACGATGTTACAGGCAGCATAACGTTCTCCACGGCTTCTCCAGACCCTTTCACGTCTGTCACATGTGCTCAGGGTGAACCCGCTCTCATCTGTGAAAAGCACAGGGCACCATTGGCAGACCTGCCTATTCTGGTGTTCTATGGCAAATGCCAATCGAGCTCTACGGTGCCGGGCAGTGAGCACAGCGCCCACTAGAGGATGTCGGGCCCTCAGGCCACCCTCATAAAGTCTGTTTCTGACTGTTTGGTCAGAGACATTTACACCAGTGGCCTGCTGGAGGTCATTTTGTAGGGCTCTGGCAGTACTCATCCTGTTCCTCCTTGCACAAAGAAGCAGATACCAGTCCTGCTGATGGTTTAAGGACCTTCTACGGCCCTGTCCAGCACTCCTAGAATAACTGCCTGTCTCCTGGAATCTCCTCCAGGCTCTTGAGACTGTGCTGAGAGACACAGCAAACCTTCTGGCAATGGCACGTATTGATGTGCCATCCTGGAGGAGTTGGACTGCCTGTGCAACCTCTGTAGGGTCCAGGTATCGCCTCATGCTACCAGTAGTGACACTGACCCTAGCCAAATGCCAAAATAGTGAAAAACAGTCAGAAAAGATGAGGAAGGAAAAAATGTCAGTAGCCTCCACCTGGAAAACCATTCCTATTTTGGGGGTCGTCTCATTGTTGCCCCTCTAGTGCACCTGTTGCTAATTTCATTAACACCAAAGCAGCTGAAACTGATTAACAACCCCCTCTGCTACTTAACTGACCAGATCAATATCCCAGAAGTTTAATTGATTTGATGCAATACTCTGATTAAAAAGTGTTCCTTTTAATTTTTTGGAGCAGTGTATTTGGCTTGCTGCTTTTCATTAGGACAGTGAGAGTACTGCCTGCATTAGGCCATTCTAGTTTGTCTACAGGCTTAACTGTAAAGATTTGTGAATTAACACACCCTAATTGTGGCATATTTCTCTATTGTGGGGATTCATGGAGCGAGATACCAAAGTACCCTGCCCTGGCACCAAGGAAGAAAAGGCTGCGGACAACTGACAAGCTCAGGGTCATAGGGAAGATGGGAAGATAGGATCTCCTGACCGTGAAAGTTCTGCAGTAGAGGACATGGACTCTGATCGCCTGCTATGAACACCAGCAACATAATACATGGTGGTCCAATGTTAATTATTTATCTACAGTACCGCTAGTCTACGTTTTAACAAATGTAATAAGTGTATGATATTTTATATAATGCATATGCACTTGTTCAATATTGTCATGCAATTCTGATGTTGCACGGTATCTGTTATTGTCCATATTTAAATAATTATAGTTATTGTTATAGTTAACAGTTATTGAACACACATTGTACATTTTAGTGTCTTTTTCAAGTAGATTTAGTTTCATTCTGTTAACACAACTGTATTGTGGAGAAGTGGTAGGGAAAAGGTCAAGTTTTCCTCCATCTATATGAAAGTAATTAAAAATTCTAGTATGAGTGAGGTAAAATATGGTGGCCAAAGAAAATTTTTGTAAGTATTAGTGTGAAAGCTTCTTGATAAAGGCTGATACAAATCACATAATCATAGATATTTATGCAATTTGAGAGAACTACTTATTTTCTTCATATTGGTATGTATTATTTAGATGTGTGATAAACCTAGCATAAACGTTTAAGCATGTTGACTTCATATTTTGGAACAAAATAGATTTTTTTTACTAATTCCATAATTCTGTACGTTTTTACATAGCCTACTTTATGTTTCTACCGGGAGAAAGAGTCATATAGATGTATGGCTCAGCCTCCCGATAAAAACATGAAGTATGTATTAACGTACCTGATTGGCTGAAAGGGAAAGTCATATCTGATTGGCTACAGAGCTTCCCCATTTAAAAATATATATATTCGTGAGTCGAGCTGTGGCAAGAAGCACTCAAAAATCAACTCACGAATACAATGTTATCCACAAATGTTAGGCACTTCACAAATGCAGATTCGGCAGGTTTCAATTTTTTTTTACCGCTTAGAGATTTTTTTTTACATTTGTTTAAACCTTAACATATTTGTGTGAACTACGTCATTTATATATAAATCTCTAAAAACATTTGTGAATTGATATGCATTTATTTGTGAACACATCACTTATATATAAATAACTAAAAACTGTTTGTGAATCCTTATACATTTATATATGAACCACGCCATTTATATATTTATCAGGAAATACGTTTATGAATTGTTCTGCATTTATTTGTGATTATTGATAGCGATCTAATTCCATAAAATACAGTTGGTGCAGAAATTATTTCTGTGTGCCAAATTTACTCAGTGTGACAACATTAATTGAGTTTGATTCTGGATTCAATTCTGGATTGAAATTACTTGCAAACTTGATAAACTCATATCTATCTTAATCTTGATTAGATAAAAATAAGTGTTAACTGAATCTGAGACATTTCAGAATGAGAATTTAGGGATTTCTTCACTCGGAACCCTGTGATTAGTGAGAATGTTTTGTAAAACATTTAGTAAGCTGGGGACATGCAATAGCCTTTAAGCGTGACAGGCCCAGGATACTGCTGACTTTCATGGCCATGTTTTTTACATATATACATGTATACTGTTTATTTTAAGGTAGGCCCATGAAGGATACTTTGATCTGAAGCTAGGTTTGAGTCAGATGGCTTGAGATCAGTGAGACAGGTCACTAAGCAACACAATGGTGTTAAAATGATAACAGCAGCTACTGTGTAACACTTTGAAAACTAAGAAAACTGGACTTTGGTATGCTGGTATGGGGGTGGGGGGGGGGGGGGGGGTCAATACTCAAATGATACCGCCATGTTCAAATCTACCATTGGAAAATAAGATGGGACATACGCGGCATCTTTCTACACACTTTCTTTCAGTGTGTTCAGTCTATCCAGAGGTAAATAATCCTATTTGTATGCCCTGGCAGAGGCCACAATATCAGAGCGGGGAGGCTAGATACATCACTGCATTAAATCAAGGCCGATTCTGCCGACTCATTGACCAGGAAGTCCTGAAGGGGCTTTCACTGAAACATAGAAGCCTGCATTAATACGGTTTGAATAGCTTAGGCCACACAGCGATTGGAATAGCAGGAGTAGTCAACTAACTTAAAAGGCAAAACATTTATATTATGAGATGTTTCAAAATTAATTACTTACTTTCAAGAAAAACAGCGCCAATCAAGCTTTCTTTACACGCCAGGTTACATTGAACCCTGTAGAATAAAAAGGAAATAAATGTTTAAATCTGAAGTTGATATCATCTGGGGCTTTTAAAGGACCAATGACACTCTCGGAACCTTGAACTTAAAATAAAACTGAGTAGCTGAACCGTAGCAAAGTGTTCTTCTGCCTCTTTTTCAAAGCTACCTCATGATGTCTCCGCTCCTGTGTCTGCTCTAATAGGCTGTAGCTACTCTGCTGTGGTCTGTGTTTGGGAATGTTTGATGTGGTGTGTTGCCTTTCCCCCACTTCAGTGGCTTGACTGCCACTCTGAGTTGCCCCGCTCCAGCACTTAGAGACACACTGCAAGGCTCTGATGGGAGAGGCTTTTTGGGGGGATGGCACCCCTGGGAACCGGGGCCTGAGCGCTATACACTCTGAAATGGACCAGTTAGGAGTGGGGGCGGGAGAGGCAGAACGAGAGAGAAACACACCCTCACTCCCACACACACAAACACAAAACGAGGTAGATACTGAGAAGGAAATTCGTAAAACCAAGCAGAGTGGTGGAAAGGAGGAAGGAAACGGGCTTTAAAAACAAGAAACTGACAGGCAAAAAAACAGTCACACAGCAGTAGAAAAGAGAGAAAAGAGAAGGTGAGTAAACCTGGTCCACCGACCTGACAAAAGAGCAATGGCCCAAATGTAAGTGAACGGAACTTTCCCGGCCACCCGTCTCCCCCACTGATCTACTTTGAGGTACATGCCAGGTCAATTAGCCACGAATGAGCTAACATTTTCCACCTGACTCTCTTCATTACTGCTTTTGTCCGCTGAAAACCTGAGGTGTGTGCGTGTGCGACGAAGGTTTATGTGTGTTTGTAAGGACGTGGTCTAATCGTGGTGATGTCCAAGTCTGTTGGTATTTGTGCATGGCGGGGATATGTGCGTGGGGGGTGTGTGTGTGTGACTGTGGTGTGGCTCTGTGTGGCTGGGCTGTCACTCAACCTCGTAGCGCATGCTGTCAGTGTTAACCACACAGCAATGTTAAAGTGGGTCCATAAAAAACCTCAGAGGAGATGTTTTTGCTGTCATGTAGTAGTGTCTGGCTTTGGTGGGGTCGTTGGTCATAGTCAAAAGATTCAAACTGGGGGAGGGGGAGACTTCTGCTAGTGTTTTGATATGGCAGCATGCTGCGGTGACATAGAGAGAGACTGTTCTGTGGGGGTTTGTAGATAACAGCAAGGGAGGCTTAGAATGCTTCATGGGTGAGGTGGGGCGGGGATTCTCTTTCAGACACGCTAAGGCCACCTGCTGGCTCGGCTAAACGGAGCCACACACGCTCAAAAGAAGATCAAAGCAACTAATCAACTGCCTGTTTGTTTCGTTTTTTTGCACCATTATCTCTTTGTTTATGCACATAGAATGGGTCTGAATGGGTATTAGCAGTTATTTGACATAGCATGTGGAAGAATTCACACAGGAGGCAAAAATTGTATTTGAAATGTCATGTGGTTTAGCAAACCAAGAGAAACTGAATTTTCGACACAACTTTAAATAAATTGCCACATAAAAAATTCATAGTTTATCCACCCACGAGAGATAAAACATACTTTCACAGCAAAAAAAAAGTAATGTTTCCCTACTTCTCTATACGCAGTGGCAGACGATACACATACGTTACACAAATCCTGTACTTCAGTGAAAGTGCAGATACCTTTGTTAAATATTACTCCACTATAAGTCTTTATTTAAAATTTCTACTACAGTCATATATACATGTATACAACTGAGGAACTTGAATTATTAGAGAAAGGGCAACCTGTTTTTAATGTTTGATATTTGTTTTATAAATAGGAAAGTTTGCTGCATTTTTAAATCCTGTTTGTCATGTCAGCAACCCCTGACAAACATTACCAATGTTAATTATTTGATGTCAAGCATTATTTGACATTATCTGATGGCATTTTTTACGTGAATTTTGAATTCCTATTCCTAATTTAAGAATTGTGGATTTTGCATTGCTTATTGTATTAATCACTATTCTCTTCTGTTGCCAAGTTATACATATTTTGTGAACAACATATTACTTGTTTCTACTTAAATTAAAAACTAAATTTGTACTTCTTCTTCTTGGTCTTGGTTAAAGTTCACAGGTCACGTTGCTTTGAAACCATATCATGGGCTCAGAGGATGAGTGTTGTGCTACGGCATACATTGAAACAGTCCATCTCCAAAACAAGTCACCTCACGCTGTAGCTCACAATGAGGCATGGCCATTTGTCTTAAGAGTGTAACAGTCTGCAACCCAACCCATGTTTAGAGGGGGGAATAAATCGCCATCCCACCCCTCAAATGGTGTGATCGCCTGTCACACTCCTTCTCATCCGTTTGCTTTATTGGATGTGGCTCACGCCTCCAGATATTTATATCTTTTTACCGCACACAGAACTACAGTCCCGTCAAAAAAACAAAAAAAAAAGGGAGTGAAAAAAGAGGAGGCAAGCAGGCAAGGCAGGGCAGCCAGCTTAGGGAGTAATGGTGTGGAATACGGAGAAGGGATGTATAGGGCTTTGGCTAGGGAAGGCGGGCGTATCCATCTTCCCCCTGTTTAAAGCCCCAGCGCTCGGGTAATGGCCGTGAGGTGTGTGCTGGCAGAGGTTACCAACAGAGGAGATGAGGGATCTGGGAGCCGGAAAGGCCAAGCTGAGAGGTGATTTCCCCCAGCAGCCCCCTCTCCATTGTAGGGCAGAGGATGTGGCGGTGCGGCGATGGATAATGCCTGGGCCTGGAGGAAAGCAAAGAATAATGGGTCCTCTCTGAAACGAGAGGAGCTGAATGGACAAGGGAGCCGAACACCACCTCGTTCTGTCTGTCTACAGAATGTGAATACATACTGTATGACATAACGCGTACCTTTCTTTCTCTCCCTAGCTCTCGCTCTATCGGTCTATTTACACGTTTGACACATTCCATAAACAACCTGTTACTGTACCTTTAATTACGTCCTGTGTTCAAGGCTGCTTCCATTTCCCCTTGATAGAGCAACTGTGTTGTATTTACTCCATAAATCTGGCTGGAACCAGCTCTTCTTGTTTTCTCTTCCTGTGGAGGATCCAAAGGCCACAATGCCGCCAACCAAAGCCATCCTTTACATAACGCCGATGTTCCACCACGACAACAGCATTAGTTCCACATCGGTAGACGGCAGAAAAGCGTCCACACCCACGGCGGAAAACAAACATTGGGCCATCACCACGCATTCAGAACAAAGAAGGTAACACTAGGTGACTCCAACACATGTAAGTCAAGGATTACTCCCACTACCAGGGAAAGAAACGGTCCTTTTCATGGAAAGAAAATCGGTTTCCTCTCAGTATCAAGATTGCCCTCTGCCTCCCACTCTGTTGTGCTCTAGACACTCGAGTGAGATTTAGCCCACATGTTTGGCTGCCTAAACTGTAAGCATCTTCAAGAGCTACGTATATATGTAGTCAGGATACTGGAACGTGTAACAGAGAGTATTTACTGGACTGTCCAACGCTCTATGTAAAGGGACACTCTTCACTTTCTACTAGTAATCTTTACACAGTATGATGCTGGCAGTAGAAAGGGCAATGGAACTCTGGCAAAACTCTACCTGCACACTGAAGAGACCGATAGCACATTAGTACATTTTCAATCCTCTTTAATGAATTACAAGAGAGCACTGAGCTATTACAACATTAAAAGAGACAATTAAAGAAGTTTGAAACAGTTGTAAGTTAGAGGGCCCATGGGAAGAGAATTTAGCCTAGGGCTTCTCTTCAAGTGTGTGAGACGAATATTATATCAAGGTATTAATGCATTTTTTTTCCTTGCGAAGTAGTTTGTCTGCCCCCTTTCACTGGATTAAGACGGCTAGTATGTGCTGTGAAGTGTGAAGATACATCGCTGACCCTGCATTGCGAGACTGCGGAAGTCTAATACATAAGTGACAGCCTCAGAAATGGTATGAGAACATCTCTGTAAGTCAGAGAAGCTAGTTGCAGATTCCTAACGTGCTTCACCATTCGGAGGACCTTTCAAAAAAATGTCAAATTAGGAATTCGATTTTCCCTTTTTCTCTCACACGAAGTGATAGCTCCTTAATTGGGAATGTTCTGCTACGCTATGCATACATTGTTGCTAAATTAAACCAAGTCAAAAAATGCAACATAAAAAACAGAACTTTACCAAATGAATATTAAGAGGATATTTAAAGTAAAACATCTTTGATGATTCTGTGGAATATTAGAAAGACATGTCCCTTCGCAATCTAACCAGACAGCAAATTCTACTATTGTTGGAATTTGAATTCAAGTGAACAGCAGATAACGGCAAAATGCTTTTGTGGATCTGTCAAAGCTTTCTATCTATTTGAGCTCGAGGTCAACGTATTATAATTTTGCCATTTCTGTCGCATGCTGTTGTGAGCTGATTTCGGAATCAACCGCCTTTATATAAATGTAAATTAGCATATTTTACAGTTGGCTATTCTCATTTGCACAGATACAAAGGCAGTTGATAGTGTGTGTGTGTGTGTGTGTGTGTGTGTGTGTGTGTGTGTGTGTGTGTGTGTGTGTGTGTTTTCATCACTGTGATTGTGTGTGCATGTTCATGTCGTAGGTTTGTGACCCTTTTTTTCTTTCCTTTCCCATCTCTCTATTTGGCACTTTCAATATTTCAAAGGTCTCAAATGGGGTCTTCATTAAGCTAAGACTTGCGTTGTCTGCGTGTGTGTCTGTGTGTGTCCGCACGCATGCACCCGTGTTTGAGTGTGTGCATTGCTTACCAGAAAGCGATGACTTCCTGGAGCTGGTACATCTCCCAGATTGCCACTGTGCTGGTCTGTCAATCAAACTTCTCCCTCAACAGCCAGCCTTGAAGACAAACAGCGTTGCCTTGTCTGCTGCCACACACCAATCACATTCGACCACACATCACTATGGCGGTAGAGGAGGTTGATTTATAGCTAAGATAGTAAAGTGCAATGTTTGTTTGAATGCTGCTGACACATACCTGATCAGGTCAGGGCTGGTTTTTGGGGATGGGGCCTGTCAGTTTGCTAATGCATGTGTGTATCAAGGCAGGGTTGAGATACAAGACAGTGGCTAAGGAGGTCGACATGCTGTATGCTTCCTTTGCCCTGAATTTTGCCAAGATATTCAGTATATTCAGTAATATTTTGAGTGTGGTACGACAGCAGCAATCAATACAAATGTAACAAAGTTAAAAAGAGTATCAAACTCAAAAAATCTTGAAGAAAAAGATAATATTTTGATTCTATGAACCCATTTTAATTGCCTGTTCTTCAGCTTATGGAACAACACCCTAACCCTGCTTATACTGTACGGGAAGAACACATTTTTTTTTTGCCAATGTAGTTTCTAAACTCTGTGGTAATTGTGTTGTGAAGTGGATGTCAGGGTGACAAACTATAGTAAATTCTGCACTCTGGGCACTCCATCAAGTGTGTGCGGGCACCCAACCCCCTCCTCCAGACCTTCACAATCACCCCCTCACTGGTCGCTCCCCGGCTTTGCACTGTGCTCTCAGCTTGACATTTCCTAAGGCGCACCAGAGGTGGCAGGCTGCTGGCGGTCTCGCATGTGTGGCTAATTGCAGCTCCAGGTGCGGTGCGTGTCCCGCTTTGGTGTGACACGTCTTGGCACTGACCAGACCGCCGGCAGCTTTCTCACAGCACCCGGTTTGTTTGTCTGAGTCGGGGAAGGGGACTCTCGGCCACGACTCTGCATCCGCCTCTCTCCTCCATTTAATCCATAACACCACTCAGCTCTTAAGCAGAGTTTTTAGATTTGACCTTGACTTAAATCCATCTCAGTGACATTTGGAATGGAAGGAGGCGGAGAGTGGGAGCCGCAGTGAAAAGCCTTGCAGAGGTACTGGGCGACTCGCTGTTTGGCTCACCGCAGTTCTTGTTTCTCTGCAGTGAGTGGGATGAAGAATAGTTTCCTTTTCCGACCGTGTCTATGGAAAGAGGAAGGCAAGACAGGAAGAAAGCTTTGCACCCCCCCCCCCCTCCCTTTCTCTCTCTCTGGTGTCAAACAATGATAAAATGTACAGTACATGTTATGTTTCAACAGGGGGTTTAATTGTATTTTTGACAGTACAGTTGGGGAAAGGAAAGAAGTTCAGGGCCACTGTCTAGGCCCTGGGGTAAAGCTCAGCAAAACACTAATGTATAATGTTCAGCCATCTTCAGCAAGAAAAACACTGTGAAATAGTCACAGGATGTTGGCAACAAATAACGTCATTTTTTTTCATTTTACCTTGTTTCCGAATGCAGCGTTAAAAAACCCCTGCTGAAACGTCTGTTCCGTGAATTCTTCAGGACTCCAGCCCATGCAGTGACCCCCATGCAGCCCCCGTTTGTGTGACTGCCTCTGTAGGCGGTGGTGTTACTCACTCCACCAGCCTCTGCGACAGCCCTGCACATCCATCTCCATTCCCCGCCGCCCCACCAAGCAATCAGAACGCCCACGGCTCGCGTCTCAACCCTGAACGATTGGCTCTGATTGGTGCAAAGTCCACATTTCACATGCTCATGCGTGCCCTCGCTCCTGGGGGCCGTGGCCAGATGTTCCTGCGTGTAACAGTCAGGGCAAATCATGCCATTTATCTCCTCGTCGTTACCGCCGGGACAGGGTGATCATGGATTTCACTGAGGCACGATGAGGGTGAAGGGGGGACCGGTGCCTCTGGTATGGTGCTGTCTCTGTAATCTGGCTGTAAAGCAATTAGCGTGACTGAACTTGGTTAAGGATGCTCGTTTTGTAACGTGGGGTTTAGGGCATAGGGTTAGCTGTCACTGGCTGTCTACCATCCAAGTATATAACTGGGTTTAAGGGTTATTAGAAATGTGTTGGTAAGCTTATAATACTCAGGGCTTGCAAAACTGTCAAAACCTTAAAATGAGGATGAGGACAAAAATGTTGCGGTGTTGAATGTCTGAATGAATGTATGTTTGAATGTCTATTTTTATTCAACTTCCTATAGTCTTGTGAAGTTAGGCTAATAGCTGTTTCACCTTGTCAATCACTGTTTTTTTTTTCTAATTACTGTAGGAGAACGTAGTGTTATTATTGCGAGTGGGCAAAGTTAGCGAGAGGGAACAACGCCTTGATCAGTTGAAATGCCTCTCAGCAGGGCTTTGTTTGTTGTGTTCTGTCATTACTGCAGGTATGCAGTGCCAGTCCTTTATGGTAATCAAGGGGAACAAACCTTACAAAGCTTTTAATTGATCAGTGTTTAGCTGTCTGCTTCCGTCTACCTCACCTTGTTGGTGTGTGGGTGTGTGTGTGTGTGTGTGTGCTTGTCTGTGTGTGTGTGTGTGTGTGTGTGTGTGTGTGTGTGTGTGTGTGTGTGTGTGTGTGTGTGTGTATGTATGTGTGTTGGAGTACACTCAGGCAACTAGCATAATGTCAGATGTAGCTTTTCTCAAAAACACTATTGTAAGCATAATTTGGAAAATGTTTACAACTCTTAAAGTTTAAATTAAGTATATGGAGGCATGTTCAAACAGCTATTCAGTACCTTGGGAAATTACAATTACATCAAGCTTGTCTAATTTTCCTACCTTTCACAATCCTGCACCACTTGATTCGAATTTTAGGATGCTTTTATCAAATTTTCTGCTTCACAGCAGCTCATTTGTGGCGCACGTATTGGAAGTATGAACAACGTATACACCAGAGGTTCACATGGAGGTCAGTGTGCTGGGTATGACTGTGGCAGGCTGGCCTAAGTAAGCCCGGGGGTGAGGTCAGGGCCAGTCCAGGCCCCCGGTCCACTGACAGCAGGCTCTGCCTGTCAGACACGGTCTGCCCCCGAGCAGCGCCGTGCTGAACACGCACTACTGGAAACACACAAAGACCGGTATGTATTACAGTAACGTGCACAGGCAAACAGAACACTACCACATAACAAACGCACACAGAACACACACACACGCAGTTTTTATCCTGGTGAGAGGATTCATGATGAGCCACACCACTCTGAGTCAGCCTGCCAGCCTTTTCCAGCCGTGCCAAAAAAAAAGGGGCCCTCGGCTCATCTATGAAATACGCTCTCCCGCGCCACTACATGAAATATGGAATAAAGATGAATTATACAAAGCACCTGCTCATTTGACACGCCAAATGTAGGAGTCTTTACTGCGAGGTGCACGGGGCCTCAACGGCACACCTGTTCCCTAAGCGGCCGGGGCTGCAACGCCTCATTTAAGAACGCTGTCTGACTCATTCGCTCTGCTGTATTATTGATATGGTAAATCTTTCATATCACTGAATATTTGACCTCCTACCGGAGGCGCGGAGAGGGCCATTACAGAGTATGCTTTCTCCCAGAGCCTCCTCCCAAACCAAGGAAGTGGTTTATAAAGACATGGGGATTTTGTGTTTTCCTTTTATCAATATGCTATTTGGGGGAGGAACGTCATAGTCTAATGAAGACTGCGTTGTCAAGGTTTGGTCAATGATATTTACCTGTATAAGGGCATGTCAGATAATTAAATCTTTTTGTAGTTAACGTCTGACAGTGACGGAATGATTGACAAAAAGATTCTTCAGTGATTGTTGTAAATATACAACTGTGTTGCTTGTCAGAACTATTGAAGGACTAAAGTCAATGGCATCCATTATTATAAATGGAGGTTTGCTCTTTTCTGCATCGACACAGTGGCGTGCTGATCCTGCTCTCGCTCCTCGGCTGTTCCTTTATCGTATGACCTATTCTGTCATCCATCATCTTACCCCGACTACCCGCCCGTCACCCCACCATTCTTTCTCACTATGCCTCCCGTCATCTCCTTTCGGTGTTGCTTCCTCCCCCCTCCTTCCCATCCTCTGCTAGGGCATCCTCTGTGATGGACTACCAGTGAGCTGTCTCCACGTTCCCCCCGCCTCCTCTGATGATAACAGTCATTATCGCCTACGCGAGGAGCCACGGCCCCCCACAAGATGGAGGCTGCCATGCCACCTCAAAGGTCACACGGGAGGGGAAGTGGCGGGAGGAGGAGAGAGTGAAGGAGAGACAGAGGAGCGGGAGGAGTGTGTTTAGGGAGAGAGCAGGGGGATGAAAGGGAAACAATGACATGAATAGTAACAGACTACGGGATGCAAAAGTTGGAAATGCAAGTCAGAACACTGAAGCTCGAAGGAATATATTCCCAGATGCCAAACCATACACATTACAAAATGTTAGTGCTCAATGTCACGCTTGTGGTCAAGACATGAATAAAAACAACCAGTTGCTAGACTGAACAAGCTGATGACATGCATTTCATTCTTCCTAATAGCACTTCATCCATCCATCCATCCATTAGCTATACCGCCTATCCTAAGCAGGGCCACGGGGGGGCTGGAGCCTATCCCAGCCGACACAGGGCGAGAGGCGGGGTACACCCTGGACAGGTCGCCAGTCTAACACAGGGCACGAAGTCTTCATACGAAGGTGAATTAATCTTATCTCCACGATATTACTACTTGATGGTAAAAAGGCTGTTTTGGTCTTCAGTCCCATCTGTTTTGCTGCTCTACATCAAAACCCAGAGGAATTTCTCTGCACATTACATCTGGCTGAGATGATTGAAATAGCACGATATTTAGTTAAATCCGGTAATGGGGTGGAGTGTCATCCCTGAGGTATCAGCAACAGTCGATACACATGAGGTGATGCTGAGGGAAAGCGTATTGGTAGCAATGCTATTACGGTATGTACTCTGAGAATAAAGGGTAAAATGTGGTGCCCTGTGAAAGCTTGAAGCTTCTAAAAAGTGACAGAGGGAGTATATCACTTGCACTTATAGGAAAGCGCCAGACAAAAGGCAACTTGCAGCGGCGGCCATTTGTGCTAGCATAGATATTGCCCCCACTTTACTAAATGCAATTACCCGCTCGCTCTCGTTGACACCCCCCAAACCTTTCAAGAAGTCAGCACAAAAGGCCCCGGGATTAAAAGGGAGAGGGAGAGACTACTACACACATGTAAGTTATACACACACCGACTCCCTCCCTCGGTGTAGTTGGGATTGTTTACCTCCAAGAATGAGTCCGGGAAGGAGGAACGGAGAGAGGGGGGATCATAAATCATTTACTGCCATTTTTTAACCCCCCCCCCCTCCCCTCCTCTCTCTCTCTCTTGCTTTTTCTCTTTAGAAGCAGTGTGAAGCTTAGCTACCCGGGCAGCTCTAAACTGGGAGAGTGGGGGAAGCCCATGGAGACAAATGGTGGAGTCATGTATCTTTCCCACATGAAGCTCCATGTGAGATCAAACGCACCGCGCACAGCGGGAGAAGTAAACCCAACCAACCATTTTCTGCGTCCCGCTCTTTCAATCTTGTTTTTTCTTTCCGACGCTTTGCTCCTCGCACGCTCGTTGTTTTTGGTTCTGGACAATTCCTGTTTTCCTCCTCTAACGTCTCCTGTCTTTGTAACCCACTCTGTTTCTGCTTCCTCGTTCTCCATCCTTCAATCTCTATCTCTGTCTGAATGCTTGCAGGGCCCTCTCAGCACTTTGCCTTGAATATCTCGACAGTGTTTAACGAGAAGGTAACACAGACAGGAGGACAGAGAGAATCTTTGTGTATCTGTGAGTGTGTACTGTTTTACATGCATACCACTTTCTACACAGTTCTGAATCTGTGTACATGTGTGTGTGTGTTTGTGTACACGTGTGCGTGTGTGTGTTTGTGAGAGTGAGTGCCCCTGCAGTAGAATCCATCCTCGGCAAGTCTAATAAACTTAACGGACTCCTTTCTGGGCTTGGATGAGTTCATCAGGTGGCTTAATTTCACACTGACATTTTAAAATATTTCTGTTTATGGAAATACAAAGTTAGGCTTCAGAGTAGGAGAGAGGTACATTGGTGTAGATAGTGGGGGTAGTAAAACCATCTAAGTGTGTGTGTGTGTGTGTGTGTGCGTGCGCGTGCGTGTGTATGTATGTGTGTGTGTGTGTGTGTGTGTGTGTGTGTGTGTGTGTGTGTACTGTGGCTATATGGGAGTAGTTGACAATGTTTGAAGGGCTATGACTAGTGGATAAAAGCTAGATGCAGTCCTTCAGAGAGACTGACACTCAGCATTGTACAGTCTCACTACTCTACCTTGTGTGCATGTGTCTTTAACGTAACGTTTATGTTCTAGCCTCTACTTTCAGGGGGAAAAAGTGTGTATCCCATACATTGAATTGGTACATTGTGGCAGTTCTGTCGATCACTAAAAATGAAATGATATCCGGTCCAGCAAGATATGAACAAGCCCTCTTTTACCAGACTGCTTGCTGCAGCCAACAGCGAGTAATTTGTGATCTGTGAAAAGGCTACATTCAAGCTCATACATACACTGTCTGCCCTCACACACTTTCCTTAAAGACATTAGGCAAAATTCTAGGAGAAGTAAATGAAGATGTTTTGCTTTGTTTTGTCAACACAAAAACAAAAATATGAAAATATGTACCAATGAAAAGGGTATCGTTTACCTGGTCATGGTTGAAGCTTGGTTGGACATGTTCATATTCATATCATAGATTTGATCAACAATGACATCGGAATATGTTTTAGTCATTTACAGTTCTTTTTGAACATATTTATCTGTATTATCACAATGTTCTTTTTTTTCATTCCCCATCCCCACCTGGCCACCTCCACTCCTATCTTCAATTTCCTCATCTAACAGCTTCATTTCTCTTCTGAATGGATCCGGCGTGCCTGTTGCACAATAAATCACCAGCCAATACGGCCGCACAGCTCATGAAATACCCACCTCAGCCCAGCGTAATCAATAGCTAAGACTCTAATTAAACGCTGCTCCAATTTTCTGCATCCATTAACTTGTCCTATATGTTACAAACCTGTAATTTTCTGCGCAATCTCTGCACTTGTTCATTTGGAGAAGCATATTTATCTGCATGCTTTTTTTTTGTTTGTTTATTTTTGGTTTTATTTAAATGCTATGCCAGCAGGACTTTCAAATGTACAAAGATGTTCCAACATTTAGAGTTTATGTTCATGCCAATGTCGCGTGTGTATTTTTAAAGGTATTTTCCTATCTTTAACAACCTCACTCACCGGCTTGCACTCAAACAAGCAAGGGCACGGGAACACACACACAAAACACACACTAACCTGTCTGTCATTTACATAAAATGAATGTATTTCCCTAATTTCTTTTATGTACATACTAACAACAATGCTTCAGACACATTTGAATTGCGCATTTCCAGAGCCTAAAACTCTTGTAAAAGTTGGCGGGACAATATTGCTCTGTATTTATGCTGCACCATTATTACAGCAGTATTTGCAGTCTACACGCCTTTGCCACTAATCCTTCGCTCAGCGTTTTCTGCTAAAATGACGGCCATCTCATAATTCCTTCACCCATTCTTTTCTCTTTTTCTGCTCACTTGGGGATAATTTTCCGGCATTTGTGCATTCCCAGCTCCTTGGTGCGGTGAAGCGTTGCAGGGTCAGTGTGGGGCACGCTTCAAATTGACAGGTTGTCCTGTCACCCCAACATGGTGGAGACAGGGAAGAATGACGATGGGGAGAATATGGAGAACGGGCCTCGCAGATGAACGGTTTGGCAGTTCCATTATGGGTGACCTTGGGAGACACACACGAGAGATTCTTCCCCCTGCAGATCCAAAGAGAGTTGAAGTGAATCGTGTTGGCTGGGATGGTCTCCAGCATATTCAACAGAGCTGTGATGAGAAGGAGAATATAAAGAGTAGCGGTAAGGGTCAGTGTCTCTGCCATGGGAAAATATTTTTCGAACAGGCTTAGCAAAGCTTCTAAATGTTGTTTTTATTCAAAACAGTACTGGGAGGTATCCGGTTTAACCTATAAAGTACCGACAGTAAAAATAATGCTCGATATCAAAACTTAAATCTTTTTGTTATTAGGAAATGGGATGAAAGATTATACGTTTTGTTCTTTAGAGGTTTTTTGAGTTGAAATAGTAGAAACATATAGAAATTTGACATGCGTGGAAATACTTTTAAACAAAAAGGACGAAACCTGCAGAATGATTCACAAACTTACAAAGTGTCTGAATATTGATTATCAAACATGAATTGATCTCTGACTACCAGAGACTGTGACAAACCTTATCATATTTCATCAGTCTAGATCGGTCCCCATCTTGTGCTTTCAATCTGTGTTCCTCTCTGTCAGGTCACTCTGTTTGTCATTGTCCTTATTTGAGCTTAAATGTTGTTTGTGTGCCTCTCTGTCTTTTGCTTCCCAATCTTCTACCATCGCGTGTAATTATCACAGCTTCTTTCCTTCCTGTTTTGTGGAAGTGAAACGTGGGCGTGTGTGTATTTGTGTCTGGGTGTGTGTTTGTGTAGGTGTGGGTGTGGGTGCGCACACACATGTCGCTGAGAGAGAGAAAGTGCTGAATAATCACAAGGAGATTGAAGCTCCTGAAAGGAGACTGCATCAGAGAGAATCTATCACCCTGGCATCTTTTCAGCTGTTGTGTTTGCTCATGCTTCTCACCTCGCCCATCTGCCTCCCCAAAGCCCCTTTCCACCAAAAATGTCTTTACACTTCACAGGAGAGATTACACTTTGCTGAGATATTTTCGGAAGCCAGCACCAAGGCGCGGGACCTTGCAAAAATGTCGATGGCCTAGAATGATGAATGTTCGATATTCTTCACCCTTGTACCGAAGCCTCAAGGTCTGTACGCTGTCTGTGATCCAGATGGGAAGTTTCCAAGGTCTGTATGCTCTTTTAAATGTTATTTCATGGATTTGGAAACTACAAAAGCATGGTATGATAGCTCATTCCTTTTTTTATTATTTATCTCTCCGGAGCTGTGGACTCAGCTGTTGCTGTTTGGTGTGCATGTGTTTTTTTTCCTCTGCCCTCTTTCAATCTGCACGCAGTAGGAATGTGAGCCATTAGTGTGTGCTGAGAAAAGAAAAACCTTTGCCTGGAGATAAATCAGGCAACCTTCTTCTGTCATTAGAAATGACTTTCCCACTGGTGAACACAAGGGGGTTAGCCCGGTCTTGGAGGAAGAGTGGGTGAGTAAAGGGCTTTGATAGACAGAGTGGCAGGTGAGGAGCACGAAGGTACATGGGGGAGGTTTTAAAAACGAGTGGAACAAATGAGAAAGGAAGGATCAGGGATGGAGGGATGAAAAAGCCAGGCACGATGGATGGAGACGAAGATTAAGAGTAAGAGTCAGCGGAGGAGAGACAGTGAGGATGGGGAGGGTCAACGACAGGTCGGAAGGAGCGAGGAGCCTGGGCAGTAATTAGCCATGAAACAAAAGCTCAGTGGACTCAGTGGTGGCCTGAGTCTGGCCCACCCTCCCTGCTCTCCCAGCAGAGAGGGCCTAGGCTGGATAAAGTGCCAGGACTACTGAGAACGGTCCAGGCGAGACAACAAAAGGAGTCGGAGACGCTCCAGACCTGGGCTTGATACCGGTGATCCATCAAGGCGCCCCCTTACCGCTCTGTCTCTGGCTCGGTCTGTCTGTTAGCCTCTGGCTGGCTGTCAGAGGGAACACAGACCTCTTAGATGTATCTCTTCTAAAAAGTAGTAGGATCTTTGTGTTTCAATGGCTTGGCTTTGGCACGTGTTTTTTTTTTCTTTTCTTCTCTTCTTGTAACATCTGATAAGAGAAACACTTTGACCCGACTTTGCTGCTGGTAAAGGACCTTCACAGAGGACGTCTGAGTAAGGTCCTATCGCATCGTCAGCAGGCATTTTGATCAAACCAAATGGTCACATTGTTGCAATTAAGATGATGCATTCGCCACGTTCTGTGAACTTTCACGCACCTGTGTAATGAGGCAGAATTAGACACACCCAGCTGTGGTGGAGATGGAGTGGGAAAGGGGGCTTGCCAGCAGAACTCCCAGCCTTCCTCACGTAGTGGTGCAGCGTGTTGGGGAAAGCCCCTGCTGACAGCCTCTTGATTAGGATCTTTGTCCTCGAAGAACGCGGCGCATAATTAAGGTTTCCATGATGGATTACAGGGAGGCCTTTGCGAACACCAAATGCATCAGTCGCGAGTGGAGCAATGCATTACGTTATCCCCCTACACTCGACGCACCTACTGTGAACATTCTCGTGTGCTGACTACCCCTGATTAAAAACCTCACAATATTTGCAACAGGGCAGACTCCACGGTGGCTGAGGGGGGAACGAATCCCTTGTGTCTCGAGCTATTCCCGGGTAAGTCAGATTTCGATTGGATGCCAGCACCTGGAGCTGCACTGTGGATACCTGGCACGTGGCGGAAGCTGTAGACTGACAAACGATGATCTTTATTGTGATTCTCACAGGTGGGGCTTTGGGCCGGTCTTCACCATAAATCAATGCCATCGTTAATGAGGCGGTAAGCACGCTGGAAATTAGGCCCTTCTGCTCCTGTGCCATTGTAAAGGATGCTCAGCCGTCCGATATTGTGCTCCATGGTGGTGTTGTTTCTTTTACAGCGTGGCACTTTCATTTGATTTTTTACTTGCTTGGGTAAGCAGTAACAGTTACAGAGCCAAGTCAGAACCTTTGATGTTTGTTTGTTTTGTGTATGATTTTGAAATACTAAATATTACAGGAGGACATGAAGAGAGTGTGTGTTGTACGGCACATGGTAGATGCTGTTCTAGATCAAGTCAAACACCAGCACCTCATCCTGTGACCAGTAAGCGACCTTCACTGGATCTACTAAGCCATTTCCAATGTTTCAGTTAATCTTAGCTGACACCTGTGTGAAATGACAGAATAATCATCACGTTATGTTAACAGGTTCTCTCGACCACACGGCGGGGTTTTAAGAAAACAAGCCACATCCCATCTAATTGCAAAACATCACACTTTGTGACTGAGATGAAGTAGGCTCAAGTGGTGTTGTTTCAATTAAAAATGTGTTGTGACAGGTTGATTCGTATTGCTTGTAAACCCCAACATACCATAACATTTCAGATATGATTTCGCTTGAACCCAGAGATAGTTCAGCTTCTGATGGCTGAAGGTTTTTTTGCAGATATATCACAAAACATCTCAAGACCAAGACTGAAAAGCAAGTCCTGTGACTTGTGACTTTCTTTCTTTTTCAGCACCACCAACTCATTAATTGCAAACACAGACATCAGAATACAATGCACAAGCTTGCGCATGCTGGCAGAACAACTGACTTGCTCAATTATACATTAACTCAGACAAGTAATAAAGCTCTGCCAGAGCCTGTCAGAGTTTGGAATAGATTACAGAGTACAAGCTGTTTGCACGTCTCCCCGCCTTCCCCCCTCCCTGATCAAGCCATCCATCTGAATGGCGTACACAATGCGACGACGCCTCACACTCACATATTCCTCTGCCAACACATACGAACACTCTCTCTCTCCACGTCAGAGTGTTGATTCCATTTCTTGCTCGTTTCATTTCCAAATGTCAGTTCCTAAAACGGGATTACATTGTTCCTTTCACCTGCATGGGGACTGGTCCTAGGATGTACAGCTGCAGTCTTTACACTGAAAAGCTTTAGTTTGAGCAATTTAAGGTTTAAAGCTTTTTTTTCCGTTGGATATCCTCAAAAGATAGAGGCTGCATTATGGACTACTTCTAGACTAGTCCTTTCAAAACTTCATTAGGCATCAAATTACTTCCAAAGGCAGTGTACAGTTGTTGTCCATAAAAGAAAACAGGAACAATTTCTTGTGTTTGTTCTGCTCAGTCTTTCATGTGCACATGTTAAAGGCAGTCGGAATATTTGGTATGAAGAAGGGGCCAGCATCAAGAGTAAAGGACAACATGACTTAATTTGTTTTTGAGAATCATTCCATAAAAGAGCATGAGCAATGAGTCAACACAAATACAATATTACTGAATCCCAATGTTCTCTTCCACAGCTCGCTAGCCATTTCAAACCATCAGCCAAAAAAAAGAAAAGGTTTGTGTTCTTTTCAATCCAAAAAAGCCAAACAGAAATGGCTAGTTGCAACACGATGTAGGTGGCAAGGCCAGCTCCCAGAGAATACAGGCTTGTCTGCATTTCTTTTTTGAAGCTGCAGTTACTGAGCTGTGATGAAATATTTTAACGTAATAAAAAAAAAGATGTCGGGTTAAATCCCTGTGTAAGCATGCCCAGGCAGAATTGTTGCTTCAACACAATATTGCATTTTACACTTTATTCTTTTCATCTGTTAGTAGAAGCTGAACACACTCTCATCCTAATCCGAAGAGACTCACATGGAGTATAATTTCTCACTCTTTCACATAGCGTATGTGTGTGTATGAGAAAGAAGTTGTGTATGTCTGGAAAAGATATATCCTTAGGGAGAAAAATAAACTGGCAGATCATAAATTGCATGTATCTGTTATCACTGGATAATGGCAACAGGAAGTTGCCCCCCTTTCCATTCTGAAGTCACATGTCACTAATTGGACAGGGAGCTAATTGGACTTGCAAGCAAAAGAGAGCAATATTCATTTAAAACCCAATTAGCCAACCTGATCCTAAATGCGTTTTAAATTAACCTAAGATGATTCAAGGTGCAAGGCTTGTTTCTCTTCCCCTCCTCTTCTCTTCTCTGGAGTTAATACAGCAATTTTTTTTGGAACACATGTATAGATGAACTGTCGATTACAGTGAATAAGCCTAGACATACAAAGGTCGTTGCCTTTATTAAATTTCATTTTTTGACTGGCATCTTGGGAAAATATAACAATAGCACCAGCAATTAACACTTAAGCATAAGCAATTTGATAAGTGTGAAGAAGAAAAAATCAAATGTGCCAGAGCTCCCTCATGCAATACTAAACATTTTTTATTCACGCTGCAAAAAGGCCTTACAAAACACTGCAACGCTTGAATAGCAATAGTAAGATTGCATTACATTACATTATATTACAATAATTTAGCAGATGCTTTTATCCAAAGCGACTTACAAAAAATAGTGCTTTCAACAAGAGAAGGTAAAAAAAACACAAGTCAAGTAAATAAGAAGTGCATCCCCGACCTAATCACTTATATGTGAGCTAAGCAAGTGCTACATTAAACACCAGGCTACAAAACAGGACCATCACAAACCTAATATAAACAATTTCTTTGTACAAACAATTATTTCTCATGTCAAATATAAGAGTAATGCAGATGTGACATGTTACATTTAAGAACCAAAATGGAGTCGAAACAAGTCAGTCTTAAATTTTGACAAAATGTGTACAAAGAAGTTGCAATCCTAATGTTCATGGAGAGGCCATTCCACCACTGAGGGACAAGGACAGAGAAAAGTTGTGACTGGGGTGCCAGGCTGCCCTTTCCACAGAGTGAGGAGGCAACAAGGCGACATCCGGCGGCAGTGGTCAGGACGGGGTGTAGGGTCTGAGCATCGACTGTAAGTAGGAGGGCGCAGTTCCGGTCATCGTCCGATAGGCTATGACAAGTGACTTGAATTTGATGTGTGCTGCTACCGGCAGCCAGTGCAGTGTGTGGAGCAAAGGAGTGGTGTGTGTGAACTTAAAGAGGTTGAAGACTAGACGAGCGCCTGCGACCAAGCCAAGAGGGAGTTGCAGTAGTCTGGGAGCGAGATGACAAGGGCCTGAACTATGACCTGTGCAGCCTGTCTTTTTAGGACGGCCGTATCCTCCTGATATTGTAGTGAAGGAATCTGCAGGAGCATGTTACTGCCGCTATGTTCGCTGAGAAAGACAGCTGGTCGTCCAGGGTGAACACCAGGTTGTTTTCCGTAATAGAGGAGACCACAGTGTTATCAACGGTGATAATTAGGTCTTGGAACGAGCTGAACTTCACGGGGATGAAGAGGAGTTTTGTTTTGTCAGAGTTGAGCTTCAGGTGGTGAGCTACCATCCACGCTGAGATATCAGCCAGGCATGCCAATATGCGTTTCACCACCTAGGTGTCAGAGAGAGGGAAGGAGAACATTAATTGAGTGCTGCAGTGATAGGACAGACCATGTGAGCGTATGACTGAACCCAGTGACTGTGAATATAGTAAGAAAAGGAGAGGGCCCAGGACTGAGCCCTGAGGGACCCCGGTTGAGATGCTTCATAGATTTTCAGACCAACCCTCTCCAAGCTACCTGGTAGAATTGTCCTGCAGGATGCAAGCACAGACCCCGAGATGCCCAGTTATTCAAGGGTAAGGAGGAGAGTCTGGTGGTTCATGGTGTCAAAAGCAGCGGAGAGGTCAAAGAGAAGGTCTGCTGGGCCGTGTGAACTGTGTGAAAGGCGGTCTCCGTTGAGTGGCCCAAAGACATTGTAAGAAATCATTGCAAGACAATGATTTGGTAAATGTTTGGACAAAGTATGCAGCGGAAACAAAATGCAACGAGGAAATGCTTAGAAAACAAACAAGCATTCATCTTGTCCATTTTGGAAGGAGCTACCTATCTCTATGTGACAGAATGGGTGTCAGTACCACTGTTACACAGCTCCCTGGAGAACAATCCCATTTGAAATTTAAAGAACAGATCTGCATTACCGTGTTATTCAAACACTAACAATGTTTTATTTTCCCCCTCGGTGTAATTTTCACATCGGGGCCGACAGTTATGCGGCCAAATAGCCATTTGCACAAAAACACCATCATTCAATATTAGGCTTTCCTCCACACTTCAGGCCTCAGGTTGCCAAGGAAACCCGGCAGCTCAAGACCCTCGCTCTGCTGCGTGTGTCTGCCTACACAATCACGCTCCCTATAGCTCTGGAGGAGACTCCTTGTATAATTACAGACACCGCTAAGCTTCCAGTCGCCACGTCACATTTTCTACCCTCCTCCTGGAGCTTTTACACAGGGGACCATCACCAGGACAGGTGGTGAAATATGGTTGACCAAAATGTGCGTGGTGCAATAGAGCAAGAGACGAATGGAAGAGACATAATATGTATGACGTCCTTGTATTCCCTTTCCTTGAGTCAGATGGCATGCTTCTATATGCTTCTATATGCACTACATACTGTTTCATTAAGGGCAGGAACAAAACATGCATTAGGGCGTTGGTATGCTTCCAATTAGTATTAGAGTGTTTTCATATGCTGTAGATATGACAAGTGGTGTAGGTACTGCCTATATATGGAATCTGTGTGTGTATGTGTGTGTGTATGTATGTAAGTGTGCATCAATGAGCCTGTCTCTGCGTGTGTGTGTGTGTGTGTACTGTATGTAAGATGTGATAGCCCTTTGAGGTTGTATTCTGTCACTTTCTCTCCCCGGTACTTTCACTCTGAGCACCACCATCCCTGTGACATTTGCAGACTGCTGAACTCAGAGACCCTGCACTGTGACTCTCGGCGTGTCACTTCTGACTGCTCCCCGCTGGAGCGTTCACAATCACACGCGGTGCGGGCTGATGGAGCCAACCCAGGTCGCATATCAATAGCTGTCGTGCTGTACAGTAGCACACAAATGTCAGATGTTGGTTATGAACGTAACAAGCTGTCAGGTCATACTTTTAAAGTTACTAGAGGCAGTTTATCTGTAGGAGGTGATTTTGGCGACCCCTACCGTTTGCTTAGTGTAATTATTTTCTCTAACCGTCGCAAAGAAGACATGCAGGATGCTCGTGGTCACTGCATATCGCTAGCACAATCAATGACTATACTCCAGGTATGGGGATCTCTTCCTGATTTAGTAACGCACTTCCTTGTGCCATAAAGCAATTTGTCACAGTTTTACAGGAAATTGTGCACGGTGGCAGACAACATTAGTGTTAAATATTGAGAGTTCAAGACGACTGACCTGAACCGTGATTATTTCATTCTCCCGTAGACATTACAATGTGCTATCAGACGAAATTTATTGATTATCAGTTAATTACAAAAAGTTGCCTACTGTTGCTTTAATGATGACGTAAAAGGCATGGTAACAGCAATAAAAAAACTCAAAAGAGGTTGAATAGTGGGTTAGTATTGTTTATTTGTTATTTATTTTTGTATTTCGGTCACTGACATGATTATTTGACTGCAGAACGTTTCTTCTTTTCACATTGAGCTTACTGATGCATTAATCGGTTGTTACTTGATGAAAAAATACAGCAGTATCATATTCTGTTATATAACATACATTTCAAATTGGACAAATAGCAAAATATCCCCGCCGGCCACTCTCTCTTTCTTTTGTTTTTGTTGTAGACTCTTTTTGCTTTAGAAAGATTTCAGCGCACATCAATATCTCTACTACATCATCTTATATTTTGAGAGCCCACTGTTTAATTGCCCCTGACAAAATCAAATAGGCTCCGTCCCCAAGGGAGCATATAATTGCCCACGCCTCTCCCATAAATCAGGAGTGTGGGGCAGGGTTGCCGTGGTGGCAGTGGCAGCAGAAATATATAGAAAGCTTGGCTCAGTTGCTCGGCTGTCTTCAGGAAATGGACCTGTCGGGGGAGCCATGACTTAGTGTGACAGCAGCGTCACTTTGAGCCTCGCTCGGCTCCTCCATTTCATTATCATACCCGGAACAAAGCACGTCCGTCCTCCCCTCCCTCCCTCCCTCCCTCTCCGACTCCTTCCCTCCCTGCTTTCCCTCTTCCCTGCCTCCCTCCTTCCCTCCCTCTGTCCCTCCCTGCCTGTGTTCCTGCCCACCAGCCTGCTGGCTGTCTCCTTCGTAGAAATGTGTTGTGTGCTATATCAGCCTAGCTCGCCGACTGTCTATACTGGAGGAGTGTTTGGGGATTTTCATGGTGTATGTGTGTGTAGAATGCCTCACCCTGGCAAAAGCATCCCTTATTTTGAGTTCCTCCAAACACATATATGGATGTACATGCCAGCCTGTGTGTCTTTTGCTGGAGCTGCAGTGCTGTACCTGATGGTGTGTGAGGACCTTTAACTGTGCCTCACAAGGACTCTGCCCCCTCCCTCCACATTCACCCCTTTTTGGGCTCTCCCGGTGGCCAGGGGCGCTGCACTGCCAGCATCAAGTGTGTACCTCGTATCGATTCGGGCACCGTCTTGTAACCTCCTATCGGGCTTCTCCGGCACATTAAGCCCCCTGCTTCCTAATTGAAGCTCCCAGGGGCTAACGGGCTCTATCGCTGCGACATGTCAAAATGCATCAGTCAGTTAAATGGAGCTGTACGAAGGAG
>JAPMUY010004358.1:200000-303090 GCA_026901105.3 Galaxias olidus
CGTTTTCACACCTTTGGGGTAAGGATGCAATGTGTTTTGTTCTTTGCTGATATCAAAGGCCTTGCAATTGAATTGAAGGGGCAAAAGAGCCTGAGTGTTACAGAGTACAAAGGCGGAGGTGCATAGTTCTTTTTCATCTTTTTAGGCACTTGTAATGGAGTTCCAGCTGCTCCTCCACTGGCCCCGGGGTAGCCCAGAGTGGCCCAGGGTTCTGAATGTCAGCCTGCACAGGGCCTCAGGTGGAGAAGAGACATCCTCAAGTAAAGTGGAGAGCCTTGGACCCAAACACAACCCCAATCAATCAATAAGCCATACATGCTACTCAGAACACTTTAGAAATGAACGATCCCTTTTGGTAATTTGAGGCACTCTCATTAGTTTATTTTGTCTTATGCGACAGAGGCCTGGTCTTCTTGAAAGCGTCTTTTTTTCTGAAAGCTTTAGGTGAGCGCTCGCTTCTAATTCACTAGGACACCTCGAGAGTTCCTAAAATGCCGTTGTGGATGGTGGCACTGAAAGGACGTCTTTGTCCGCCTCTCCACTCTGCTTAGACTAATTAGGACTTCTAAGGTCTGAACATGTTCGACAGCGGCGATGTGTGTGTGGGTGGGAGTGTGTGTATGTGTGTGTGTGATCAGAGGCCTTCAGGTGACAGCACAGATGAAAGGATTAAAAAGAGAAGAGAAAGGGAAGAGAGACAGCCAGCACCACACACCTCCTCAGAGGCATATCATGCTGCTGTCCCGAGACTTTACCCCAATGGAGAAGGACAAAGAAAGGGGGAAGAAAGAGGGAGAGAGGAGAACGGTGGACGACATAAGTTGGTTTGGCAGAGAAAAAAGAGAAGCATTTTTAAAAGACCAGAGACTATGCTCCATGAGAAACATTGGCACAAAGAGAGAGAGAGCTGGGAGGGAGACACAGGAAGGCAATCCAAAGGCAGAGGCGGGACAACGAGAGCAAAGAGAACAAGCCAGGGGAGGACGGGTGAGTGGGGAGGGGGGGGGGGGGGGGGGGGGGGAGTGAGCTGGAAGAGAGGCGGAGTGGAGGGTAATCCGAGGGATAAGGAGAAACAGAAAGAGACGGCCGCGTCACCGGCATGTCTACAGACCAGCTCGTTTGTCTGGCATCACGAGAGGCCCGGGGACGGAGATGTCCTAATGAGCGAGAGAAGTGCTCACTCCTCGGCGTCTCCGCGCGCGCCCCTGTCATCTCGGCGGCAGGCCGCGCTCGGCCTCGCGTTCGCAGGTGGCTGCCGCGGGAGGAGGAGCAGTGACTGATCTTGTGGGCTGTCGTACATGTCACACCGAAAGCCCACCAATCTGTAGTGCTACGCCGGGGAAGGTGCTCGGGCCGCTTTCCAGCGCACCACGTGGTCACAGTCATTATTTCTAGTCCCAGGTGATGGCGTGATGGAGCTGCATACAACATGCTATGTCAGGCCAGACAAACCCTCCAGTCTGTGTGTGTGTGTGTGAGTGTGTGCTCTGATGCTAGGCCAGGGCAGACAATGGGAGACTGCATTGATCATTATGAAATAGCATATGATGCATGGTGACTATGTATCTGCTTCCCCTCTGATTTCCACCTCACGTCCACGCTCTGGTGACAGAAGAAAGGTACGTTTCAAAACGGATGTTTCACGGATGCAAGAGAGTGCTACGCGTCGCTGGGAGTTGAATTATTCTATCACTATGTAAAATGCCCTAAGCATTTTGCAGAGCGCAAGACAAATGCAATCCCTACAAAGTGTCTCTAAATAGCATGAAAAAAACATCAACTGGAAAAACACCCTGACACAATCTGAAATGGAGCTAACGTTGAAGCTGCTTTGATCAGAGCTGTTGTGGTGCGTCCTTGAGTTGGTGTGTTGTGGTTGATTCTTCTATAATTTGCTGCTGCTGTCTGCATGATGATGAACTCGCATATGAATCTCTTATTATCGCTGATCTTGAGGGGGAGACACGTATGTCAGAAACACATGCTTCCAAAGAGCCTCTCCACAACTAACCTGGGGCCCTGATGCTGACAAACATTGATTGGCTGAATTAAGTGTTGTTATCAGATGTTGCTGAAGGCCACCCAGTATTAGCAAGTGTGTGCATATGTGTGCATGTGTGTGTGTGTGTGTGTGTGTGTGTGTGTGTGTGTGTGTGTGTGTGTGGATGTTTGTGTGTTGGCACCGATGCCCTTGTAGATTACATAGTGAGCACAATCTGTTCTGAGCACACTCACCCCTAGGAGGTAGGGATTATAGAAAAAGCATGTGCCAGATTCCTGTCGCCCTATATGCCCTTTACTTAATATCAGACCTGGTACAACCCTCTCTTCTTTAAAACACAGGCTCAATATGACTTGAACAAGCATAATCTTCGCTATACATGCGTACTATGCCGCTTATCTCTGAAAACAAAAATAATAAAAAGAAACATAAAGCAGGAGTTTCTTTCCAAGGTACTGTCAGGTGTTAAAAAGTAGATTGTAGAGCTGTAAGATGCTTACGAAATATAATGTACAGCCTTCTAGTATAATAATACACAAATCTGCATAAATGGCACACCCCTCAACATGCACATCTCTCTCTCTCTCTCTCTCTCTCTCTCTCTCTCTCTCTCTCTCTCTCTCTCTCTCTCTCACACACACACACATACAAATACAGACGCCCCCCCCCCCCCCCCCCCCCAACCTGTTTTTGCTCTCCAGTGTGTGTTCAAGGACGTGCGGTCAACGTTTACTGTTGTGCTGACGGCTTTACAGCCAAAGTTATCACCCCGCTCTGTTCCGTCTGTCCGCTGGCCTCTGTGCTCTAGATGAACAGGATAATTAGTGGGCTGGAGCAGGATGACCCAGCGGTCAGCCCCACACTTACTGATTTACTGGAGGTGGTCAAAGAGAGTCATTGTCCTGCACTAACATTGAGGCACCCCACCCACTGCTTTCCTGTATAGTTCAAATGAAGATATAACTTTTATACAGAATCAAAATAGCATTCCTTGGCCAAACTATCAAACCTTTAATACTAAGATATTTCCAGTGCTATTGTCTGCCAGCAGCACAAGTGCTTTTTTGACATAATTTTGGAACAAGGCATTCTAATTAGAGAAATTTTGTAAAACAAAGGATTCAACTTGTTATTGAATAAGAATGAATGGCTGAAGGTTGACTGATTATTTAATGTCTCAAGCCACTGACTGATGTGCTAGAGATTGATAAATAACATATATAACATATATAATAATATATAATATAACATATAATAACATATACTGCTCAACTGAACTTCATCTATTGTTACTGCATGGCTTTTTTAGAATGATACAATTTGGTTTAATAGCAGAACAAAAAAGAACATTAACAAAAATGTACAATACAATGCATGCTTACATTTATAGAACACTGTGTATTGAAAGGCATCTTAAGTTCATAAAACTCTACTAGACTTGAAATTCATATTTAGCAACAAAACGATCAGCCAAAAGCACCATGAATTATATTTTACAGTAATTGTTTCTTGATCTTCTATTTCAACTAAGATTTACAGAGACACTTACTTCACTAAATCAAGATCTGATGTTTGAGGTTGACATTTTGCCGAGTTCCCCCAGCACTGTACTATGTTTCACCCAGTATCGGAGTCAGCCTTATCGCAGGGAATACACCATAGAGGAGAAGAAAAAGGCTGATGATTCGTTTAATCCTGTCATGAATCCACCTCTATCCGTTAGCAGGGTGATACAGAAAGATGCTCCAGGCTATCCCTCCGGAGCGCCGAACAGAGAGGCCCCTGGGACATGTTTTATTCAACGCCGCCAACTTTTTGTACTCTCCGGCTCTGAATAGTTTTTGTCAAAGAGAGATCTTTGTCCCATATTTCTCAGCTAGCTGCCGACTATATTTTCGTACTGTATTTGGGGGAGACTGTTATTAGCAGCAGATCTTTGCGGAACCTTTGCAAACCACAGGGAGGGATTTAAATGCAGGTGAATTGTGGGAAATATTGAACTTTGAATTCAGGCTGCTAGGATTTGAGAGAAGGAAGGATTTGAAATGTCAAACGATGTGATGTCGATTTAAACCATGCTTGCACCTCGCAGCCCAAAAAGTATGCAAGCAGCAAATGTGATTGTCTCCAAATCAGTTTCTTATTTTAAAGGGAGGTGCTCTGTATGGGCTTTAGCTGGGGCTATAGTTGTCGGTTAAAGGTCAGGCAACAACAACAAAAAAACATCACCAAACACATACTCTCACACACACATGCTCCACTTGCAGACATCTGTTCCAGAAATGATTGATGCACCTGCATGCCTTCATAAAGGAATACATAGTGTACGGTATAATGTTTTCAGGAAGAGTTATTACTTTTGTGACGGTACTTCTCTCCTCGTCCCCGGCAGAGTGGTGGATCACACCTTCCACCCTGGTCCGTCCACAGCTGCCGTTACCTGGAGACTAGTAGTAATAGCTCTGCAGGGACGGCCCCGTCAGGCACACAGACACACGCCACGCCTCATTAGACCACTGGCTACCGTGTGGACAGACCCCTCCTGCCACAGCCCACTAAAATAGCACCGTTGGATTGGAAAGAATCTTGTGCAATCTGTTGAAGCTGTGGGACAGGTTTTGATACATGTTTGTGTATGAGAAACTGTGTGACTTTTTGTGTTCAAGTGCACAAGAGAAGTAAAGTGGTGAACGTGGTTTCCCATTCTGTAGTCTGACCTAGAGTAACTGTGTAGATGATGCCATTATGGCTCTGGTGTCACTAATGCCTGAGACAGTTCTGTCCGATTTGAGGTGCTCTGTCAGAGTTTGGCAAACATCTTGTGCCGCATCGGTGTCAAATATCCTTTTTATGCGGACCACATTCGATGCCACTCTCTACTTTTTTTAAAACCCCCATAGGAGTTCATGTAATAAGGTTACCATGGCAGCTTCCAGTTTTTTTATAGTTGTGTGGTTACCCTATAAATTGCATACACGCTGTAAAAAACATCTGTCCATTATTATAGTTCACACTGGCAAACACTTCTTTTCCGTACTGTCAAATGTGTGTTATTTATAGGTACACAAGGCTTGCTACACAACAAACTGATCCATATAGCTCTGTAGCACGATGAACATATTGTAAAGAAGAGATGCCTAGAACGGTGCATGCATCATTTAAATAGCTCATTGAATATTCATAGCAGGGGTGGTTAACAGACTATTTTCCAAAATTTTCCAAGATTTGTTCAAAGCTTTAATGTACAGGGACTTGAAGTACATATATAAGAGATACATTGTGAGGTAGTTATTTCATGCAAATTGGAATAACAACTAATGCTACCGTAAAGGGACAAGACACCATTCCACTGGGACTTTCCCACCACATCCTTGAAATCTAGACTATGATTCCTTCTATTGCTCCCTGGCTCCAAACTTCTTTAGAATTGGCAAAACTCCCACTTATGGAGTCCTAATTAAGGTTCAAATAAACTATCTTGATTGTAAATTCTTCTACGATGGAATGTGGGTATATTCTTTTTTTATAAAGGTTAAAATAAATTTGATTTCATTAATTTGAATAATAATGACAAATATTATATTGACCGCACATTTAAAAGTAAGTGCAATTGAAATAAGCATGTATTTTATTGTAATCTATATCATGTTATCTTAAGCATACAACTATTTGATTGTTGTTGTTTTGTTACGGTGGTTCTTTTTTGAAGAGTGTGACCAAAATAAGATGTTATTGTGTGTTATAGGGGCCTGATCCCTTCAATCAGCTTCTGTTTTTCGTCTGTTGTTCCAGCAGTTTGTGTGTGATTATCTGTTGCCTTGTTTACTGTTTAGGATGTGCAGCATCTTTGGGTTTTAAAAAAGCGCTATAAAGGAATTATTATTATTATTAGAAGAAGAAGAAGAAGAAGAAGAAGAAGAAGAAGAAGAAGAAGAAGAAGAAGAAGAAGAAGAAGAAGAAGAAGAAGAAGAAGAGCGGTGAAAACAAAGCACTTCCTTCTATTCAGTAATTTTTTCTTAAAAACTAAATCCCTCCGGTTGAGATTATGAAGCAGAAAATTGCATAATGGTGTTATTTCTAATGCTAATGCAAAAGGCGGACAGAAAAGAAGGGAGTAGAAGGTGTACCTCTGCCAGGGGCTGCACTCAGCGTGACCTGGAAGCACTCTGAAAGTAATTAGATAGCTAAGCTGAAAATAACACCGCGCCACACGGAAGATGTGGGCACAAGAGACAAACTCAGACTACTCTCTCGTGTAACATGACAATGCAGTGGTCAAAAACAAATTAAAATCTAACATCCTTATTAAAAACAATGTGTCATGGTGCGTATTCAACTATCATAGAATGATTATTTCTTCTTGATTGTCTAGCGTTGAGTTGTGCGGTGTGCTGTTATTGGCCTTGAATTTAATTTTCAAAATAAACATACATTGACCATATCATGAATGCGTGGCTGCATTTGTATATGTTACTCTAAGCTCATGCTAATTATTGATGTACCTTTTTGAGGGTGTGTGTGTGTGTGTGTGTGTGTGTGTGTGTGTGGTAGATAGAGAGAGCAAGAGAGTCAGAAAGCAGTAGACAAAGAAAGAGAGTGTGTGTGCAGGCAACATATGTTCAGTTTTCACCAAGGATTTTAAACTGATATCTTATTGGCTGATTTATCTTCCTGTCATTCCAAATTAGTCATATTTTCCCGGCACTCACAGCGACACTCTGGAGAGGTGCATGTATAAACACGCTCCTAATTTCTCCACGATATTCTCTTCTTTCTTCAATCTCTTGGAGAAACCCACTGAGGGACTTAACACTCTGTAGTGTTGCCCCTCTGAAGTGTTTTGTATTACATGAGAAGCCCGCACGCGCATTAAAAGGAGTTCCAATTTGAGAGCAACCCAAGGGTATCGACTGGCTCTTGAATTGTTATCCGTTGCCTTTGATTATTTTTTGTATGGTCTTTCCTAGAAAGCGTCAAAGTTTGTTTAAAAACAAACATTTCATAATTCCTAAAGCAGCATCTGTTTCAACTTGTACATAAATATGGTTCTGTTTCTCCAGTGAGAATGTAGAAGCACATATGTTCAGCAACATGAAAGGTATCAGATAAAGTTTGAAGCCTGGCCACTGACAGCCAGTAATATGAAGGTCTGCATTGTTTTGTGGTGGTATGAGGAAAAGGGAACAAGTATAATATAACCTTTTCACTTGACCTTGGGGAAAGCCTCTATTCTGTGATGTACAGATACATTTTGGACAAATGCACTGATCTTAACAAATACGGCACTAGCCAGTCATGCATAACACCATCCCTCTGGCCTCTATTACAATGTGCCTGGTAGTTGTCAACAAGATCTGTGAATAACAGGTCGATTAAAAATGTGTTTGTGTGCGTGCGCGTGTGTGTGTGTGTGGGTGTGTGCGTGCGAGTGTGCGTGTGTGTGTGTGTGCAGAGTTTGTTTGCATGTGTACCCGTGCACTTTCTGTGGACATGTCCTCATCAGAACACATTCAGTGTCTGTCCATTTCATGACACAAATTTGGCTACATCTGATTAAATGGGTAAGCCCCAAATCAAGCCGCATTTTTTCAGCCAAGACATGAGTAGTCAAACATGGAGCAAACAAACACACGTGGTCATTATATTTCTGAGTGAAAAGAACAAACTAAGCTAAGCCTGGGTCTTTTCTTCTGTTTGACGTTCTTTTCGCCTCAGTGTGACTCTGCATACAAAGAATTGCTTAGCCACATTGAGGGAGAGTATAAACTAATAAGTTCTCTCACAATATTTGGAATAGATTGCTGAGCAATTGACAACTGCCAGGGAGTCATATTTCGAGTTCCTGATGGATTACATTCATTTAGTCAAATGCATTTATATAAACGGCCGTCCGCAGACAGTTCCCGAAGTAATCCTTGTGTGAATGTGTGTGTGTGTGCGCTCAAATTTCAGTGTGTACATTTTTCCATATATATATATATATATATATATATATATATATACAGTTAGGCCCAAAAATATTTGGACAGTGACACAATCTTCATGATTTGGGCTCTGCATGCCACCACATTGGATTTGAAATGAAACAACTACAACGGAATTGAAGTGCAGACTTTAAGGTTTAATTCAAGGGGTTGAACAAAAATATATGATTAAACATAGCTATTGTAGCTATTTTTATACAAACGCTCCTCATTTCAGGGGCTCAAAAGTAATTGGACAAATAAACATAACCCCAAGTAAAATGTTACTTTTCAATATTTTGTTGAGAATCCTTTGCAGGCAATGACTGCCTGAAGTCTGGAACCCATGGACATCACCAAACGCTGGGTTTCCTCCTTTGTGATGTTTTGCCAGGCCTTTACTGCAGCGGTCTTCAGTTGTTGCTTGTTTGTGGGTCTTTCTGCCTTAAGTTTTGTCTTGAGCAAGTGAAATGCATGCTCGATTGGGTTGAGATCTGGTGATTGACTCGGCCATTGCAGAATATTCCACTTCTTTGCTTTAAAAACTCCTGGGTTGCTTTTGCAGTAAGTTTTGGGTCATTGTCCATCTGTACTGTGAAGCGCCGTCCAATCAACTTTGCTGCATTTGGCTGAATCTGAGCAGAAAGTATATCCCTATACACTTCAGAATTCATCCGGCTGCTTCTGTCTTTTGTCACATCATCAATAAACACAAGTGACCCAGTGCCATTGGAAGCCATGCATGCCCATGCCATCACACTGCCTCCACCATGTTTTACAGAAGATGTGGTGTGCTTTGGATCATGAGCTGTTCCAATTCTCCTCCAAACTTTCTTCTTCCCATCATTCTGGTACAGGTTGATCTTTGTCTCATCTGTCCAAAGAATGCTGTTCCAGAACTGGGTTGGCTTCTTCAGGTGTTTTTTGGCAAAGTCAATTCTGGCCTTTCTATTTTTGAGGCTGATCAATGGTTTGCACCTTGTGGTGAATCCTTTGTATTTACTCTCATGAAGTCTTCTCTTTATGGTAGACTTAGATACTGATACACCTACTTCCTGGAGAGTGTTCTTCACTTGAGTGGATGTTGTGAAGGGGTTTTTCTTCACCATGGAAAGGATTCTGCGATCATCCACCACTGTTGTCTTCCGTGGACGTCCAGGCCTTTTTGAGTTCCCAAGCTCACCAGTGCACTCTTTTTTTCTCAGAATGTACCAAACTGTTGATTTGGCCACTCCTAACATTTCTGCTATCTCTCTGATGGATTTCTTCTTTTTTTCAACCTCAGGATGGTCTGTTTCACCTCCATTGAGAGCTCCTTTGACCGCATGTTGTGTGTTCACAGCAACAGCTTCCAAATGCAAACGCCATACCTGGAATCAACTCCAGACCTTTTAACTGCTTAATTGATGACAGGTTAATGAGGGAAGAGCCCATGCAGCGTTGTTATTTTTTTTTGCAGCCTTCTGAGTCAATTGTCCAATTACTTTTGGTCCCTTGAAAAAGAGGCGGCTACGTATTAAAGAGCTGTAATTCCTAAACCCTTGCTCCAATTTGGATGTGAATACTCTCAAATTACAGCTGAGAGTCTGCACTTAGTAAGCCCATATTGATTATATAATTGTATCCTGAATATGTTTTCGTAAACAGCTAAAATAACAAAACTTGTGTCACTGTCCAAATATTTTTGGGCCTAACTGTATATATGTATATATGAATGTACATACCCATATATATATGTATGTGTGTGCGTGTGTGTGTATATATATATATGTGTGTGTGTGTGTGTGGGTGTGTGTGTGTGTGTGGTAGCAGGCAATAAAATCCCCATATCTTTAAGAATTACCCCCACACACTACCGTCATGATAGATAGCAGCCATATTGCACCAGTTTGCTGACTATAAATTTGGGCTGGAGTGTACTGAGGGTGTCTGCCAATTTAGGGCTTCCATACTTTTGATAAATGGCAGAGGTCCTTCCTAGAAAATGTGTGAGCGGGGGATATAAAGCAGCACTGTAAAAAAGTGCAAGATCCCTGTTAGGTATATTCTACTGCACTGCATTGTTAATATTTACATTCCATAGACATATATACAATAGACAGGACAGAAAAGCAGTGTAATCTAGAAGGCGGATTAACATGTAGAATCTGTCCAATATATTGGCACGTCCTGAAGGCATTTGACTTGTTGGGTAGCATGTTTTGTTTATTGGCATCTCGTTTCTTTTATATTTACCTTTCAGAGAAAGAGAGATAAACCGGGTTTTAGAGTTAAGGACATTCAGTTCTCGCTGCCTCTCTCTAAAACCCAAGACCAAACAGGCGTCATTCCAACCCTGCTTTGCACAGGGTAAGAACCTATGGCTCCATCAAGCACCTCAAGGCCTTGCCTATTGACACTCAGTTTTCCATGTAGATCTATGGACCTGTGAGTGTGTGAAAGAGAGAGCAAATGGTGGCATAGAAAGACTAGATGAATGTGTGTGTGATGAAGGGAAGAGGAAGATGGATGAAGGGGTCGAGTTGGTAAGACTAGAGAGCAGTGAGGAAGATAAGCAGGAGACAGCATATGTGCCCTCCGTCATCATATGAACTGCATGGATCTAGACAGGTTAGAGTGGGAAGAGAGAGTGAAAGGAGTCAAAGATATAAAGAAAATAAAGAAGAGGCTTGGTGGAGAAAAAATAATAAAGAGAAGAAGAAAGAAGGAGTACGAGTGAGTAAGAGGAAGAAAGAGAGAAGGAGATGGAGCTACAGCACTGTAGCAAAATGTCATCCATAACAGTTGCTCTAAAAGAATGGATCCACTGAGGGGAACAAACGGAAGAGAAAGATTAGTTGCGTATCTCATGTTAAAATGTTTGTCAAAAAAAATGGCTCATTGGCTTCTGTTACATATCATAACTAAGAATTAATTTTCTCAATGAAAATCATGAACTGATGCCCTAAATTTGGCATTCAGTGTGGCACCAATAAATCATATGCACCTTTTAATTTCTCAACTGCTGTGCCGTCAATGCTTAGTTACTTTATAGCTCTTCAGATCTAACGGGCGATGTGTGCATATCGGGCCACTCAATGTGCTCAGCGCATAAGGTATTTATATCCACAGCGAAATCTTGCACTACATTTTTAGTTTATCCAGTATGGTTCTAGCGTAGTTCTACACTTTCAACAGACAAAAGACAGAAAATCTTTAATTTATAGTTCTGCATATAATTAATGCATACAATCTGTTCCATGGTGACGGCGCCAAACAGTGAGCTTTAAATTATTCTGCTTTGTGTCAGCTTCATAGAGTTGGCTGCTTCATCAAATGATTGCACACGGAGGATGTGTTCCTTTTTCCCATGCCAGGTCAAATTTGACTTTCAAACATCTCTTTTCTTAGCCAGGTGGCAAAGTAAAAACATACCAAGTATATATTCAATGCACAAATAAAATAAAAAATGCTGGCCGTGTATTGGCCGTGGTTAAATGAACACCACCAATCTGAAACCAAAAGAGCACAAACAGCAGCGTAGGCCCAAACACGGAATATTAGCTATCATAAGAAAGTCCCTCGTCTGATGGTTCACTTATTCACAATATTAAGATAAATCTCTAGCCCATTTTTGCTTTTTTCAAGTAATTCTAAGCTGACAGAAAGGCAAAAACTTATACATTTTTTGTATCTTTATTAATGGAGGTGGTCTGCTCTCTGACTCTCTGCCTACGGTCCTGAATGACATACTAACCTTGCTCTTAGGACAGGCAGCTCAGGGCTAATAACAGAACAACAACAAACTATGCTTTGAGCATAACTACCAAATCAAGGGGATATGCTGCTAATTAGTGGTCCAATGCCTATCATGCAAAATTAGTCATTTGAAGGAGCTCATTGTTGCAGCCATGGGGTTGTCCATGCATTTTTAAAACAGCTGCACATACACATTGTAATTTTGTAAAAGCTCCCTCATTAAGTTTAAGCTATTCTCCCCCTCAAAATGTTTGGAGGACTTAGAAGGGAAATTATTTCGTGTTCTGTAATATATGTTTGGCCTATTTTGAAGCTTGCCACAGTTTAGCCTGTATTTGTGTCAGGAAATTGTTGATTTATGGACATACATAATTTTCATTGTTGTCTCTTCTTTCCCTAATTTTCTGGTTGGTGTCACTTCTAAAAAATACATATATTTTTGTTGGATCTTTGATTTATTTATTATGTGTTGTCTAGCCATTCAACTAACAACCTTAAACTCTCTATTCTACATCTCTTAACTCTGTTCCTTACAGTTTCCTTCGAGAAGAATAAGGGCCAATAAGGAACATCTTTTTTGGAAGAGAAATGCTGGCAATGGTATCTTTAACTCAGAAAAGAAGGATAGAATAACTGAACCCATGCATAAAGTCACTATGAAATTCAAACATGAACTCACACAGCCATCTACTTTGGGGATTTGGAGTACTTTCCTTTTTTGTGATGTCTGTCCCCCTGTTTCAAAACACAGACAATATGGTGTTATAACATCCATTATACCATATTCCAAGATGAGCACTTTAATGAAAAAAAAAATATGAAAGCAGATACGTATGTCATTGGGGTTTTCAAGCGGGCACCTTCCATCCCAGATTTTTCGTTAATTTGAGCCCACGACGCCTCCAGAAGGCTTAACGGTGAGCAGTTGTTTGCCAAAATCTGCTAGCATTAATAACTATTGACAACGTATGCTCCTTCGCTGAAGCCAAGCACTTTAGTACCTAATTGTGGCACCAGGTATCTTCCTTGAGTGAGGATAGTCTTGTACCCAGACATTATGGCTATGTTCACACTGCAGGCTAAAGTGGCCCAATCCAACTTTTTTGCTCATATTTGACTCACTTTCTTTTAGTACAAATTACATGGAATCTGATCTTTTCAATTTGGATTTGGGTAACTTTGGTCTTAAATCCTATAGCTACAGGTCAGATTTTTGGTCATTTCAGAATCCATGCAGTTTTTACGTCTCTCTAGATTTAGAGTGCTGCATGTGATGTCTTTGTCATTGTTACTTTGTGCATGAGGGTCAGTTCAGGACCATGACCAGATTACATTGGAATCGGATATTGGCCACGTTAACAAAATAATGTTTCCAGCCAAACAAAAAAAATATAATTTGGATTTCAGCAATAAATCCGAATTGAGCACTAAGACTAGCAGTTTGAACGTAGCCTATGTGTCTAGTGATGTTTTCTTTCCGCCAACAACCAATTTGGATGCTCAGATCATTACTTCCATGGCCAAAGTAAAAGCCAAGGGTGAGACTGTGCATCTGGCCACGATGCCGACCTCCAGACGCTGTCATTCTGTGGTACATTTTGATGTATCAAAACACAATTGAATGTCCTGAAAGTTTTCCTGAAAGTATGCTTGACCAGGATTAGAATTTAATTTGGTACCTTGAAAAACTTAAATACAGTCCACAACAGATTGTGCGGCCCACACCCAAATGTGTTTGCCAAATCCAGAAATATAATATGAAGGTTGAATTTGTTGCCAAATCATGCTTGTGTGCTCCAGACACCCGGAAAAGCATGGAATGTCTGCTTTCTGTACTGAGGTATTTATTAACTTGTTGTTTTCTAAGGTATACGGTTATTCTCAGGGCTACTATGCTAAAAATAATTTTCCCTAAACATTAAGCTTGCAAATTGGTCAGAATTCGCTTATGTCACTAGAATCTTTCAGTGCCTGGACACCGCGATCTGGGAATATTTTTTTTCTCACGCTAGCTTCAATAGTTTTCAGAGGAAACGCGAGACAACAGGCTCATTTTAATACAGTCAGCAAGGTACTTCATTATGCCCTGTTGCCGATGCTGCTCTTGCACGTCTAACTGCGTTTTCCACCTATTTCCATTTTGGAGGGCTGGTGTCCATTTGCTCCGTTGGTTGCTTAATTGGTATAATGTCCGGGGCAACTGTGAATGGCTTGAGCATTTTCGTGTCTGTCTAAGTTTCCTTCAGGTGGTTCTTCAGTTACTGTTTGTTTTTTCTAAGCATCCCGCCCTTGCTTTGTTGAGTCAGGACTTAGAAGACTTGAAGGGGTCTTTGTAAAATGTACTCTTTGTTTGTTTTTTCTTCTTTCAGAATGTTCTCGACTCTGCTCAGTTTTGACAACAGATTATGTCCTACCTTTACTATTTCAGACGCCTTTTCTCATTGTTTTTAATAGACACGCTAATAGAAGAAAGAAATCTATCTCTTGTTGCCTCTTAGATGTTTTGGGTCTCATCTGTTTTTTTATTGTTTTTTTATGTTTTTCCAACTGTACAATCTCTCCATTCCATAGTCTTAAATGACATCCCTTATTTTCTCCAACTTCCTTTCAACTGTGCCTCTGAGCTCTTCAAGTCGTTTTTAGGTCTATGTTAAAATAATACGACTTGCCACCCGATGCTCCTGGTTCTCTCTACTTAAGCACCCTTTCTTACTTTGATGTATTCTCAGGCCCCTTACGGTTTCTACCTTTTCGCAGCCACAGGGGCAGATCTGGTGACTTTTACCTAGGATTACATTGGTTTTTTAAGTGTCTCTCGTGCTCACAGTCGTTGCATTGGCTATGGTCAAAACCTTGTTATCAATATGTGAATCATCTTTCGCCCTCGCTCTCGCAGACCCTATGGGTATTTTGCGGGTGCCCTCAGTCTACTGATTACAGTGTTTAGTGCTGCAGACATGCGTTGCCAGCCCATGTCTGCCCCATTGGGGTCTATTCCCTCCAGTCAGCTGTCTTTCCAATCTGTCACAAGGACTTTCCCTTATTGTCAGTTGTTCCGTTCACAACAGTCACCAGACAAAAACCTTTGCTCAAGGGATTGCTGAAACAAATTTTTTGGAGTATGTTATGGGGCACTAGAAAATCCGTAGTTCTGTGTTCACTTCAGTAGAGGGAGATTAGGCTTCCTATTTGGTAGAATGGAAAGATGTTCACTGTTTTCAAACGGCCTTCAGCCAACACTTGCCAGTACTGCAGAGAAAAAGGCACACAAAGGTACACATGCATACCAAGTCTGAACTAGAGCCCAAGCCAACCCCTGCCAAAATCAATACAACAAAGGTCATTGCTTTTCCAATCATAGCCCAGCCTATTTTCCACACTGTTTACAGTATATGTGTTGCATACTAAAGCACTGAAATCAGTCAACACAATGAACAGCCCTTTAGAGTCATTATATCAATGGAGGGAGAAGGCCATTATGAGGAGGATAATGCCGAGCAGTCTTTCATTTTGATGTATTGGAATGGGTGAGAGAGCGTAAGAGCTGAATAATCATTTTCTGTTTATCAGATTTGAGACTGTGGAGCTGTCTTCAGACAGACTCCCCCCTGAAATTTATTGTTGCTAAATAGTAACTCACTGTAACGTTGTAACAGTTACGCAAAATGCTCTTTTCAGGAAGCCAAACAATTGCAACATGAAACAGCATAATTTAATGTGAATGGTATGGTGGCTGACAAGGGCAACCAAGCCGCATTTCAGAGACGCTGCCATGATATCAACTTCGATTTATATCACTCAACATCAACTTAAAACAGTGCAGCAAAAAAAAGCGGCGTTTATATTACAACATGTAATAATTTTGTAATAATTTTTGATGACTTGGCTACAAGCGGAAAAAAAAAGACGCAACAAAAAACCCGGTGCTGCAAAATCTTCTCAACATGGCAACATCAGTTCGATAACGTGCATGCTTTAAACAGCAGCAACATCAATTCTGAAACAAAATCAAATAGAAGTCACTAGGCCTACTGGACGGAAGTGTTCCCCCTAAAAGAACTGCCCGTACTGACACTTTGTTACACGTAATCACAGTGAACAAACAATCTATCAATCAGTCTATATTGTCTCAAAAGAAGGAATGGACGATCCCACAGATTTTCTTTTCGATTCGATACCAAGCGATACCATGTCAAGTATCCCAATCCCGATTTAATACAGACAAACTTATTGTGTTTATAAAAACGGGAATATCTGTGAGATTTCTAACGTTAAAATGTGTAAATGCTGACATAAAATTATGTAATAAACTGCCAAAAGTCAAGCTCCTCTCTTTCACTTTCTGTTTAGAATAGCAGCAATAATGAAACATTAAATTGTACAACAGTGTTCAATTATATTATTAACTTTTTCAAGCTTTGAACTGTCAACTTAACATCTGGGCAGATCGAATACACACATGAATCATACTCCAAACAATACAGCATGTTCCTGTAAATCTGTGGAGTGGAGGGAAAGGGCAGAAGGAGAAAGGGTTCCTATCATACACAATTACTAGTACTACTACAACATTTATCTTTTCACTTTAGCATCAGTCTAATAGAAATATGAATTTAAAATTAATGTTTAAAGAAAACACTATTGGTATAAACATGTTTACATGGGGATCGATTTTCTAAAATAAACGTCAAGATTGAAAGCATGGACATTTCAAAGTTGACCTGCGCTAAATGGCATTTAAAATAAGGATTGATACAGGGTAGCTCTAATCTAACCTGACGTAGGCCTAATATTACTGGTTTAGCTAACATTTGCAAGACTGTACATGGACTAAATATATAAAATAATTTTATCTGAGATAAAGCCAGCAAAAAGTTAAAAAAAGGTGGAGATAGGAGAACTTAAATTTGATATGATGTTGTTTGCCCACTGTGATTATGTGTAACAAAGTGCCAATATGGGCGGAGCTCTTTAAAATAAAGTAGTTTTGAAAATTGATAAGTTGTTGTAGGTCTACCCTCAGAATGTTTTTGTTGCTGCATCTACATAACCATTGTCCAGAACTGTTTTTGTGTCTACTGGGCAAATACATAATAATACAAACTATGTTAAGCCAAAATTGATTTATTGAAGATACCGGCATAATGATATTTTGATTTCATAATTTAAAAAGCACCAGAGCTTGGTATAGCCAAACTTTTCATTGCTAATCCAAGGTGAGCGTCTCTTCGTCTACCTGGGCCTTTGACTGCTGAAGACATGGTGCGGATGACAAGCCTCTCCCATCCGACTGTGCACCGGTTGGAGTGGAAGGGGTCCACCATCTGTGTGTGTGACCTGCCAACCGAGGTGCCATCATCATCACCATCAGTCAAGCGGCTCTGTGTGTGTGTGTGTGTGTGTGTGTGTGTGTGTGTGTGTGTGTGTGTGTGTGTGTGTGTGTGTGTGTGTGTGTGTGTGTGTGTGTGTTGTTAAAAATGCTTGGACGTGTCTTTGTGTGTATATTTGAGTGTGTGTGTTTTGCCTGCACTTTCTCTCAATGTGTGTGTGTGTGTGTGTGTGTGTTTCTGAGGGTGTGTGTTCCTCATGTGTGTGTGTGCGATTCACACTCACCTGACCACCATTCATCCGTCCATCTGTTCAGCAGCCTCCAACAGGCTGGGTTAGTAGCTCTAGTTCAGTCATCCTGTAGAGCTAACACTAGCAATGAAAGTATGCAGCTAAACACATTGCTTTTGTGCAGGGGTTTATTTTTTTGTTCGTTTGTTTTTTGTGGTTTGGGTTGTTTTTAACTTTTTACCGAAAATCCTAATACATTACATTACAATTTGCCTGTATAATTGCTAATTGTTATTTGTTTTTCATTTTACAACTATTTTTTGGTTATTCTCTGTGTAAAATTGATTATACTGAGAAATATGTGTAACAATTTACAATTGTATTGTTTTTCCATTGGCCATTTTGCTTACATGGCCAACATTAACATCAAATCTTCTGAGTGCAGTACACCCAGCCAGCTAAAATCCAAATGGCATTCAGCTCTCATTCCCCAACAGCTCAATCACTGCGCTCCACTGGGGCTCTTGTGTTGAGGGAGCTGCCCTTCTGGCTGTGTTCTTTTTTGCAGAGCAACGCTCATGAAAAAACAAAAACACTACTTCCTTTGCGCTCATCCCAAAAATAAGATTTAAATTGATTAAATGCCACCCTGAAAAGATCATCAGATTGAAAAAACTGAAACTGAAACTCTTAGCTTGAGTTTTTTATGGACCGGTAGAACGCAAAGGGGATGGGAGAGCAATGCATTGAAAGTAAGAATGTGAGTGGTAAAAGAGAGAAGAATCCGAATGAGAAGAGAGGAATGAGGGTTAAATAGATAAAGAGTACAAAACAAAGGTGATGGATTGAGCGAAGTGCAAAATGTATGGAGTTGATAAGAACAGAAAGCACCAAAGAAAAATGAAGAGAAAGAAAGAAAGAAAGAAAGAAAGAAAGAAAGAAAGAAAGAAAGAAAGAAAGAAAGAAAGAAAGAAAGAAAGAAAGAGTGAGGTAGATCCCATCCTGCACCATAATCATGAGATGTGTCTCTGTTTAGCTCTGGGGAGACATCATTAGGGGAGCTGGGAGTCGTCAGAGTTCACAGAGCCAAGGTGTCTCGCTGCCATGCCCCCTCCTCCACTTCCTCACCCGCCACTCCATTTGTATAATTTACCTCTTTTCGTGCTCCTGTTTTAAAGAGCTCCGCTTGACCCTTGACACTGAGGAGTCGCATCCAAATTAAATGGATGGCAGAGACTACCTCAGAGTATGCATGTGTGACTCAGTCGATATGATGGTGGGGAAGGGAGAGGGAGAATGTAAAATAATGCTGTGTGAAAGAGGAGAAATTAGGGAGAAAGGAACCAGTATGGATTTGGAGGGGAGATTTACAGTAAAGGAAATATAGAAATAGAACAGAAAAAAAACATAAACATCAATTATTTGGGGGGGAAATAATGCATTGAATAAAATCAGCTCTACAGGATTAAATTAAGTGCATGGAGTGATTATGAAACACTGCTGAAAGAGATGGCCTGAGAGAGAAAATTAAAAGCAGATGCCTGTCCTGTCCAGAAGTGATTTCCTTTGTAAACCCTGGCGTGCAATTCTGTGTGTATGTGCCTGTGTATATGTGCGTGTGGACATGTTTGTGTGTGCATTCATGTGTGCGCTTTAAGGGTGTGTGTGTCTGTTTGTTTGTGTTTGTGTGTGTGTGTGTGTGTGTGTGTGTGTGTGTGTGTGTGTGTGTGTGTGTGCGTGCGTGCGTGCGTGCGCGTGCGCGTGCGTGCGTGTGTGTGTGTGGTTGTGTACGTGCGTGAGCTTGAGGGTGTGAGTACTGAACTTCACCTCTCTTACAAGAGGCAGCTTAGTTTATGTTTCATACTCAATCATGGTGAGAATGCCCTGCTGAGGGATAGAGGGATATGAGAGATGGTGGGATGAGGGAAGGAGAGCACCATGGAGGAGTGATTACCCCAGGAGCCCAGCTGAGGGATGAGCTAGAAACAGGGGTATTTTATTTTGTCAATTGAAGTGTGCAAATGGAAATGTCAGAGCAACCAGAGAACTAATGAATCTGATAGGGGAACCGTGGAGTCACGCCAGACGCTGCTGATCAATTGACATTGTCTTTTTACTGCGGCTGATGTTTGTGTTTATTTTTTTATTGTTTTTCGCAACTCATTCGCTTTTCTAGAGTCCGCTTTGTTCATGAACTCTGAGTCAAGGAATGGAGAAATAGATTATTACTTACTTAAATGTAATTGCCTTAACAAGCCAGAAGGTAAGACATGTTGATTTCTCTTACAAACCTGGCAATAATGAGAGAAAACGAGTGACTGGATTCATGTCAGCACCAGAGCTAACTCTTATCAAATACATACAAGTGACAGCATCTCACGTTTTCTTTCTTTAGCTGGCAATACCTCAAACTGACTACAAAGTATCCCAGAGCGAGAGAGAGAAACGCATTTTGCCGTTTCCAAAACACCCCTCACCCATGCACTAGGAAAACAAGCCTTCCCCCCTCCAATTAAGTCAGAAAGTTATTTCCGATGCCTGAGTGCATTCACAGTTGTCATACTTCAATGGGAGAAGTGACAGATGTGCTCTGTTTAAATTTAGACAAACTATAGAGACCTATCATGTGTCAAGCTTTTGCGCAGGCTCAGTCACGATGCCTTTCCTCCGAATTGACTATTGTTGTTGGATGCCAGTGACTTGGAGCGCACTGCAGGGGAATCGAACTGAACTTGCATTTGCACTGTTCTGTTTGACAAGCTGGCTAATTTCTGCCGAGGGTCATCAGTATTTCTGACACTGCAGAGGGGGTATAAATATAGAGCGTTCTCGGTTCTGCTTAGAGAGACACATGTCGGCAGGCATAAGCAGGAAGCAGCTTTGATTTGTCTCCTACTGTAGCTTGATGGCATCGAGCATGACTCTTGAGTTAATCACCTGACCTAACTTTTTGTTTTGAGCAAACTAACATATGATAATATATCATAGCTGTGTGATATCTCTGTATAAAAAAACAAATAATCTTCTTGCATTAATATTAATCTCTATCTATCCTGTCTGCTATCCCAGTGCGTACATTTCTGGTCTTATTAGTAAAACGACCTCACATTATAGTCCCTGTTCCCTTTTGATTCCCAGCAGTCTCCTCTCTCATCTCAACAAACGTAGTCCTCCCACTCACCTGTCTAATCTCTGTGTCCGGCAATGTAAAATGTGGCACTCAACGTTCACTTATAGTGTCTGTTTCAAGGAGGTGACACAAGCAGGTCTTTAAGACGGAGGACCAGTCGAATCACAAATTGCAATTTTTGTGTGTAATTTTAGTGGTACAAGTGTTAAGCAGCGCCTGCTAAGGATAGATGGGTAGGGGGTAGGGTAGAGAGAAGCAAGGAATGAAGGAAAAGGATATTTCTACTAATGGCCGACGGGCCGGGAATCCTCGTTAGCATCAATGTTCTCTTGGACACATATCACAAGGGGAGAAGACAGCGGGGGTCATCAGTGGGAGTGAGAGGACTTAAGGCAAATCGTGGCTACTAGTCTCCAACATTTTCAATAAAGCATATTTCAGTACCCTATGAGGGCCCATCTACTTAATACAGTGAAATATAAAAAAATTTAAAGGGTTTAACATCATCTCAAGCATAATGTTTCTAAACTACTGAAGGAGTTTAGCAATGTGTCCTCTGATCCTGTCTACAGAACCTACCTGATTCAAATATTGAGTGAGTTCACCTTTTTTAAAGGGAATGTATTGTATTTACATTCACGTTTATTATCACTTCAGCTGTTTTAAGCATTGTTGAACTGCTGAACCACAGTCTGTCTATAGGAGCCGTTCCACTGCCTGCAGTCAGCACATTTGCCTAATGGCATGTTATAATAGGTCACGCTCTTGATGGTTGAACAGCTTACGGCTGATGGAAATATTGTTTTGGAAGTATATTATGGATAGGAGCAAATTGCCGTACGGCTAACTATCCCGCTCCCCTCATTTCAACTGCAAATAATCTAAATAGATAATTAATGTTAAATGCAATTATCATCAATATGAAATTGTGGTTTATTTTTGCAGTGATCGGCTCTAATTTAGAGGATTTGTCTTATCTGGGATGAGAGGAGACAGCTGGGAGGGTGGGAGAGGGAGGAAGAGAGGGAAAAGAGTGAGAGAGGAGGAAGGCAAAATGAGAGCGGGAAACTAATGAGAATAAGACAGAGATAGAGGCAGAACAGAGACACAAGAAGAGGAATGAGATAAAAAGCAAGAGCTGGGAAGAGAGGAAGAAATCAACGTAAAGGATAATGAAGATCAAACACTTTCTCTCTCCGCGCCCAGCAACTGTTACTTTTGTTTCTAGGGAAGCGTGTAATGAACTGAAGGAATATGACATCCATAATACTAAAGTGAGTCACATGCGTTGCCAGGCTGTATGGAATCTATAGGGGGCAGGGGGTGGCTTGCAGTATATTGTGCAAAATATAAAAGGGTTTGTCTTTCAGCAAGAGAACGAGAATGACCATACGAGTGCATGTCTTTCTGTGTGCGACTGTATGCTGTATTCACGGTATATGTAGGAGTTGTCATTGTGTGGAACGTGTCATTGTGTGTGTATGTGTGTGTGTTTGTGGAAGTGTGTCTTCATAAAAAGGCAGGCCTGTCCACGGCCCCGGCAGACAGCCCAGAGATAACGAAGCATGCTTCCACTTTGTCTTTTCTTGATTAGCTTCATTAGCATTTAGGCCTGGTGGAGAATGCGCACCAATGAGCTTTCAAATCAAGGCTCTGGCACCAAACAAGGAACAACAATGCCTTGTATTTGTGTCCATTGCGTTCCTGTGGGTGCATGTTTGCAGCTTATATGTGCATGCAGAAAATATACTTGTTCTGGATTCTGCATATCCATTGTCTTAAAAAATGTACTGTCTGGGTATCTTCTTTTGTGTTTCTTAGTGAGAAGCTCTCTGGAGTCCTGACCCCCATCTACTCAAATTCATCTCCCCTTGCCTGACACTTTGTCACCATTACATCAAAAAATAAGGACACATCAATTTGTTTTATTCAGGTCACACAGTTTGTCTTACCAATAGACAGATGGCAAAGTGATATTTGTAACATCTCATTTCTAGACATGGAAATAGTACAAAGTCGTGTAACCCGCCCTCCATTGAAGACATCCAAGCATCTTATTACTGTAATTCAATTCAGGTCTGAAATGGTATCTATACACAGCAGACAGACTCTCTGTGGTGCTGTCATTGAAGCACACTCTCAAGCTCATCATCACTTAAATTAGAATTCATTTTAGCGTTACACATCAAGTATAGGTTCTTTTTTGCCTGCATTTCCTCACTGCTAACGCCTTTTCTTCACACCACTGTCATGCATGAAAGTTCATGCATGTTGCCAGTTAATTAGTGGGTCCATTGATCCAACCATAGCAGATGTGTTCAGCCATGGCTCCTCTCTTTACAACAAATCGGTGCAGAGATAAAACAGCTGATCGATAAATACCCCAAAAAAAAAAGACAATGATCTGTTTGGGAATGGGACTTCCAATTAGTAGAAAAGCCCTCCACAGAGTCATGTTCCCATCTGCATTCATCTGGCTTCGATTTTCCCCATTGACAGACATGAGGCCTTAAGGACGGATGTCCCCTGGCTAGCCCATGGGCCCACATTAGAAAAAGGGAGAGAAGGCTCGGCTCTGTTCCTGTTTGAATATCAGACGTGTCATTGGCATCCATGTGTTATTTGGTGAGCAGGGGGCAGTTTGCAATCAGCAGAAACATGCAAATGTGATCGCTGCTCTCATCTACAAATCAACGCTCTATTAGGCTCACAGCTTTGCTCAAAATGGAATTGGCAAGTTCTGAGGGAGGCAACTGAAAGCAGATGTGTTTCGGGAGGATGAAAGAGAAAAAGAAAGAGTTTGCGAGATATAAAGAGGAAAATGAGAAATTGAGAGAAAGAGCTGAGGCACGCATCTATTTATTTTTATCTGAGAGTTGAAAGGTGGGTGGGAAGAGATGGCAATGGAGATGAAGATAGCAGGACGGCCAAGGCAGCTGAAAGAAACATACAAATGGCTTTTGACCGCTTTTCTTTAGACATTCCATGGCAAATCTACTGACAGGCTCTCGACTTTTCAGGAAAATGCAAAGCGATGCATGTCAAGAATGAAAATGTTTCAGAGTTGTAGGCAGCTGATGCGCTTTGCATAGAATACATGAAATATTTGTGTCTTTACATGACAAGCTTGCCTGTAATTTGTAATGAAGTCACATCAAGTGAAACCCAATAAAAACTTAGAAAGGATAGATTAAAAAAAGAGTCGTATTCTGTCGTGTGCTTCATTTACTGAATATGAATGAGCAAAGCTATTCATAGTGATGGTCATACTCTTAATCATAATCATAGCACTGCATAACTGCAAGGTTAAACTTAGATCAAAGTGTCCTTAAGACCAGCTATAAAATAAAAACATTCAAGGAAAAATAAATACCTTCTTAACTATTAAATTAAAACAATTTGTCTGTAGAGGCAATTTATAGAAGGTCAATATTTGTATTTTCCCCTCGCTTGCTACAGTACACAGGTAACCTCTAAAAGCTAAGGCTTCCCGCTGTAGGATTATAAATAAATGTTGACATTTCATATTTTTATTGGAATGTGTTGCCTGTAGCTGTGGTGGCTGACCTACGTGGGAGTCAGTAACTTTAATAAGACAATAATTCCAAAGTAAAGTGAAGTTTAGGGCCTTTGGACAGAGTGTTTTTCCTGTTTTTCTTAAGGAAAACATCTTATAAACTAAAATGTAATTATTATCTGAATAATTGTCTCATTGTTTACCAGCTTGTTGTCAAGGACAACAACATAACTATTGTAGGGCTTGAGTCGGTTGACTCTGCTAGATCTTTTGATAGGCTAAAGGATGTCACAAATTACCTTATGGGATGGCAGAATTGTATTGGTATGTCTAACCCTAGGACATCAATGGCCTTTTCATGACAGTGTATTGCAAGACTGAGATGGGTGTGCCAGAACCACCAAAGGGGTGCCTAATATTTCTACCTTAAGAGAGATCTTGGCTCCGTTTGAACAAGAAACCCCAAACTACAAATGCTGACCTTTCCAGTCTTTCATATTGTAAGAAAGATACCAGCACCATATGAGCAAATGTAACCTTGACCATTACAGCACGAGGCTGGAACAGCACTGCCTTGTAAAAGGGCATAAGGAACTCAAAACAGTAACTCAGGTTTTCATTGCAAGACCGCCGTAAAAACACATTGTGTGAAAACAACCGATGTGAACTTCAAAAACTTTTAAAATCTAACACTAAAATAATAAGACAGAACTTAAAATGAATTTCCTTTCACTATGATGGTCCATTCTTAGACTGGAAAGGGCAAATAGAGAGTGCTGTATGTCAATCAAAGAAATTAATAATGGTTTACAGAAAAATATCATTTGAGTTCTGTTTGGGCTTACTCCTCAGGAATTTCTTCTTGACAATGATCCTCTCGTAATTAGCATGTTAATGTGACCACTTTAAAATTCCTTCTGAGCAAACGCATTATTATCTTGGCAGTTCCAGGTGGATTTTTCATTTAGAACAAGGTGGGACTTCGAATATGAAAAATATTTATGGATTCAGCAAGAAACATGGATTAAAATGGTGACAGCTAAGTGGCTCTTTTCATGTAGGATTTAAGTTAAATCTGAAGGTTTCTCTCCAATATAGGTTATGGTGTTGAATTTAAAAGAGCAAAGAAAAAAAATGTGCTCCAACAACTTATAATTGATTCAGTGCAGGGAGAGGGGTGGTTGATGTGCAGTCTCTCCCTCTCTCTAATTTTCAATTAAACATACAGACATAAATGACAGATAGCATTCACCTTATTTACCCAAGAACGTAATCAAATAATACCAGGTATATTTCTGTAAACAATATGCCCATATGTATTAAGTTAGTGTATTTTGAAATAGCACACTGTTCTTTCTCTGCAGACCTCGGTGGTGGCGTTGTCATTACACCTGGCCATACTGACCAAAGTATCTAGGGGATTGTAACTGTTGTTATCTTTCACTGATGAATCAAAAAAGTTGTCGTTGCGTGAGTAAGTTACATAGTGTGGGTGAGAGAGTTTATCAACACATGTGTATGTATTAAACGGGATGTTTGTGTACTCCAAGTTGTCTGTGTAACAACGACAAACCACCTGCCCAACCTCCGCACTACCTACGGAGGGCCTTGCATCGTCCTATATTTTACCTCCCTTTGTCTTTGAGTGATGGCCCAGCTCTAAAAGCCCCTGTCCATGGTTGTGAGGGCTGCCTTGATGTATGGGGTCCCCGCTCTGTCTGATAAATCCCACATGTCACTCTGGCTTTCCTGTCCATTCATCACGTGTGCGATTCCAAAACGGATTCCTGTAATAAAACCAATATAAAGCTTTTTGGTTTTATTCGACTGACTTTGTACTCAGATTCCTTGTGTTCTTGTACATAAGGACATTGTGTCCTGGAAAGAATGACACATGGCAACCAAGGTGACTTTGGTGTGTATATGAAGTGTGATGACACCTTCTGAAGGACAAACATGTTGTTAATGAGCCGGCTAATGAGCTTTGGCTTCTGTGTTTGTTGTTGTTCTCTCAACATCTGGGACAACTAATAGAGTGACAGACTGGACAGGGCACAACTCTTAAACATGTGCTTCTCATATGGCAAACATTGATTTTTATAAAATGTGCCTCACGTAATCAATTTAAAAATACACAGGAGAGTGTTATATTATCCATTGTGGCATAATCCAAGATGAACACTTAGAAACCAATATTTAGAGCAGATATGGGTTGAGCGCATTTATGTCATTGGGGTTTTCAATTGGGCACCTTCCATCCCAGATGTTTTGTTGAATTGAGCCCACAACTCCTCCAGAAGACTCAACAGTAAGCTTTGACGTCTCAGAGCCACACCCAGTGCTATATAGGCTCTCGGCATGGCCAGATAATCCAAAAATAAAACAATACTTTTTGAAGCTGTGTTATATTCCTACTCTCTTCCTGCTCTTAAAAGCAGCTCTGCAGGAATACTTACCGTGCTCTGAAAAGAAACATATTTCCCTCCTATATTCCTGCAGGCTTGGTACAAGCTACATTCAGCAGGAAAGCTTACTTTTATACTTTTGTCCTGAGATTAACCCACTTTATTTGGTTTTTCAACATGATGTTTTTTACTTTAGCACCCATAAAGGTTCCTTCCTTTTAAGCCACTGCCACTGGCTACTTACTTCTGCTGTATCTGACACAGCTTTTATGGTCTGGTGCAATTCTTTGCCGCAGATCCTTATTTCCTTTAGTAGTTTGGTGTTTGATATTGCCACAAATCCACGGCATCCATCTTCCACAGGACACACCTTTGTTCTTCAGCCTAGCTGCCTCTAATTCGCTGTAGCAGAGTTTCTTTCTTTCGCATGCCTCGTCTATCGCTTCTTCCCACAGGAGTGCTAGTTCTACAAAGTAAACAGTTTACTGTGTGTTGGACCAGAGTAAAATGTCCTATCAATGATTATAATACAACATGTTTAGAACCATCTTAGATCATGATATAAGGCATCCCAGTTACAGAAGATAATGCAATGTAAAATAATTGAATACTGTACTGCTGCCTTAAACACAAAATATTTACAAATTATAAAATAAATTACCCCTTCAGTGGGAGAATGCATGTGTTCTTGGTGCAGCACGGAGCGCTACCAATTCTGCTCAAAGCGTGTGCACAGCTAGGTGGTGATAATTACTGTTTGGATAAACATGACTGAACTCAAAAGGTCACAGATGCAAAGGTTTTGAGAACCCATTAGATGTGTAAAAATCACAGACAAACTAGACTGTAAACCAATTATCACTGTGCATAGGGGAGGCTCTTGCAGTCAAAAGCATGTGAAAATATAGAGAGCAAGGTGGCCTCAATTGCAAAAGAAACGTTGACATTTATTCTTTTTTTTTTACCTCCGCACATATTCGTATTTAGTCCGTTGTGCCCATATATCACAGATAGTACAGTCAATATAAAAATGGCTTTTATGACTTTACACCCAAAGCAATAACGCAATATTATCTTTTTAAAATATGTATGCTAAAAATACTGAGAAATTATTTCCACTAAAAGTACTCCAGATTAGCATGTGAGTCTGCAGTGATGACATGGCCTTCTTTTGCTGTGTTTCTGTCAATAGGCTGTAGTTGCTCCAGTGTTTCTTTTGTCCATCCTGTCACTCCTCATGTTCAGTAGTTGTAGGCACTTACCAGGGCATAACAAAACCACTATCCATTTCTCATGTGGAGCTAAGATGACAGACAGCATTCTACTCATACGATAAACATGTAGGTCTGCAATGTTATTATCACAAATGCTCTTTCATTCGGTTCAGTGTCCATTTGAGATTTCTAACAGCATAAATATCCACTTCTTAAATGCTCTCTCCAGATACCCACTAGTATTCAGATTTTATTAAGCAGTAACGTATCGCTGTTATTATGAGAGTAATCTGTTTCAAATCCAAACCCATTTTAACTGTTTAGATATTACACAGAGGATTTCTTGTTACATCACCAGAATAGAATATAGAACAATCTTTTAATGAAAAAACAAAAACAAAAAATCCACTCTTTTATATAGAAAAAGGGGGGAAACGGGGCGATTATATCTCATCAAAAGGTTTACGCCATAGTCACTGTTATTGTCTAGTCTACTTGATGACTTCTTTCCCTAAAGACAGGGGTCATTAACTGTACCTCTAACTCATCTATGGGTGTTCTTACACAGCACAGACGGTATTGCTTGGGACCAAAAAGGACAGTTCCACTACTCTGAACACATTTAACAGTCAATAACAAGAGGCCTTCTCGTCTTCTTGCCTTTACTCCATCTCATCAAAATGATCTAGTGGGACAGTGAACTGTGTGTTTAAAGCAGTAACTAGCCACCCTTTCTCAGGTGCAGTTAGCTTGAATTGATGTAACTGGTCCAAAGCCGCCACTTAAAATACAGTCAAACTGAGAGAGTTTGTGGCCTTTTCACTGCTGTGCTCCCGTACGAATGGTGTAGTTTAGTTTTGCCAGGGTATTTCAGAGTCGAGGCAAAAAAGAATGCACATTTTAAACAGTCCTGCAAGTTTTTTTCTCCCTCGTCTATATCATCGAGTCCGTTCACTGCAGTTGGCTTGTGGTGCTCCACAGGGTTTCTTAAAAGGCATTGTCAGATACATTTATGACTGTGGCTTTCACTTCCACTGCGCTTGGCAGGCCTCTGCCGGAGACCCACAGCCTTTTAAAAAAAGGAGAGTGCACGCAGGCAGCCTTGGCCGGCGTCAGCGGTGCTTTGGATTGGCATTTCCTTAAATCCCCGTAAAGGTGGCGACTCCTTAGAGACACATAAATGAGGAGGGAGGCAAAGGAAATCGTTGCCAGCAGCACGCCGAAGACGGCGATCACCGTGGCGTCCCACTTCTCTGTGTCCTTGACCATAGGCTCTAATCCCTTGGTGGTGACATGGACACATTTGGTGTCACGCTTATAGTGCACTCCATGGACGTCGACACACACTTTGTACTGGGTGGCCGGGTTCAGATGGGTCAGGTTGTAGACTTTCACATCAGAAGGAACCCTGGCTGTGAAGGCCATGGTTGGCTGGTTAGCGTGGGTAGTGGTGTACCATTTAATGTTGGGGGCCAGGCTGCCGTGGACGGCCTTCCAGGCCACTAGGACTGAGTGGGTCTCCACCGATTCGATGTTGACATGCAACGACCCATTGCCCGGCTGGGGGAAGTATCCATTCACCTCCACGGAAACCGACTTGAGGTCGGCTCCAACCAAATTGTGGGCCACACAAGTGTACAGCCCAGCCTCGTTCTCGGTTATGTCATAAATGTCAAAGGTGCCCTCAGGGTGCATGAAGTACTTGTCAGACACGCTGTTGGGGAGAACCCTTGTTCCGGATGGGGTTATCCAGTAGATATCTGGTTCTGGTTCTGCAAAGGCTCTGCAGTGGAGAGACAAGGAACTCCCATTGTCCACTTTGACATACCCAGGCATGCTCTCTGGAGAGATCAGAGGGAGGCATATTTCCATCATCTCCCTGAAGTGCACCTGTCGGACGTGCTGGCCCTCGTACTCTGGCGGCTCCACACAGAACAGTGAATCAGGCTCCATGAAGCGAATGTTGGTCTTGTTCATGTTCATCCAGCGCACCACACAGTCACAGCGGATGGGGTTGCTGTGCATGCTGACTTCTTTGAGGTTTGGGAGGGACTCGATGGTGATCCTGTGGAGAGCGCTTAGTGCATTTCCGTTCAGCATTAGCGTCTCCAGCCTGGGGAGTCTGTAGAAGGCATTGGGGTGGATATAGGAGAGTTTGGGGTTGTTGGTGGCCTCTATTTTGGTCAGCTCCGGGAGGTTATTGAGGGCAAAGCTATCAATGGAAACCAGCTCTGGCATGCTGTTAATGCCCAGCTCCTTCAGGTGGAACATATCCACAAAGTCTCCTCTCTGTATCCTCCCAATAGGGTTTTTATTCAGGTCCAAAAACTTCAGATTCACTAGGTTTTTTAGAGCAGAGTGAGGTACTTCAGGGAAAATATTATCATAGAAGGAAATGCTCTCCAGGTTATCAAGACCAGTCAGGGCATTGTCAGGTAACTGGGACAGGTTCATCCGGGTCAGGACAAGACTACGGAGGTTAAGTAGAGGTTTAAAGTTCATGTCCTCAATATATGCCACTGGATTCTCGCCCATCATGAGGATCTCCAAATTGGGCATGGCTTCAAACCACTGTTTGTTGATCATCCGCAGCTTGTTGGCGTTGAGATGAAGCCGCAGGAGGTTGTGGAGACCTTTGAAGGCCGTAGGAGAGATGGAGGAGATGAGGTTGTGGTTCATATAAAGCTCCTGAAGGTTGGGTAGTTCTGCCAAGCAGTTGTCTGGTAGCTCCCGTATCCAGTTCTCCTCCACGTGCAAGGAGAGAAGTTGGGGAATGGACCCCAGACGGATGTCACCCACGGACGACAAGTTGTTCTGTGAGATGTCGATCTCTGTGATGTTGACCAGGTAGTCTAAGGGTTTGTCGATCTTTGCAATGTTGTTGGTCTGCAGCAGCAGCACCTGCGTGTCAACAGGTAAGCTCGCCGGGAGAGCAAAAAGTCCCAAGTCGTTACAGTCGACAGTAGGCGCCTCCATGTAGACTGAGCTAGGCGAGAACCAGGATCTTATCTCGCACACACACAGCTGAGGGCAATCAAGCCTCTCCTGGGTGGACAGAACAAAAGAAGCCATGGCCAGGGCCACAAAGAAACGTTCAACAAATGACACGTCCTTCATATTGGCCCAATTCCCTCCAGTAAGTAATTGGTCCTTGTAGAATGAAGTGGTTGGAGCTGTTAACTTCACAAATAATTAATTATTTGTCGCGGCCACTGAGGCGATTGACTCAGCAACCTCCCCCTTTGCCTACTGCCAGCGCCTTTCACAGTAGTGGGTCTCCCCTGGGGATTTGTCTGGTTTTGCAGGAGTCCTTGGATGTAATGGCCAATGGCTCAATGTTCGTTCTGGTAGCAAGGGTCAGGGGGTCAAGGCTGATGTCAGGCAGGTCCGAGGGGTAAACAGGATGATGAGCATATACCTCAGGGAGCAATGGTCCAGCTAAGCAGTTCCAGAAGCATCTGTTAACTGTTTCACTCTCCCTTTAAAGATTGATTTTTCCAGATTCGTTACAAGCTTCCAGCCACGTCAAACCAGTCCATTCCCACCTGTAAAAACACAAACAGAGAAGAAGAGGCAGCTTGAATATGTGTGGCAAGGTTTTTTACTAAATATTGTTCAGAAAAAGGTGTTTTAGACATATTGGCATTTGTTAAAGGCATACTGATGCATGTTGACATTTATATTGCACAGAGTTTTAGGACGCGGCGCCCACGGAGTTATGTCTGCTTGACCTTCTACACATTGTTCAGGGAAATTTCTGCGCCCTCCTGATATGGCATTCAAGACTGACTTTAGCAGCGTGAGTGTTTTACCCGTTAAAATGCCTTCTTTATTAAAATCTTAAATGGCAGACATCTTAAATTATACATTAGCCTTTGCGACTAGCAGCAGTAAAGCAGAGAGATATGTCAAATGCCCCAGTACAACATCAATGGTTAACCAATAAATACTTGAAAGCCCGACTGACCAGCTACCACAATTTAGGCAGTTTGTACAGAAAGTGCTTTTCTGATCTGTAAAACAGGTTTACCATGCACATGTTCGCATTCAAGCTTGTAGACGTGGGTTTAGGATTTAGAGTAAAGTCTTAACAAACAACTCATTCATCTCTCATCTTACATAATTGTATCTATTATTTCAATGTAGTAATGGTACAATTGTATATTTTCTACCACACATCATATATGACATTGACTATTACAAACCCCACACAGCTTGAGCTAACAATGCAATTACTAGGATTTCAAATGGATCCAGTCAGAGTGATGTCTGATGCAACTTTGAGGAAAATAAATGTTTTTCTCAGCAAGCAAAAGCATCTCATAACTGAATTCTGCATCTTGCTAATGCAGGCTTATTTAATGTTTCAGTAAATCTAAAATCAGTTGTTATAATATAGTACGTTGTGTGCCTACTCTATGCTCCAATGTAGGGTTTTGCTGTCATTTATAAGACATAACTGCCTTTTACATAACAGATGGGTTTAATGGCTCATCTCATAACGGAGGCTCGCACAGCATGCAGCATGTGTGCAATTGTGGAGCGAGACAAAGAGAACGCACGACATGGTATGACAAAGAAAAAAAGAAAGCCGATCGAGAATATGGAGTCAAACAAGGAAACAGGAACAAGATGAAGTAAAATGTACCGATGTACAGGTAACCAATACGGAGAGAAACAAGTCGAGGAACAAGCAGAATAAAGAAGAAAAAAAACAGAGCAAGTGAAACAGTTACATTTCATCACCCTCTGCGTTTACACCCCAGCGCCTTGAAACAGAGAGATGAAAAACTCTCAATACTGCAAAAGAAACACTGGAGTTAGACCCACTGGCAAAACCAGGCCAAGAGTTCATCTCTCAACACCCATAATGGAGACTGGCCCAGGATTGGGGTTTGGGACGACGCAAAGCTCAACAGAGAAGAAAGAAACCGATTAAAAGAGACGGAGGGGAAAAGACAAAAGCGAGACAGGAAGAAAGGAGAGTGAGGTACAAAGAGAACGACATGCGAAATGAGGGCAGGTAAGGGAAAAAGAGTGGTTATATTGCAGGAGAGACAAGGATGGGAGGGGTGGGGGGATTATTTTTCAGAAGCATCTGGCACTTTAATAAGCCAAAACACCCATAGCATACTGATAAACAAATTTTAGGCTCTCACCCAATGCCTTTGCTCTCTACTGTAGCCCATTCCAGTAATCAATGCCCTAGAAACCCTGCCCACCACCATCATTGAGCCTTTAGGATGCTTTCCTCATATCTACCCACTCTTTTGTGTTTATTTTTAGTAATCACATCAAAGATATTGTTATGTGTTTAGGTTAACTGTTATTGCATAACCTCCTGATTTAATCACTGTTACGCATTCCTATTTAATCCCCCTGATCCTGATCCTGATCCTCATAGTATGATTTGCTGCAGCTTGGCTGTTAATTGTTTCCATGGTGACATTATTGGGATATGGCTTCTGGTTCTGAGATCAATATTTTTGAAAGCCTCTTTACTATACAGAGGTCACAAGATGGTGAGTTTAAAGTATCCATGATAGCCAAAATGAAGAATGAAGCAGCGCTGAAAATTATGGTGCTTTCCCACTTTTTGCAATAAAGATATTACTTAATCTTCTGCATCTAACATACTTGACAAGGACAACAGCAATTTCTTAAAGGAGGGACAACACTAAACACTTGGGTAGCAATTTGAAATAGGTTGAAATAAGCTAATGAAGTAAATAGAATGGGATGCAAAGGAGAAATGGTGAAAAAGTGATAAAGATGCAGAGACACTGACATGATTTATTATTTGCATTGGTCTTGTAACGTTTGCAGGCAATATCATTGTTTCAATGTTTTGGCATTTTATAGTAAACCAAATTTATGCTAATCATAATGTTATACATAAAAACAAAACTTATGCCCTACTTTTTGTCTAGTTGGGTTCCATGGTGCTTATTATTTCCTAAGCTGCATGACAATAAGGCAGAAAATATCACCCAAACTTCCACCCTTCAGTTATTTACGTATAATCAATAATATATATACATTATTACTATTATCCTTCATTTTTAGACAAGGATACATGAAAGCTGTGGATTGGTACATTTTTATTTACGTCAACGTGCATAAAGTGAAGATTGCACTTTGGAATTGGAAAAATATGTAAATGACAAAATGAAAATCAGTTATTTACTATTATGGTTATGGAACAAGTTACAGGGAGCATCTTCAAGGACATTAGATATATGGATCTTGTCATCAAAGGCTCAATAGTAACTCTTCACCTGAAAATCTTTTTGGTCTATAATAAATATTTATCTCTGTCTTAGAAATAAAATAAGAGTGAGATGTTTTAAATGTAGAGACATTCCCATTAGGAAAGTAAATTTTCTGACCTCTGAAATTCTTTTTAACTGATATTGTTCTTTCTCATGCTTAATTAAGGAATCAACAGTGGCTTAAAAAGTGTTTGATCTCAAACTTAATAATATGGTGGTCAAAAGCACTTAGAGGTAGGTACACTCGGACCATGTTTAATTCATGTTCCTGTGCTAAGAATTATGGTGTCGATGCAGCACTGTTCTTGGATAACATTTAGAAGGCTGTGCCAGGGGAGATGTGGAGATAGGAATTGTAGGTGACACCTTATGCGGTGTCTTTTTTTACCCAGGCCGGAGGCAAAAATTGTCAAAATAAAATAGTGTCGAGTAGGTAATTTGGTTTAATTGTGTGATAAAAAAACAAGTTAAATGATAGGAGAGAGAAAGAAGGTTACAGCAGGTGTCGACTGTCATAATAAGCAACTATATGCAGTAGGGTAAAAATACAGTAATTACTCTGTCTTTTTTTTTCATATACAGTGCTAGCGCATTTAAGAGGAAAAAACATATAATTGACTCATTAGTGCCAGTATAACTGCTAGGCTTTAAATTGTTTAGTTAAATTGCAGATTTAAAGGGAAATTTAGATTTACTTGGTGCATGTAAATTTGTCCCCAAAACATTGATGTAAATAAATGTCTGGTTTAATCAAGCTGTCTTTAAGAACTAGGTCTCAGAGTTGAGAACACCAGTTTACAATTGTGATTACCCTCTACACACACACACACACACACACACACACACACACACACACACACACACACACACACACACACACACACACACACACACACACACACACACTTACATACATCCATGAACATGGAAGATCTTACACCATTACCACCATGAGCAAAGACCAAGGTGCTCTATTGTACAATCTATCAAGAATTGAACCGGTCAATTGAGCACCCTCCTCCAGTGTATGCTGATAATCTCCCATAATGCACTGTTCAATTACCAGTAATTGTCTGGCAATGAGAAAGAGAATCCAATATGTTTTCTCAGTCCAGAGCAAAAAAAGGAAGTAGGAACGAGAAAGAGAGGACATCGTTTGAAAAACAGTGACTTGCCAGTGGAACGTGCTATGGTATCAATACCAGTGTATTAACCTCCTCTGACCCTCAGGAAGCAGTAATGGTAGGCATTAAAAAACCTTAGCCCAAAGATTAATGGCGGGAATCAATCCATAACCCAGTTAAAGCTTAGGTGAACAAGAAAAAAAGTGTAGGTATAATAACCAGAAAGGGGAGAGGGGGAAGAGAAAGAAATATGTAGCTTGTTGCTCTTAAGCGGCAATAACTTGCATGAGGCTATGGGGTTGCACTGGGAAGAGAAATGCGCCTAATACTGCTTGGGAAAATTGAATTATAAGATGGATGCTTGTAACGAGGGATACAATAGAGTTTTAACCTGCAGAGGAAAGCAGTAGATGGAATGAGGCTCTCTTAGTGTGACCTTCAAATCAGGGTTTGAATTTAAGGATATCCAGGACATGCATCATTCCATTAATCTCATTTCTATTCAATCTATTCTCTGAGGAGGTCCATGCAACTCCTCAGTTCTTGGCACAAAGCAATTACTCAGGAAACTTGCATTAGTTAACGCATTCTTGGATAGTATCCACACTTTTTTGACACTACACAAACTCTATTTCACTGCAGATTTTTCAAAATACTGCATTGTCACATTAAACTACTGCTATGCCATCCATAATTCAACTGAGACCTGTGATGCTCACAGCCTAGAGTTAAGAACTCAAATTCGAAAGCAAAAATCTGTAATCCTGCCATACTCAAAGTGTGTGGGCAGGCTTCTTACACTGCTGGTTGCTGAACTATCTCAAATGCAGTCCAGGATTCTGCCCTGCCTGACTACAATACACAGTGGTCCCCGTTCCCCTGGGTTTGATTAGAGTGCTGTGAGATATGAGCTCTTGGTACTAATGAGTGTACCCAGTGGGGGCAGAGGATCCATGGTGCTGGGGACTCTGTGGCAGTAACTCAAGACGGGTGGGCTTAAATATTTGTTTTCTTTGTTTTGCACATTTGAAGCGATGGGTAAAGTCTAGCCACTTTTCAGCTGAAGTAGTCATGGACTTTGGTGGAGAGGCGAGGCGGTGGTCATTTTCTTGGTGCATTCACAGTCATCAAGACTTGTTTTTATGACTTGGATTTTAATTTAGAACACTAACATTAATCTGCAATGTGAGTGGTAGACTTGGCACACATGCACAATGATTTTTAAGGGGAACATATTGGCCCTTGGGGAGATGATTATATAGGCTGTATCGTTTAACTGGTAACAAGGAAAGTATTGCATCTGCTGAAAGGTAGGCATTACATTCACTGGGGTAAAACTGCTGCGGAGACATAAAGGTCAGCCGTAAGTGGAAAGTGGGGCAGCAGTAGAATTGCTTCCTCTTTCAGAAGAAATGGTCTGTGTATTGTAGAGATGGTTCACGGGGAATTTTGATCCATTGGTAATAAGCCTCCAAGGCTTTTCTTCCTCTAGGTCCTCCATTCTCTCTCTCTCTCTTTCTCTCTCTCTCTCTCCTCCCATTTTCTCTGTTCTTGCCAGCCTTTCTATTCCATGGCCTTCATTTTTGGTCTCTCTTTCACACATCCTCTCCATTGCCCCCCTCCTTTTATTCTCCCCATCCCGTCATCTCTCTCTCTCTCTCTCTCTCTCTCTCTCTCTCTCTCTCTCTCCCTCTCTCTCGCATCCTCTCTCTTTCCACATCATACTACCACATTATAATTCCTGTCCTTTTCATCCAGCTTCTTCTCTTTCTTCTTCTAAGCCCGGGTGGTGCCATTCTTCTCCTCCCATCCCCAGTCTATTCTTTAGAATATTAACATTACTATATTCCTACAAAGATAAAAGTAAGACAGCCCAGGTGTTTTTTCCAGTCTATCTAACTGATCAACTAACTCACTGTCTAGCTGTCCACATAACTGTCTTTTTTTCTGCCAGATGACCTGCTTACCTGACAGTCTTACCAACACTAGGGCTGAGCAAAGCTATGCTTTGTTGTTGACGATAATATACATAGATAAATATTTATATATTATTGTCAACAACTAAGAATAGCTTAGCTCAGTGCTGTTAAGACTGTCAGGTAGACAGGTCATTAAGTGGGCAGAAAAAAAGCACAGTAATATAATATAATATATATACTGTATATTTAAATAAGAGGAATCTGTGTACTGGTTGCAAATTACAGTATGAAGAATTTATAGAAACAGAATATGGTATCTTTTCTAAACTATTTTTGCGTGTTCCTAAATATAAAAGTGCTACTTTCCTTTCGATTTCAATAAAACATTTTTGTTACTGGATGCCAGCAACACATTGTCGGCCCAGCTGCCTCACCACATGTTACTTTGACACCCCCACTTTGGTCCAGCTTAATAAGTTGCCTGGTGTGTAGCATTCCTTCCCCTGCCCTTCATCTCATTGATTTAGTACAACAGTCTCTCAAATGTAGGAAGGAGTCCATTAAAAGGTGCCTACTATGCTGAGTCTGCGCATAATGAACTTTGTGTATGTGTGTGAATGTGCACCCTTAGTCCTGTTCCTGCATGGCCACAAATCAGCAGCGAATCAAGTGCTAATGCAGAATCAATGTTCCAAATTAACCACAGGACCTCCTTCCTGGTTTCAGCTGTTTTCCGGACAAGACGTGCCCTTGGGCAGAGTAACGGAGAATACGCACCCCGTGCACACACACACACACACACACACATTTACACTGCACAGACACACACTGCAGAATTAAAGCCTTACTCAGCGATAGAGGCCCACAGGCACAAGGCACTTGTGAAAACGCACATCCCAGACTTGCACAACCCTTCTATCTATAATATTTAGCTTTCAAAAAAGGAGTACACATATTGCGTACGGTGGTCACTTTTATATAATACCTATATAGAAAATACCCCCACACACACATCCAAATTCTAACATTAAGAATGCATAAATGTATTGCACAAACCGAATGCACAAGCTTGGTTTCCCCTGTCTAATTCACACAGCGCTGCATCCATTAAAATTAAGCCAAGGTATTCCAAGCTCAAAACCCCCCATGGCTGAGGTCAAAGACATGGCGAACATGCAAACGAATGCTGGTTTCTCCCTGCTAACATAATCACACTCTCGCTTTCTCTTTGACAAATCTGCATAATGCTCCATGCAAAGTTGCCAGCCAGCAAGAGAGAAGAGGGGAGGATAGGGGAGGGGAGGGGGAGTCCACAAGCGGCGTATCCTTCATAGTCAGAGCCAAATTGAATCCGCAGGTGCAAATGTGGAATACGTGCTTCCCAAAAGATGCACAGCTATCTATATTCATATCAATAATATATATGTGGTCAAGAAGCCTCAATGCCTGCTGGGAATAAGTTCCCTCCCCCGGCGAATAGAATCAATCTTTATATGCCACTGAAATGCATTTAGGAGCTCTTAGTTCTGATTTCATGACCATGATGGCGTATTGTCTCACACCTTTGTTCTATTATTGTGCGCTGGAGGGCAGCTGTAACCTCTTTTGAAAAGGCTTGACGGTTCGCTGTCTATTTCTTTATATGTTTATGCATCTAGTCAATAAATTGGGATTTTGTACACCCCTTCTTATTTAGAAAGGTCAAGTTTTTGTTTGTGTTAGTGTGCGTATGTCTTCTCCATACATTGATACACTACCTCTTCATCAAAACAATGTTGTTAGGCGAGGCTTAATCTCAGTCACTTGATACAGTTTCCCTATAAACAACGATTTTTCTTTAGAAGCCCAGCAGACACCCATAGGTCTTAATCTAGAGCAGATGGACGGCACAGCAGTGTCCCTCAAATCTCGCTCCTGGACTTCCCTTGGAAAGTGCTAATAGCATTTGTCCCTATCATGTATGGCCAATGGTTAGTATCAATCTATATTCTAACCATAATGATACCTTTTGATCAGATGAAAAGTAAGAGTATCTGATGTCAGCCCGACATTTGCCACTGTTTAAAAACAGTGAAATGTATGTAGCTGACGCGGCAAAGCCTTGAACGTGTTTTTTGTTCACCTAAATATGTCTAGCGTCCTGTTTCTTTTTCAAATGAGTAATAAAGAAAAATATATATGAAACAAAAATTAAGTAAACTTTAACATTCCCAAACCGTAAAATAGATAGCAGATAAACATATTTATGCTTTCCCCTCTGTTCTTTATTCCTCTCTGCATTCCCCTCTTTTCTTTCTATCAAAGGGAAAGCCCATGAGACACCATGTTTGTTAATGAACAGGAAGCTACAGTACCAGGAGAGGGCCGTGCTTGAGTGATCTAAATGATCCCCTGTAGCAGTCTCAGAATGTGCTTACATGTATTTCATTCAGGGTCCTAAATGAATCCTTGTTGCTCCTGCTTTGCTATTGTGCAATGCAAACGTGAACTCGGTTATTTATACTACAGGAGTCGCAAGCCATTTAGTATTGACACGATTGCATATATTGAGTTGGTGTAGTTATTACGCTGTTGAACAAACCTCTTAATCACTCTTCCACTTCTTTTATTTAAGTTTTAAAAATATATTTTCAACATGCCAATTCATTTGGATTAATTTAAAAGGCCCCTGTTTAATCTCTCAGACTAGCTGTTCACGAACACATTGAGTTGGTTTGAACAAGAACTAGTATGATGAAGTAACTAGTGTTTTACTCTCACTTAAGACAGCTCACTTATACTCATAGCGTGTCAGTTATTAATGCAAACTGCATGAGGGCAGGCTAACATTTTTCCTTTATCTTATACAAACAAAGATCATAGAGAGACAAACTAACAGTAAAAATTATTATTGTACATAATGTGATGAGTTTATCAACACTATGGTAGAGATAAAGTAAAACTCACTTAGCTTAACAAAAATTTTTGAAAGAATTGCATTCATACAATTTTTCCCCATACAGCTTCCGCATTTCAAATTTACTTAGTGCGTGGTCAGATGTACTCTGTACCTAACTACTTTAGGTTTTGGATTCCTCCACTGGTGGTAACGGGTATTATGGATTAGCATCATTCTACCATTTTCTCCAAACGCCTACCATCAAAGACCAAATGAAGGATGAGATGAAGTCAAATGGGTGTAGTACTAATGTGGTTCCTGTTTAAAGCTGCTGGTGAGTCATACTCACAGGCCTCAATTAGAATTCACAGAATTGTATTTAATGGGTCCTTGACTCCTAATCTCAATGGTTGGTCATAAGAAGTAAATATGCACATAACTTGTAAAGAAACAGGATCTAGAAAGGGATAGATCCCTGTGTTTCCAGTCTAAAATTTGGAAAGATGGGTGAAATATTACTAATATTGAAACATTGAAATAGTGAATATGATCAAATATTTATGATAGTCTGGCTTGAAATCCTATTGAGAACGTCTGGACATTATTATTTTTTATCATACATCATGTTTATTTTATCATGTATCTTAAGTTAAGTTTGGGAGCAAGAAAGAGAAGACGAGAAAACGACAAAATTATATAGAAAATGAGAAAAAGATGGATAGATGAACAGAAAATGACGATCCTGCTTTGTTAGCAGATTAGTAGGTTTCTCTCCACACGGAATCTGACAGGTGTAGGAGGACACAGGCAGCTAAGCGGGTTTATGCAATGCTTGGTGGATAAGTGATGATCGTGTACGTAGCCACTGAATATGACTCTGCTTGACAGCGTTAATTGCGCAAACATCATGGTCGCCGGTGTGGGGCCATTTACGACGGAACGTGGAGTGTGTGTGTGTGTGTGTGTGTGTGTGTGTGTGTGTGTGTGTGTGTGTGTACAAGTGTGTGCATCTTAGTGGACTTTATTTCGTAGCGGGTACAGATAATTCTCTGATGGCTGTAGGATGAGGAACGAGAGAGAGCCGAGGAAGGGAGGAGGGATAGAGACGGGGTTCTCCACCATTCTGTGGGTTTCTTTGAGACGTGCCTTGTGCGCTCACTCAACAGCACCAGCAACAGGAACTCTAGAGCACTACGCGTATAAATCCATCATTGTGTTTTAAAAATACATTTAATGTTTTCATTATTCACCGGTATGGGTTATAACCTTGATTTAAAAGCGGCATCTGCATAGTTGCGCAAAAGCGCATCTACGTCTGCTGTGATGGTTCAGGGCTAACCTTATGGATTACTTTCCATTAGAAATGTTAATGTTTAAAACAGCCAGACGGCTGTTGTTTTTTTACTGTTAAAAGCAGATATTACTAGGCTATTAATAGATTTACAAAGAATTCTTTTTTTCTTAACTAAGTCGGGCATATAGCTTCAGTACAAGCATCAGACATTTTCTTTCAACTTATTGTAAATTCATAGCGCATCAGCCGCGAATGTCGTATAGCACGTTTTTTTTCATAATCAAGCTTTAGAGGGAAAAAGTATAAACTTACCAACAGTAGACATTATAGCCCATCTAACGATGTACTCCCTATATTCCCATCAGTTACTACGGTCCGATGAGAAGAGAGCGAACCAGTGCGCAACACATAGAACCCGTCAGCACCTAAGCTTATTTTTACGCAGTTGGCGATGCATCAATTCTGAGCTTTTCCACCCCTGCAAACCCGAGAAATCTATGCTCTGGGCTACCATATAAAAACGGCAAGTCCAAATGTTAGAGGCATATGAAAGAGATCCTTCTCTCCTCCTTGTTCTTTCTTTAGCTCCTCTTCTTCTCTACGGATGTTAGCGGTGCATCTCACCCACAATCAGCGATCAGACGGAGCACATATACATGCTGCCTTTCTCACAGCACCCGTTTATTTTGGAACAACCTCGACTCTCCAGAAAGCAACCAATAGAGAATGAGGTATTCGTCGTATCCCTCGTCTGGTTGGCTCAACGTAGCTATCATTCATTATCAGAGCCCCATTCCATTCTGTTTCGCTCAGGTTGTATGTCTCCTGAAAGGCAGTGACGAGGGAAAGAGAACTACAAGGGGTGCAAGTAGGTAAAAAGACGTATGACTGGCTGTACGTGGTGCCAGTTCTTACAGTATTGTCTACAAAATTTTCTGTAACAAAAACCCCGCAATGCTTCATTCTGGGCATATAACACGAAGGCCTACTATAATTAAAAATATGAATGAGGTAATGAAACAGACTGGCAAGTATAAGGCTATGTAAAAGCCATTTTAAAACTACAGGGAACATGCGTTTTTTTTTCCAATAAAGATCGTTAAAGTGTTATAAGTAGTATACCATTAATATACCCAGTTTTCCTCCATCATTCAGTCCAGCCATTATCAAAAAAATATAAAGTTATTGTGAGTTAGGTCAACGTCCTTGGCTCTTACCTACAGTTATTCCACCTATACGTTAGAACCTTCCAAAGCTACCCTGGTGATTGCACACCTCATGAACCCGGTCAGGGATATAGTTCATCATTAAACACTCCAATAGAAATGCTTCAGTGGCAGGGAGAATAGTTCATAGGCGTGCATTAGGACACAAGCCTGCAATGAAAATATGAATCATATGATGCCATATATCCGCTTTTGGTGGAAGTCTGTCAAAAGTGTTATTGTGTTATGGGTGTTCTTTACTTACCTTTGGTTTGATAATTAAATAATTGGGTGGATTTTCTAGCTGTGTGTCACAGCTACATTTTGTTATGCATTTCAGTAAGGGGAAAAGGCTTGATAAGAAACTGATAATTATTCAAGGAATAAAAAATTATGTTCTTTCACATCTGAATTTTACTTGAACTCCTTCAAGTCTATCTTTGTTCCTACTCTCACCTATGGTCATGAAGGGTGGGTTATGACCGAAAGAACGAGATCGCGGATACAAGCGGCGGAAATGAGTTTCCTCCGGAGGGTGGCTGGCGTCTCCCTTAGGGATAGGGTGAGAAGTTCAACCATTCGTGAGGGACTCGGAGTAGAGCCGCTGCTTCTTTGCATAGAAAGGAGCCAGTTGAGGTGGTTCGGGCATCTAGTAAGGATGCCACAAGGCCGCCTCCCTAGGGAGGTGTTCCAGGCAAGTCCAGCTGGGCGAAGGCCGCGAGGCAGACCTAGGACCAGGTGGAGGGATTATATATCCACACTGGCCTGGGAACGCCTTGGAATCCCCCAGTCAGAGCTGGTTAATGTGGCCCGGGAAAGGGAAGTTTGGGATGCCCTGCTGGAACTGCTACCTCCGCGACCCGACCCCGGACAAAGCGGATGAAGATGATGATGATGACATCTGAATTTTTATAGACTTTAAGCTGTATGTGCCATAATCAAGGACATCACTAAAAACATGTTTCCAATTAACTACACACTGTTTTACTAAAGAGTACACTCATATTTAAAAATAATTGCATGTTCACACTTCCTATACATGTTCATGTCCTTGGTCTCGGCAGGGCAGATAATTAGAAATCATGCATCTCTCATTCAGCAAGCATTATTGTTGGTCTTTAGCATCATATCCATGTTTATACATCTTTACCCCTGGAGAGTATGCCAGAAATAAAAAAGGTGTACCTTAAGTCAAACTTTTTACCACTTTTAACCAGTTCTTGCAATATCACTGTATTAATTACGCTGCATTTTTGTCTATTCTCTCTTCAAACCTCAAAGGGTTAACCCTTATTCTAAACTTGGACTCCAAGTATATCACACTAAGACAGAACAGGTGCTGGGTGTTTAAAACCCACCAGAAATGACAAACCTGCTAGCAGACAGATTTCTCAACCTCTGTCATTGTGCTTTTTAATTCCCTAGATATTAACTTCCATGTGCCAAGGTTTTCCAAGGGAGAAACACTGTGTGTGTGTGTGTGTGTGTGTGTGTGTGTGTGTGTGTGTGTGTGTGTGTGTGTGTGTGTGTGTGTGTGTGTGTGTGTGTGTGTGTGTGTGTGTGTGTGTGTGTGTGTGTGTGTGTGTGTGTGTGTGTGTGTGTGTGTGTGAATTTGTTTGAGAGAATATGTGAGTTAATGTGTGTGGCATACGTGTGTTTAAGTAATGTGTGAGCAAACATGTACTCTTCTTTACTAGTGTATATTCAAATGGACAGTTTTAGGAAATACAAGAAGTACTCATGATGCTACTGCAACAACAGCAATGTTCAAACATGAACATAGTTTTTGATTAATTGAATATAGCAACTGTGTCTCCTTCTTCTTTTCCAGACATAAGCGATTAGGACATAACATGTATGTAGTTTGAACAGAATCATATTGAGCTTATTCAGCAAACAAAAGTTAGCTCTGGGTACCATCAACTTAGGTTTTCTGCAAAAAGCTGGTCCAATATCTAGTACTAGCCTTCAGTAAAAGTGAATGGAAAAAAATCAATTCTCACTTTTACCCTCACGTGACAGCTATAGTATAATAAATTGACAAACATATTTGTGCTTAATGTTTAATACGAGCACATATGACTCTTCAGTTTCAAACAGAAGTAAGACAAAACAACAAATAATTTCTCAATTTCACTTGTACTGGGATGCTTATTTTGGTCTCAGTAATGAACACAATAAGAAGAGCCTACAATTGTGGCATTGGAAAACTCCCACTAACATACAGCTGCTTGTACTAACCGGATAGTTATAGCGAACCATAGTAAGCGTAGGCATACACATTCTGAGTGGCCCAGCATTGTAACGGACAATTGCTTTGGGTCAGCATCCAGGGATATGACTGAATCTTCATGATGACACTATGTCAAGCTCTCTCACATTAGAAGGCCAGTTTGGCTGTTGTGTACAAAGCCTCTTATTTCCTCGAAAAAGGCTTGGAAGAATAAATGCAATGTTGTTTAAATACATAAAAAGCTCTATGCTGTTTTGAAATACTGCTACATGTCATAGCTAAAAGGACACTACAAAGATGTTTAGTTGGAAACAGAAAATATAGGAATGCAAATTCCATTCCACAACTTTTAGTTTTGAACAGGGGGCTTGACAAAGGGGGAAGATTTAAATGCAGTAACTGAAGTGTGTGCAATATAACCCATCTGCCAAATCTAAGATGAAGAAATAAGACAGAACTGGTAATTTAACTCTCTTAAATTCGGTGGAGAAGTTTTTCCAGAGCAATCTGCACACAATGCATATCACACACACAATACACACGCGCACACACACACACACACACACACACACACACACACACACACACACACACACAGCATCTTTACACTGCTAGTATGCCTCAAAGCATCATGTGAGAACTTCATAGTGCAATCAATACAAATAGAGAAGTAGTTCGATTTTAAAACGTTTTTTTTGCAAAAAGTCAATAACACGGTCACTTACAAAGCTAATTTATCTTGTAAACAAATTGGATTGTACTCTTTGTCCAAAGTTAATATGGACAGGATTTATTTGCAGACAGATTATTCTGTAGCCCTTGCCCATAATGCAAAGACAGAATAAAACTTGTATTTCTGATTGCCGTGTCAAAAGAAACAAGCTTTTGAAGAAAAATTCTTAATGTACCTCGATAATCGTTTCAATTTTGACATGCAATTGAAGCAATACCATTTGTATCCCTCCCTCATATAACACTCATCTGAGATGCCTGAAAAGGTTTCTCAGGACGTTCTCATGGTGAGCATTGTGAAATCTTTCCCGAGAACCTTTGATTTATCCCAAATACCTTGCCTCTTTGCACTGTGTTTTTTCTCTCTCTGTGTTAGTGTCCTGTCTTCTCTTTCACCACCTTCTTTATAATACATGCATGCATCGAGGCTCTTTGCTACATGCACAGTATGCTGTGTGCTGTAGACTGACTGTGTTGTTGAACGCATGTCATGGAGTGGACTTTGTTTTGCTGTGAAACTCTTGTGGTGTTTACTGAGGGAGGGTGTTAGTATGCTGTTTAATTGTGTGCAGCAAGTGTTTTCAACCTCTTTCAACTCGGCAAGCTCACTGTGTGATTGTCTGGAGTGAAATATTTATAATGAGGACTGCCTGGTGCGCCATGTTGGTTGCTCAGATTAAGCTAGAGCACATACAAGATTTCATGACTCATTTAGTGCATGGTGGAGACCTGGAGGAACTTTCCTCTTTTGTTCCCTTCTATTACCTGTTCTTTAGGCTTCATTCCTGAACATCAACAGTATCATCAGTTCCGAATTTATAGAACAATGTTGGGATCAATTTAATTCATTGTATATAGTTAAAGTGATCTTAAACCATGTGCATTTTAATTTCACTGTTTATAGAGTTTCTATTTGGTGTTTTGTTCTTTGTGTATTAATTGGTGTAGTTGTTTTTGTTAGCGCACCAGGCTAGATTAGAGAAACCAACTTTAGAAGAATTAATGCATTATATACTGAGGTCAATAAAAGAACCTTCGGATTCTAATTGGGATAACCTCTGTGACTGATAACAAAGTTACCATGAAAAGTGATAAATAAGTAAATCTGATACCTGTCTTTAGTTAAGCAAGATCCTATTTTCTGCAGCATTAGTTACTTTTGAAAAAACAATATCACAGTTAAATGGTCAGTTGTGAAATTGGATTTTTCAGGAACAAGTTGATGACAGTCACCAATTTACACCAATGACAAATGCGTGATCAGTACAATCCCTTCCGTTTTTGCTGCTACAACATCATGAAACAATGAGCACCCCCAGCTTGAGTGTCCTCAATGGCTTCTAAAAATGCTCCCTGCGTCTCTTTTGCCTCATTATATTCCTTTGTGTGTCCTCTGTGAATGGCTGCAGATGATTATGCAAATGACGCGTCAAAGAGCAGCGTGGGTAATTATCACAGGGGAAAAGAAGCTTTGGAACACTCCGACTGCCAGAGAGAAAACCACAGACCAAGGGGAGGAAGTGTTTGTATGTGTCTGCAGTGTCTGAAACCAGACCAACAGATGATGGCCTTGCTGCGCCTCACTAAAGTCGCGAAGGCGTTGTGTGACTTGAGTGCACAGCGAGTTTGTTTATGTTCCACTACTACAACCCTTCCAAATAATTGCCCTTTCCTAACAGACTGCCAAATGTGTTCAAATTCTAAAATGATGCTGCTGAAGTTCTGCAAAGCATATAATATGTATATTATTATAGTAAGTTTATAATTGGCTAAAATCTCACATTTTATCACCAGTGTGTTCTAAATCCTGAAATGTGTTTTACCCACTGGCCACATGGAGCTTCAAAGACAGGCACATTCCATATTTATGGTACACCATGTTGAGACCTTCAGATATTAGTTGTGGTGAGCATTAATTGACACTTGAGGTATTCAAGTCATGGCTGAAAGATCGGCAGACACATCCAAAGCGTCAGTATTCACTCAGGCACTGCTGAGGGCAGATATAAGGCAGGTCAGGAACTTGGTAGTCCCCTGATGGTCCCAGTGCTCCTCACACTAAAACCCTTTTTACCAGACCTGGAAGCACTAAATTAAGCATTAATGTGAGAGTCACAAAGAGATATATATATATATATATATATATATATATATATATATATATATATATATATATATATATATATATATATATATATATATATAGAGAGAGAGAGAGAGAGAGAGAGAAGAGAGAGAGAGAGAGAGAGAGAGAGAGAGAGAGAGAGAGAGCAAGAGAGAGAGAGAGAGAGAGAGAGAGAGAGAGAGAGAGAGAGAGAGAGAGAGAGAGAGAGAGTGAGACAGAGAAAATTGCAGAAAAGAGTAGAGCTTGATAAAAACTAGTGCTGCCAGCCAATGGCGAGAGGTTGCACTTCAGTCAGAGGTGGGATGGTACCGACTCCCACGGAGAGGCCAACACGGGGAGAATCCTGGCCAGGTAGCAGGGCCCTTTAGCTGGAGTTGAAGAGGGAGCTTGACTGCCTCGGGTCAATTAACCTCCAGAGCAGCCTGCGACAGGCTCCAAGGAACACTGGTTTTTATAGATACTGACGAGGCACGATTTGTCTCCTACGGCTGTGAGGGGGGAACCTGCATAATGTCGGTCAGAGGTTGGCATGGCGGAGAGGACACACCAACTAAAACCCCTCCTCTTTGTCCTCGGTGTCACTTCTCGTACTGACCAATTCTTTCTCAGGGGTCATGTCTCTACGGGCCCCTGAGGAGAACTTTTGAAAGAACAAACTTCCAAGTTACTGGGAGAGAACTGCTGAGTTGAGTTTTGCTTGCAAAAGTCATATCTCTTAAAGATCTCTTTTTCATTGTTCCGGGGAACAATGGCTTCTCAATTCTGGAGGATTCAAGCAGAGGGATGAAACAGAGAATCTGTCGGCAGCACAGCCTTGGATGCCCAGATTCTTACAGTCAATGTGAACAGGAACACAACATAAATCATCGGGTGAAAAGCTGCCTCCCTCTAGAAAATAAAAGTTAATTTGTCAGAGCAGTCAGCAGCAGACTTCATCTTTCATGGGCAGGCAGCCAGGTCAACTACCCACCAATCCAGAGTCTGCCTAAGGTTTAGAGGTACAAGACATTACCTTATGTTGTTATGACAAACTCTATTCAGTTCCCATTGCATGTTTAATGAGATTTAGATGGTCAATGGAATGCCAAAAGGCCTGGTCTGTTCGTTTGAAATTAAAGCTACAACGCTTGAAAAAATGTTTTAATGGTTGGAAAAAGTGGAGAACAAATGAGGGCGAAGGGAAGTAAGGCACAGTAGTAGTCTTAAATGTGGGCGGATGGTTAAGAAAGAAGAATTGTGCACAAGAAGGAAGTGATGCAAGAGGGGGTAGTGTTAGAAGATAGTGTGATGGTGGAGTAGGAGGGAAAAGATGAAGAAAAGTAACCATTTGATGTTCAGCCTGTTGGCCTCAGCAAGACTTTTCCCTTCTGCGAACCTTTTACATATTGACGGGAAAATGAGGAGTTGTCAGTGTATCATCCCTCCATTCCACTCTCATCTTTCTTTTTTCTCTCCTTCTTTTCTGTGCCCATCCCTGTTCTGCCTCGATACACGTATAGGCCATGTTGATACCCCCAACATGGTTAGCTAGGTCATTGATCCACCACAAAGGTAAATGGACTGTGGAGTGTGGGTCTGTGTGTCATCGTAAGCAGGGTCGTGGGGACACCATGTATTTTACTGGGAGGACCATTAGAAAGGGGTCATTAGCAGCCCCTTTGTCCTGCTGGTATTCAGTGGGGGATCATGACATTGGTACGAGAGACCCCTCTCAGTGGGAGAAACAATTTGCTGTCAGATCATTGAATGAAGCCTGTTCCATTTACCGCACCATTGGATAAATCAATGTGAATGTCAGTTAAGAAGGAAGCACCTAGACTAATGGGTTTCAGCTCCAGTGGGAATGCATGGGCCCACACGTATACTTTAATATTACCTTAACCCTTTGTGGTGCAGCATTAGTGTTAATAAATTGCCAACACTAGTTTGTGGCTAGGACAAGAGTTTGGACAACATTATTATTGAGTTATTATTGTCTAATGACAGAGCACCAACCTATATTACTAAAGAGTCTAATATAGGCTATTGAGATAGATCAAAGGCTAAATGAAATTATGACCAAAGAAGAACTAAATAGTAAATATGTCCATAAAATGTGTTGATGTACTGTACTGATACACTGAGGTTCTTACTCTCTGAATGTCCACAAATCACTGGAATAAGAGGTGGTCTCACGTGGATGAAGGAATAGTTGTATACATATTTGAATTTAATGGACACACTTTAATCTAATTTTATGTTATTATTATTTGGTTATGACAGGTCATCTCTGAGGAGAGCTTTTTTAAGATAAAGCATACGGATTTAGATCATTGTGTGAATACAGGGTACATTTACACCAAACCTTTTAACGTTTTACTTTTGCAGCTAGTTTTAACCTCTTTACTCTTTTTGAATTTTAACCTGTTGAAGTGGTTTACTTTAAATCTTAGCAGCTGCAACTACATAGTAACTTCATAATGTCACTGTAATCTCAATATTGCAATGGTAAGAATGAAAGTGTTTTTATTAATTTAGACCAAAATGATTGACACCTAGTTGCAGCTTTTTGATGGGGAAAAAAAAGCTATTCACACTGTGACAGCATAATTATTTGGTGCCCAATTTTTTTGCCATACCATTTAGCAACACACACATAATCCTGATTTTGAATGCAATTGTCTATCCTCTTCATCCAAAATTGAGGCCGGATATGAAGACGCCTCTAAACTATTGGCAGGGCCTAGGTGGCTGAGCAGGCTAATTAACAGAGCAAAAACAATTTCCCTCAACTTTCTTTCTATTACATAAGCCTGTGTGTTCCTCAGCAAACAATAGGAATGGGGAATTGCTGTTGAAACAGTGGCCTGCTAAATATGGTCCTTTCATCCAGCTTAAAACTACAAATGGACCTCATTGTCTTGTGAGGAATTCGATTTTCTGCCATTCTATGGGCACAGTGTGCCCCTCTCAGGGGTCCAGCTGCGCCGTTCAGGCCCTTATCAACAGCACTCAGGGTGTGGAATTGAGGAATTGAGTTTTGGCTCACATCAAACCACGAGGGACAGGAGGATGAGCAGAAGAAGAGGGAGAGCGGCAGTAGTTTAACCCTCTTGTGGTCCCTTATGCTTCCCTCTTCGTCACTCCCACCCACATTTCTGCCACACACACACACACACACACACACACACACACACACACACACACACACACACACACACACACACACACACACACACACACACACACACACACACACACACACACACACACACACACACACACACACACACACACACACAGAGAGAGAGAGAGACAGATACTCTGAAGCATTAGTTGCCAGTAGACCTATTGATAGCACTCTCAATGGGAGAACTTTCCAAACATTTTGATTTCCACTGCTGTCTAATGGCACTGAGAGACAGAACCCAAATAGAGAGGTTTTCATCTGCCAGATAAAGCCCATATATGAGTGTCAGTGCAAGAGTTTATTAGTAATTGCTTGCTTTCTTTTGTGTGCATGCTACCATGTCTTTTTGTCTGTATAAATGCCTACTGCATATGCTGTCATTGATACTTGTGTGTGTGTAGTCGTGTATGTGTGTGTGTGTGTGTGAGTTGCCACCTTCCCTCAAGAATGCTATTGCTTAAATATGCATGTGCATACCCCTTGGCCCTGACACAACTAACAACAAAGAACACCCCGTAAAGTCATCTTCATTAGCCAAAAAGAAGATTGACAGATGTTACCTGCAAGCGCCTTTATCAGGAGACAATACAGACTCACTTTCTCTCTCTCTCTCTCTCTCTCTCTCTCTCTCTCTCTCTCTGTCTGTCTGTCTGTCTCTCTCTCTGTGTGTGTCTCTGTGTCTCTCTCTCTCTCTCTCTCTCTCTCTCTCTCTCTTTCTTTCTCTCTCTCTCTCCAAACACACTTCTGGTTACTGTAACTCTCTCGCCCTCTCTCTTTCCACATCCCGCTGTCACTCAGATTGTGAAATGGAAAGCACCTTGAGCTGTTATCATTCAGACACAGGTTTTGTCATTTTACTACAGAGTGCGGTGTAATTAGCCCATCCCCGTGCTATCATAGCTGCAGGACATTTAGCCACTGTGTAAGGGACTAAGCGGGGTCGCACATTGAGGTGTGAGATGATAGGAGGGTGTTAGGACACACAGCTTGAGGGGATGTGCTGTGCTACTCCACGATACTGTGGAGGATGGTTGGGGATTGAGTACAGAAATGTTTATTAAGGACTCGGAGTATGGATTATGTTATTCTGGCAGTTTAATGTGTTATACCCAAGAAGTATGTCTCCGCAGTGCCACAATGTGTACCCTGCTTATTAGGTTTCATACAAAGCCTAAAACAAAGCCAATTTTACGCCAGACCTCACATTAAAAGCAGCATCCTACAGCAATTTTGGAAAGTGATTAACTATCCACACGAAGCTGTAGAAACTTTAACTGGTTTTTACATGACATGGATAAGGTAAGATTTACAGTATATCAGAGTCACAGTTATAACCCAGGGCACTTTTGGCATCTAAGCCAAAAGATGTCCATAGTGAGTAAAGAACTAACCGATAAGACCACAGTTCCAACCTCCTCCACTCAATCGTACAGCATACTTGTCCTCTATGTACATTACCTTAATCACTTTCGTCTGCAATTGTTTTTGCCATAGAATGCTGTTTTCAAAACCGGTCAGGTCTGGCAAAAATAATTGGCCTTGTCTTACAGTATGTATTTGTTGAGTACTGAGAATATTAATGCTCTGGTAGCCGGCATGCTCAAATTGAGCAGTATATGCATTTTAATCGGGGTAGTAGGGCTTGTGTAGCACGACAGGCTCTGTGAAGCCCTCTCAGCCATGTTTAATCAAATGTACTGCGACAGCAAAGCTGCACAATGTAATGGAAAAGACAACTGTTTATGTGGATTGTACTTGGGCACACATTTAGCTTTAGTAAAAAATTAGGTAATGCTGTAGAAAGTGATATAAGATTAAATTTTTTTTAAATAACGATAGGTTGGCACACAGTGATATGCCCTACTCCATACCATAAGCCCAGGAGAGCTAAGGAGAGAGAGAGAAAATTCAATATAGAGGTGGGAGAGAGATAGGGGTGGCAGAGAGGGTGCAAACTAGGGAGCAAACCTAGGTGCATTTTGATTTATTTCTTTAGTATGGCTATATTCTCCAACTACGTTAAATGTTAGCTTAGAGTCTAACCTTTACATCTGGCAGAGTGCATTGGTTTAGCAGCAGAGAAAATCACATTATCATTTAAAGCTATGGACGTAAAAACTTTCCTTTTTTGTAAATTTGTTTTAAGTGCATACATTTAAGTCAAAGTGAGACACCAGCATAATCACACTTTCTTAAACTCTGTATTGCAATGACAAATAGATTATTTTGTGTGTTATCATCTAGCTCAAGGTTTACAAAACAACAAAAGACCATGAAATAGTTCAGACCTTAAAGTCTAAGTGTCACACACATTTTTGTGCTCGAAGTTAGGGCACTCTAATTAATTTTCTCACTCAAGGGTGACTTCATGACCTTGCTGATGGAGATTAATGAAGAGCTTTAGTAGCGTTGAAGGCTATCGCGCACCATGTTCCCACGTTTAATAGAGACAACTTTTTTAAATCACCAATTATATAATTTGTAGTCGGCTTGTAAGCGCATGTCTGTCAGCGTGCTCCTAGTTAAGCGAGGCACATTTGCTGTGGTAAAGCTCAGGGTCATTGGGACTGAACTGGAAAACTGAAGGGCAAAAAGTTACACTCCTAGATTTCATTAAATGGACGAAGATAGCATGAACACATTGCTGATGTTACAATAATGCAAAAAAAAACTGGAATAGGGTGTTTTTTAGTTCTCTTGAGGTAAAGATAGTTCAGACTTATCTCACTAATCCTACCTCATCCCTTTTTACATTTGGCTTAAACTCACAACTTTCCAAACAATTTATGTGATATAGACAATTAACTTGCAGAAAATATGAGATACATTTTCTCACCATAATTTATTTGAAAAAAAGATAAATACAATTGATATGTATTTATTCAATCACAATGCCAGTGTCATATAAGGCTTTACAAGCAGAGTCATATGGATAGCTGTTACAGAGACAGTCTTTGTTGATAATAATGTCTGCTTTCTTTAACCTCCAAGTTCACTTTTGGATCACAGGGTGCCGGGTATACAAGTGCAATTCTCTGCCATTAACGTTCTTCAGTGCAATTATTGTCAACACTCACTTCACACAGCTCTTCTGATAAGGCCGACCATCATCATTTCAAGCCGTTGTGAGCTCTTTATTCTGTACCACGGGAGTTTAAGCAGTCAATTTCGGATCACTAATACCTTTCAAGTCTGGCTATCTTTTCATCTCATGAATAGCAACAATGCAGATGAAAGGTGTGAAAGAGAAAAACAGAGGGCAAGACGGAGATCCCTGTTGTAATCAATACTAGTGCAATTGGAGGCCTCCAATTTGTTTTAGAGACCCTTATGCTAATACTAGAACATCTGCAATTTCTACACAAGATTAAGCAATTTAGTTGAATAGTCTCCTATTTCATCTTTTCACTTTGGGAATGCTTTGAGAGTCAATTGAGGGAACTTTGTGTTTTTTTTTATTATCACTTTGCACATTCAAAGCAATCTTTGATAGTGTTAAAATGTGTCTAATCATAATGAATGCTAATCAAAAAAAAATTTGCCTGAAGATTTACTGAAGAAGGTTGTAGTTTTGGATTCATGGCTGGAATAAAGATTAATCATAATTACCTCATCAACAATGGGAATGACGTCCTATAAAGTCTATTTCCCTTCAAATATATTTTATTACAATCAAATTTGAAGTCCACCACTAGGGTTATGCAATTAGGTTAGTTTCTGGGGTACCATCAACAATTAAGCCTCTGCTTTTTAGCAAGTACTGTATACCATCCACCTCGTTAGTTGCACTTTTTGGGGGAAGCATTGTTGATGAGTGAACTGAAAGTCCCTTTCTTCTAAGTGAGATATTGAATGTTATTTACTTATTATAATATGAATCCATTAATGCTAACTCTCCATTTCCCAATGTTACGTTTTCTGTATTTATTTGATTTGTTAGCCTAATGGAAAGTGTTCTCAAATTAAAAAGATGATGCGTATAGGTCCATTAGCCGTCCCATAATGCATTTGTTAAGATGAGTTGCAACAGCCAGCATGCTTTCTGCTAAAGACAGAATTCATATCATTTGAGAGGCTGTCAAAGGGAATGGAACATAAAGTGTGGTTGAGATGTCTCTAAAGAGCTGGCTTTGCATTGGAGAGAATTTTGAAATATAATTAAGCCTGACAAGCACAGTCATTTAATAGAAATGTTTTAGAATTTAAAATTGGTAGGATTTTATCCTCCAAGTCTTTGAGTCAAAGAGAATCCTCGATAACATTAGTCTTGCACTCATCTTGCTAATATGAAACAATAATACAAATATATATACAAGACAACAACATAAATGACTTCTAATCACATGATTTGTATCATGTGTCCTCACTTGAAAAGCAACAAGCTGACATTTTGGATTGAATTTGTCATAATGCTTTTTCTACTTCCCCAGGTTACCAAGAAGGGCAGTGTAGCACTGGCATACTTTTATATAATAACAAAACAACCCATTCTCATCTCCATGGTTTGAAAGTGGATCCGGTGGATCTTCAGCCAGACATCTAGAAAATAGCAACTGAAAGCCTTTTTTTTGAGCTGCTCATCTGCTCCTGGTCCTCGCATAGGCTAAGCCAGGGTATGACCTGGGGGAAAATGCAGATGTCAGAGAAATCATCCTAACCGTGGTCACTTTGAGGCAGGCTTGAGCGGCGCTTTATGTCCTTGTTGGTTCCCTAAAGAAAAGCGGATGGTGCTTCTTGGACTCTTGAGTGGGCTCTCATGCCGCAGCCCGCCGACCTCCGTAATGACAACCCGCTCTCGGCTTGTGACGGCGGAGAGACCAGCGATGTCCCCGAGCATCTGTTCTTGCACCCACTGACTCTGGTCTGTCGCTTCTTGTTTCAGTTGCTGTGCATCGCTTTTGTTTCTGTCACTCTAGACTAACGTGTCGTCCATCTTGTCGGTCTGTCATTTCACTGTCTTTTTGAATCAGTGTCCGCTTTACTCGCTGGCTCCTGTGCATGTAATCTAGCATCACCTGGAGTTTAATATCAAAATGTTTGCTTCACTATCATCAAGGGGCCTTGTTTAGACTCATAAACCCAAACAGTTGTGAAATATTTTGCCCGGGTAATATTCAGGTTTCTACCTGATAATTTTTACATTTATTTTTTTCAAGGTATAAACCACATAGCTCTAACCCAACATTCTATGGCTTTTAAGGAGTGAGGGAAATAGTGGCTATCTTTATCAAACCTGGCTCCTGTAGAGGGGTTGCCAACAAAGCAGCCAGTATTGAACTGCTGTAATTTAATTGAGTCAATGTGAAGTTGAATGTGCAGAGCAGCAAGCGCAGCCTGATGGACATGCAGTGCACACTCGCCTGAAAGTGGAAAAGAACCTTGCTGTCTGTTAACATTCTAAACACTTGGCCCTGCCAAACACGCATGGGCCTTGCTATTCACTGCCTTCCCAAATAATGAGGATAAAATTTATGCAGTTGGGATTTTTTTTTTTATACTCCCAGACCATGATTAATCCCATCTGTAAACAAAGGAGAGGTCATCTTGTTTTGGAGAACTCCAATTAGGGAGTAATCAGTGCTAATCAGACAAGCTGCTCACCAGCATCTCGGTGCTTTTGAGAAACATGGGTCTCTCTGGCGGTTAGGCTGCCCTCCAACACAGAGGGTGAATGGCACAAGCTCTGTGATCCTCTGTTAAGGGAGTGGGAGGAAGAAGAAAGGGACAAATTAGCATTCATTAACAATTGAGTGTGATGTGTGGTGGGAATAGCTTTGGATGTGTGTGAGGCTTAACCAAAAGTGTTTTCTAATGTGGAATGCTTGTGCGAATGTTATCCAGTATGTTGTGAGTTTGTGGTTCCTACCAAAAATACCTTGTATTTCAAGGCTGTAACAGTGGTGATAACATTCAGGTCACCAGAGGGCTGCTATTCTGTTACTGGCGAGAAATGAACCAGTGACTCATTGCGGTGCTCAACCTCCCTCACCATCCAAAAAGGCAGCCTACAGACAACTTTTTTATCAGGCCAATAAATGAGAGGTGTTTACATCTTTAGTTTGTGATATTATTATGCATATTAACTGCCCCACGATAATGATAGAACTTTCCCACATACCAAATTGTCTCAAACAAAATAGTGTTTTCTTTGTTTTCACCAGATATGGTGGTTTATGTACACATAACATGTCAAATATGGGGATTATAGACATATGTTAACACCTCTCTGCAGAAACAGGTGTAGTATTTGTCAATAGTCACCCACACAAACACACACACCCATACTGTACACACACACACACACACACACACACACACACACACACAAACACACGCACACACACACGCGCACACACACACACACAACAGGATTTTGTAGCAAAGAGATTGGACTGAGGATAGCACTCATCTTGCAACTCAGGTCATTACTATTGCAATTTAAGATACACTCAAATATGTGCAGTAGGGAGTTGTCCAAGAGATTTGAGTGTAAAATATATATGTGCATGTGTGTGTTTAGCAGTATGTACCCAGATACTGGGCATTGCTCCTTTCTGGTGCACCGAATCCAATGGTGATCCTGAGCTGTGTCCCGTCACTATTATCTGACATCACTTCTCAATAGTTAATAACTTATGGATCCCCCTGCTCATAATGAGTTTGTGTTTATTGCTACCCTGTTTGCAGTGAAAATGGCAGCGCCCAAGTGATTTGTGAGTTTAATTCCTCGGCCGGCCCTTCTGATGCTCTATGGTCCACCCACACCCCCAGTTGTACATAAATGACAGGTGACTTGCCAATGAATTTTATTATTTTATATTATTATATTTATTTGGCAGTGTAATAGTTTGCCGTTTCAGTTGTGAATGACTTGCATGTGAAGTATGCAAAGGCCACTGAAGGGACCATCAGAAGTGACTAATTCCCAGCATTTGTGTTAACCTTGGATGAGGTATAATCAATTGGCAGAAAATGGTACTCATGTGGACGTTTTTTTTATGTATTTTAGTTTTTTTTATAAGCTTCAGATATTCTTTCTTACTCTGCTTTTCTCTTTCTTTATCTTTGTCCCATGTTTTCCAGATGTGCTCCACTTGCAGAGACTACATTGAAATGGCTTCTCCTTAGCTTTGGGCTGTTTATCATTGTTTTACAGTTGCTTCATGAGGATTATGAAAGAAGAAAAGAAGAAAACAATTTGCTGACACCATAAAATCATTATTTTTTATTTTTTTGTTGTAGTTGCACATAACATTGCCGGAAAAGGTTTAGAGGCTTTATTAAGTTTCATATGTGGTTCTGCCCGTATAAGGGGGAGCACAGCCCTAGCCTTTGATTCTTAAAAGCTTGCTTCCAAAAAATAATGTAACATCCTCTTGGCCAACATTTCTTCCAATTATCATCTAGTTAAGCTATTTGGAATTGTGCTACTGAGGAATCCAAATTTTGTAGATAGGGGAAAGGTCTGAAATGCTGACGGAAAAAAAGGAATCTTTATATGCCTGTTAATTAAAACATGATATACGGTTAGGCCCAGCAATGAAGTTCCCTTTGATAGTGTTTTTATCAAAAGCAAAGCCTGTGGAAGGTTACAAAGGGGGCATATCAAGAAATAGATGTTTTTCTGATACCAAGACCAGTGAGATTGAGACTTGTTTATATGTGGCTTTATCATTATATATACAGGTATATACAGTATATATATATACATATATATATATATATATATATTTTGTTTATATGGACTATTATCTATACAATATCTATTATATTATCTATACATCACTCAGGGAGGCTGACTGTCTATCCGTCTATTTCACATTCTCTACATATACATGTGCCTTTGTCCGTCTTTTCCTCCCACTACAGAAATACCAGAGCAGTGCAGCCATTCAGTGAATGTTAGTGGACTTTGTTCTAGCTGTCCGATCAAGGTGGTTCTTTGTGTAACAAAGACCTTTCCAGCACATCTTCCCACCGTGCGTCTGCAGAACTCGTCACGCCCCATTTGAGCCACGTCGTTGAAACAACCATACAGCATTTCTACACTGAAAAAAAAAAGAAAACTAAGCATAACTGAAAAGGAAGGGTGTAATGCATATTTAGTAAGGTTATTCCTTCTATATACAAACTCATTGTTGCTTAAATGCTTTTTTCTGCAAGTGGTTGATCTAAAATAGAAAGTATCAAGGATGTTCAAATAACAAATGGAATCCAATGGCATTAAATGTAGTTACTTTGTTTCTTTACTGTAATATCTGGACCAAAAATCTGTGATAGAGTTATGTTGTTTTCATTGTGTTGTCCAAGGAAACTAGATAGCCCTGTTATAAATAGAATACTTATATTACATTCTTCAGGTTTGTAATGGATATGTTAAAATTATTTCCCAACTTTAGCTCCGTATGTGTATCTTTGCCAACATTTATTGCCATCTCAAGTTGTTAGGTTACAGGAGGAGGAAGTGTACGAGCTACTTAATTATTTATTGGCAATTCAATATGGCTAATTCTACTTTTGGCCCAGAAAAACAACACATCGGGCCATGATTCATACTGACAGCATCAAAGCAAAGTAACAGACTTCTCTCTTTGACATGGTTCACCTTGCTCTCTTTCGATTTAACATTGTGTGGCCTTGTTGCTTCCAATGAAGATTATCAAGTGGTGGGCGACCTTGCCTTCATTCGGTCGACGTAGGAGTAAAGGAAGATTGAAATGGAAATCATCGGGATGAAAACAGATCAATTTCGAAATCCGCTGTTTTAACAGAGAATGGAGGGGGAGGAGGTGGCAGAGACCGACTGAAAGAGGTGGAACTCAATGTCCGGGGGTAATATCTTTCATGGTGGCAAAACAAAGAAAAGATTTGTGTGCATGGGTGAGGGAGACATGCAAGGCGCCAGTTGGATTGACAGTTTATTTAAGAGACCATTAACTTTACATATGCTGCTCTGAAATGAAATATATAGTGGCTTACAGTTGAGGCCCTCAGGTTACATTCCCTTGCATCATTCAGACAGCCACTATGCAATATCACACTGCCAAATCAAGTGTTTCTCTAATACAAAATGAGTTATTTATCGGCAGATCATTACCAAAACTAGAAGCTTTGTTGGGTATGTGTGTCTCCCAGGCAGACCTTTAGGAGAGAGAGATTGAGAAACTGACAGCACTGACCTTTAGAAAATGAGAGCTGGTGTCATGCTAGTACCACAGTTTTAGACCCCAAAATGAATGTAGCAATAAACGTGACTGATGGCATGAAATGGATGGTGCACAATTTTTCACTTTTTTTTACTGTCCACTCTAAAAAAACATTTGGAATTGTAAACCAATCTTAAAGGTGCACATCACAAATAAGGTGTTTGGAAAAAAACCTGAAATTAAAGGTTTGATGCAACTGTGTCTGATTAATTTTTCATATTTTGTTGCCAGCCAAGGACAGCTTTTGTAAAAACCAATTTGTCAGTTAATAACTACCCATAACAACAATGTAACTTATTGGTTTACAGTTTAATTGCATTGTGTAAAAGTACATAAAAATGTTCTGTTTTTATGTAATTGTTTAGTCTCCTAGTGTAAAATAATTACTAAAACATTGTTTAGTAGGGGGAATAATGTATCGGGTTTGACTTATTTTCCTTTGTTTTTAACTATTAAATGGTGTACCACTAAGGTGCAACAGACAAATGTACACAGGATATGACCTTGAAAATTGTGAACATTTCCATTTAAACACTTACTGTGCTGTATATGTTACATATAAGACCCTACAAAGCAAAACAAATGTACTAAGCTTTTTGGTCAGCAAAGGTAAGTAACTGTTTTAGATAGGTTTGCAATATACATATTTGACCACAGTTTTTCCAACAGTATGTGTGGAGGGTTGTAACTGCCTGTAAAACAATTGATTACACAGCTCTTTGCCTCCAGATATTAAGAAGTGGGGAGCAGGTTTTACACCTTTATTGCACATATGTTTTATTTATAAATGCTTTCCCACACTGCCAACAAATACTGCATGGCGCCAAACCAATTTGAATTGGTTTGAGGAGACAAGTGCTGCGTCAGCTGGTGGGCGGCCATCTTGGTACCTCAGAGCTGATTTAAACCTCCGCTGAACCAGGGCTCACTTTCATTAGCCGCTGTCATTATCCCGCTGTCCGCTGTCTGACAGATGGCATTGTGGGATATCGGATTTTATGGCAGGTCATCTCTCATATCCTATTTCTTTTCCCATTTGATGAGAGGTTCTCGGAACAGTCAAATTCATTTTGCATTTTGAATATTGATCCTCTTTTACCTTTTCATTCATTCTCTATTTCCAGCCATCTCCTCTTCATGCCCCACTATGTCTTGGAACTCTAGCTGATACTGTACGATCTGATGGAGGCCAAAAAGAGGAGCTACTATGGACGGGTAGGTCTGGAAATTGAAAGTAAAAATCTCAGTTTCAAGCTTGAGTGTTAACCTGTTATACATTAATAACATTGTATTATAGGGATTACTATGATGTTTACTTTAGCTGCAGAGTTGAATATTTTACCTTATTCTACTTTACAGTAATATTCACTTTGCACTGTGCATTTAAACATGGTAATGCAATATGTTATTTTTTCAAACCTTTTATTACAGATAAATACTGTATATTACATGATTTACTTTTATTAGATTTTGGGGTGAATGTGGGTCCATTACTTTTATGCTTGCTTCCAACCTGCTTTTAATGACCAGTCATTATGCAAATGTTTTAGTTATGATTTGCACCCAGATGGTCTTGCAGGTTTCTCTCAATTCAAAAGGATTTTTCCCCTGCTGTTTGACCAACCAAAACTCATTTGCATCAACAAATTAATTCCAAGACAACATATGTGACATTTTAAGAAGCCAGCCAATAGATTTTTTCATTGGTTACAAATTGGCAACACTGGTTCAATCCCCTACATTGAAGTAATTCAGTGCCAGGATAACAAAGTTCATAAAGTTGACTCTGCCACTTATTTTAACCTACAACAGTGCTCAGTAAGAAGTGTAAAATGGATTTGAGCAACAGGATGGGATACTAAGGTGTTGGAAATCACCATTTATTTTACAACCAAACCAAGAAGTCCCCAGAGGTCAGTATCTTTCAGGTTTTTGTGAAGCTCTCATTTCACCAATCGAATATAACTAAAAGATGACAAGCTTCTCTGTCCGTGCAATTCGAGTGACCTTAGAAGATCCTCATTCCACCTGACCTCCCCCCGGGAGACTGAAGAAACTGTGGCTGGGGAAATAGGTGCCAGAGTGTCATATTAAAAATTCAGCATTCACTGTAATGAGAAGACTCCACCATGGGGCCTGTGGTGAATTCAATCTACTGGATATGGCATGGCGTGAAAAGAACCACCACGATATTAGACTCAAACTAATAAGAGCTCCAAGGGGAGTGGAGATAGAAGTAGATTTGGGTGATGAATATGTCTTTATCATGTAAATATGACTCGCTTGCGCTAGGCCTGGATATATTAAGCCCTTGGTCAGAATGAGCCCAGTGTCGTATTACAATAACAAATGCTTCATTTCTTCGACGCCAGATTTATTCAAACATCCCAAAATGACTTTTTCAAGGGGCCACAGAAACATTGATTTGAAAGGATTGTATCTAAAACCTTGCAGAGCATGAAGGAACAGATTTGTGCGGTAAAGCCATCTTTTCTTGGCGAGATATTGCAATTTGGGAGGTGATCAAGCATGCGATAATGAAAATCTTATTCATCTGGACCTCTTCATCTTCAAAATGTTATGCTCAATAGCGCTACAAGGCAACCTGTTATTGCCGTAGGTTTTCACACAAACTTGCTTGATGCTTGTTTTTACACTAACTTGTTTGTTTCCATAATTTTCTGTCAACGTGGTTCAAATTGAGGTACCATGTTTAAAACAATGCTTCAAAGGTTAACAATATAGGTGTCTCTTTTTTCAACCCTGAGAACCTGCTAACAAAACAAAACACAATGGAATCTCCTTTGAAACTGATAAGCTGATGGCAGGGCTCTATAACAATACATCAATAGGCTTTGACTGGAGGACAGTGTCTCACCATCGATTCCCCATTGGAGTCTGTGCAGGTCTCTACGGAGCAGCCAGGGGTTTAAAGTGTGTCGACATGCCAGACAGACCAGAGTCAGCAGTGGAGCCCAAGCCAGGCTAACGGTGCATGAAAGAGGTGAGGCTTTTTGGTTGGGTGGTGCTCCCTAGAGCCAAGGGGAATATGGTTGATCGAGGCGCTGTAGAAAGAGGGAGAAAGATAGAGGAAAGAAGAGAGAGCGAGAGAGAGAGCGAGAGAGAGCGAGAGAGAGAGAGAGAGAGAGAGAGAGAGAGAGAGAGAAATAAATTATTGTCTGTATTTGCAACACAGTCTACACCTACTTGCCAAAAAGCCCTCACTCATCCCCATTCTGGGCTCTGGAGCAGGGCATCGCAGAACGTGGAATGATGTGGAACAGTATTTGCCAGTGGCTGGCAAAAGGCCCCTTGTCGCTGTTGTTTTGCACATAGGATGAGAGAGGGTCGACAATTCTGGTTGTCACAGTAGCAAGCCCATCACAGGTCCTCAGAATATTTCTTCAAAAGAGGTTTGGAGATGGAGGCGTCATACAGTGTGTGCGTGCAAAGAGTTTTGAGGAACTTTGTTCATGTGTTTGTGTGTACGCTTGTGTCTGTGCAGACTCTTATTACCACTGTTTCTTAAGGGTCTGGAAGTCGGTTGGTTGTGGTAGGCGGGATGTCGGGAGCCCAGACAAAGGGCTGTCATGCTTGGGTGCGCCAGGAGATTAGACAGCTGAGGCGGTTGGGCTCCAATGCCACCATCGTATACTGGGAAACACAAGGACTGATAGGCTAGGCCACAGGACTGGTGCAGGAGTCATTTCTGGCTGATTCCTTCTCTTATTCTTTCTGCCTTTCACTTATACGCATAATCCCTTCACGAGAAAGGAATATATTTGCATTAAATTCAATTGCATGTTTGTCTGTGTTTTCAATATCTACACTAGAGGGAGACTCACAAAAAGTATTCTAGTGTTTGTGAAAGACAGATTTACAGAGCCATAGTAGATCCTTACTAATGACTTCTGTATTGATTGAGGTTATTTTTCAGGAGCAGCTTTTGTAACCAGTTTTAAAGCCTCATCCTCCAGGTTGGGATGTAAAAGAGGTAAAGTATATTTAGTAATGCAGTTAATGCCAAAACTTATTTATTTTACTGAATGGAAAGAAAGAGATAGGTTAATATCAAATACCTCTTTCAACGGTTGATTCGAACATTAAGTGCTTTTGAGTTCAACTCAAAGCAATCCTTGTCACTTTTCTCCCAGTAATTTTTATATTCTTTGGTCAGTGAATAAAAAAATTTTAAGCTTGACTGAACCCACTTCATTCTCCTCCTGTCACTCACATGTCAGAAACAACAAAAGCCATGAAGAAAGAACAAGCAGAGAGTGCTACTTTCATGCTCCACAGTTCCCAACACTATATAATAATGTTTCAAAAGAATCTGTCAACAAAACTGACTGCATGATTCAGTTTTAATAAGTAAAATGAGTCAGTCTTTTCTATATGATGCTCAAAATAAAACATATGTGGCTTTTATGTCAAATGCTTTTCAGAACCACGCATTTTCATGAATGAAAATTCAAGCTTTGAAGATAATTGTTTTTTATTGTAGAAGTAAGTTAGCGAGTGATTCGTGGAAAGACCCATTGTTTAATGTGTGGGCAGACTCTCGGCCATTTGTCTCGCAGAATAACAAATCGGGGCCAGAGCCAAACATCAGAGGCCTGTTTTCAATTGGAACTGGCTCCTTCAGTGAAGTGTGCTTTTTTCAAAATGTCGGCCAAACTTCAAATAATCAGATAATGGTAAATAATTAATGGTTTGTGAATTTGAATGCTTCTAAAGTCCATCAGCTCTACAGCTTATACCAGAAAAACAATTGGTTACTTTCTGCATGGGCAATGAACACGCAAAATAGACAGTCTGTGATTTGAGGGGTGGCTGGCCACTGTCATTACTATCAGTATGTTTTTTGGAATGACAGGTTAAAATAAATAAATACTAATTGTGTTTCCTATTTTAATTTTACATTTTATAATAGTGACACTTTTGATGCATTAGTAAGCAACATGTATTAGTAAGCAAGTCATTCTCATACATAAACTATGCACCAAGTAATAATAATAGCAACAACTACTTTGAAATGCGTTGATCTAAGGATTCTATTTTCTCACTGGACTCAACTAAGTGCGTCAAGCTGTAGCAATAAGTGGACAGTGCACATTCAGTTTTGTGACAAACAAAATACTTGCAATTGGCATTAATTCAACATGATTGTAACTAAGTGTTAACATATATTTTGCTAAAAGAACGTATTGAGTGCACTTTAGCAGATGGAGACCACTACCTAGGGCCAGTTTAGCTGTGAGCTTCATGGCAGCCTCTGATGAAATGAGGAGGAGAGGCAAGGCTCAGGGCCAACAGAGAGCGACAAGGCTGATTTAGAATGTGATAAACTATCGTTGCCGTGCAGGATTCAGTGGGAGCTTTCTGAATTGGGTTTCTCGCGGCTCATATAATTCTTCCCATGGCCATCGCGGCAATGACGGCAAAAGCAGCAGCAAAATGGTTTTTAACACTTTATGTTCCGGGATCGAAAATTAATACATGACTTTGGTAGGGAGATAGTTTTTTGTTTTTTTTAACTCTTTTATTGGTTTGCGTCTGTAAGTTTGCATTCAATGTTGTCTTTCATGTTAAGAATGATTTATTTTGATAAGATAAATAAATAAGAGTAATATTTTATGAAAACAAGATTTGCCTTTGATAGATATCACATAATTGAAAGGTATGCCCTTTACTCTGCAAGTAAACAAGCATCCCTAAAGCCATAAAAAGTAACTTTTTCATTGGCTTGACTTGCCAGTTGTTTGACCGCTAATATCAAATGGTAGAGCAGCCTTAATCTGGGGACATTTGCATTGTAATTATATGATCAGATTGATGCTTCTGCATCCACTCCTTTATCATCATATAGAGGCTATACCATTTTCTATAGTGGCAACCACATGATATACAGGAGGTATGATGAAACATATGATTGGCTCTCATGCAACTGAAACATGCAGGAAGTGAGGCCAGATTGATGTGTCATTCGTTAAGGCAATCAGGCAATGTGGAGGCATGTTGAATTATCATCAAACAGGACTAGTCAATGGAGAGGAACTAATAAGTGACTCTCACTCTCTCACACTGACACACACACACACACACACACACACACACACACACACACACACACACACAAACACACACACAAGCATACACTCACAAATACAAATAAACCTCTGGGTATTCTTAATGTAGTACGTGAGTCACAGAGCTGGTTTGCTGTTTAGGATGAGAAAGGAGAGCTATGCCATCCTGGCTCTTCATCGTATGTTTCATTGAAATAGAAGGAATGTGGTTTGTTGACTCAGAGAGCAACACTGGGCTTGTTTAAGTCTGTGGTAGGAATAAAAAATAAATGTTTAAAGTTCACTACTTGGACAAAAATGACAGGATCAGAAGAATTTGACAAATTATGAGGATTCACAACAGCCCGTCTCTGAAAAGCAATTTGTACTGAACTTTTTACAGTTTGTGTGCTAGCAAATCCCAGAAAAAGTAAACACATTGTGTAAGATAAAGCAGATGTTACAGGGGAGTTCCACATATTAATCCTGTATTTTTCATTCATTCTGATTAAATCAGTGAAAATGCAGAAACTTTCAACCTGCATAAATACTTAAACTGTTTACATAATGTAAATAGTCTTACTTAGTCCTCTTGTGTTATAGGGTTATCATGCATTTTGTTCCAGCAACTAAAGTAAATAATTCATAATGTTTGTTTCAGCCCCAGAGCTATGGTAAAGTGTGGGTGTATAGTTTGTGGAAATAGCTGAGTAAAATAGGGTGTTAAATTGCCATTAGTGTGCTGTATATTCATAACAATACAGGGGTTTGTTTCAAGAAACAAACGAATTTTTCTAAATGTGTTTTCTACTTGAAGAAAAAACAAGTGTTGTGTTATTCCCATATAAAAAAAGAAATACTATAGTTTTTGTCATAGACAGGTCTAGTCAATTGTGAGGACTGATGGGGTATCAAAAACAGCAAAACATCAGTAAATGACATCTGTTTTCAGTGACATTTCTAGTTACAGCAAAAAAAAAAATATGATTCTAAAATGACAGGGGGAGACAGGGGAACATACAAAAGTGATGTGTCCATCTTTTTTTCAAGTCCCAGTGGCATGCCACTTTTATCTCTATTCCTAGCAGATTGAAAATGTTTTTGTGCTGCTACAAAGGAAACCTGTCTAAATGTTTGAGAGGTGTCCAGTGGGAAATTTTAGGCAACACAGACTCATTCAAATATATGCATGGCTTTCTCCTGTTACGAGTTATTACCTTACTTAAACGCAAATGCCAATTCAGAACACTAGTTTATTGTGGTAACTTTTTTTTTAAATACGTACATAATTCATAGAAACAAAGGAAACTGCTGTGTCCCATTTACCATTGCAACCTTTCAACAAGTGTTGTAGATTTTATCCTGGCATGTTAGTGCATTGCCGTGTGGAGATTTACTTGTAATGGAAAATATATTAAAGGGTAATGGCAATGCTCGTAATTAAAATATGACCATGGGTACACAAAAGATTTTTAGAAAATGAGTTGAGAAACACGTTTTCTAAAACCCATGACATTTACTGTGTTCTTTTTACACTGGCCTGGTAAAAGCATTCTTTGGGGAAATGAGCTGTGAGCTGCTATCATGTTCTCTAGTGTATTTCATCAGAAGGACTGAGCTGGATTGTAAACTCATGTTTTAAATTCTATGTAGGTGTGTTGGACAACCACCATCTGTAGTCCCATTCGGGAAGTTTGAAAATGTAAAAGCAGTGGAGGATATTTTGACAATCTTTCCTTCAAGGCATTTGACAATGAAATATTGTTTTTTTAGTATTATCAATTATGCAAAATCTATCAACAAATATTTCAGGTTCTTAAAAATTGAGCAGTTTGTAATTTGGAAAATGCATGTTCCATAATACAGAGGTGGTTTTATAAAAGCCTTGATTAAAATAAAATGAATTATCATAATGGTAAGAATACAGTACTGCATTGGCATCCAATGTTTCTGATGCTATTAGAAAATCAGACATTTACCATTGGCATTGGTTTTCTAGTTCTAATAAACTGTAAAATTGTACCAGTCAAATTTAATGACAATGGCCTTTATTTTGTGGAACAAAACATTTAAAAGATACTCAAGACAGTTTGTCAGAAGTAAAAACTGTCATACCACTTGCCTTTTAGAGTTCAACATCATGATGCCATACTTTGTCCATGGGTGATTTTGCAACTGTGAAGGGAGTTTAGAAATTTCCACACTGCTAATATTGTAGCAATGGAGGACACCAAGCTCCAAATAACAGACTATTCCAGGCCATTTATTCAGAATTCAGGAGCCCCGGAATGCCATTTAAAGATTTTACTGCGCATTTTATGAAAGGTCGACATCGTTCATTGGTCACTTGATGCGCACTGGACTGAAATGCACCTAGCAAGTGAAACTAGCCAGCGAACAGCCTATAGTCATTTAAACACACACACACACAGATAAACACACACACAAAAACACAAGACACATCAACACTAATACGTGTCTTTTTATGGATCTTTCCATGCCACACTTCCACTTTGCTCTCTCAAATCCTCAAGGTACTGTCTTGTCATGTTGACAAAGCAGCACGGTTCCTGACCCTTAGCTACAATGGAAATTTACTGCAAAGTATATGTTCTATGTATGAAGCTCCAGATAGTAAAGATTGCAAACCATCAAATACTCTGAAACACAAAACTGCAGCTCCCCTGCACTGTTTTCCAAGTGTGGCCATGGGCTGTGTTGACTTTGGTATGGGTTCACCATTTCAGAAATATATGGCTGCACTACTACATCTGGGCCTGTTGCTAGGTTGGCTGTTGAATTGTATTCTTCCAGTTTCAAAGTTCAGAACTTTGTGCTCTGTTGCACATAGTGAGGTTGTGGTTTTACTGTAAACTCCTGCAGGTTCAAGTGTGTCTCCCCGGCAATGATGTCTTGTCTTAGAATACGGAAATAAAATGTGTTGTATATACAGTACCAGTTAAAAGTTTGGAGAATGGATTGGAGTTTCAAGAAGGGGAAAGTGTGTCCACTGTATATGCAATTAATGCCATGAAGATTACAGCAAATGATAATTATCCAATTAGTTTTACCATAGTATTCCAAGTCATTGCCTGTTTGTTACTCACTCTACTGTAGTTTACAGAATCCCTCAGCAGCAGCAGTACAGTTGGGTACACTTGTATTGAAACAGGTTAAACACGTGCAAGAGCAACTGTATCTCAGTGGTTGCCAGAAGGCTGACAAATGTTATCTGCTATTGTGAAAGGATGATGATTAGTTATTGTAGTCTTTACACCTTGAATATTCTGCATTTAGCAAACTCAATTACAGTGACAATTGCAATTATACACAGTGAAAGATGTGGTTTTTACAAACAAACGAAACAAAAGCTCCCCAACAAATAGTTTTTGTTTTATGTTTTATTTAAGCCTTGTTGAATTTTTGTTGTTGTTTGTTGTTGTTTCCATCATATTGGGGTCACAAGGTTAACATTGAAACAATTGCTCAAATTCATCAAGCTGTACTCAATCTTTGATACACTAAGGGTTTTTTTATTAAGTGTGTGTCTCTTAGGACCTCTGCTATTGGATCGTATATCCACCAACGATAGAAGGTTAGCCCTTTTTATCTTACAAAGAGCTGCATTGCTGACAGACCAAAAGAGACGGAGTGCAGAGGCATTTCCACACAAATTGCATTTCTTATGATAGAGATCTTTTATGCTTTTTGTCTTCACAAACAATATAATTAACTTTTCCACAACTGCACAGCTATTTTGTCAAACCTTTGCACACTAATTAAATGTACAATACTTACAGCCAAAACAATAAGCATCTAGCATTTCAAAATCATAAAAAGAAAAAATCCTTCAAGGACATAACAAAGTGACAGAGGGGACAGAGGGGGAAACATGTAAAAGGAAGAGAGTGAGCGGTAAAATCTCAGCGCACCCCATTTTGCTACCCAGCTGTTTACATAGTGCTGCAGGGGCAGTAAATTCTAAGGAGTGGTGGCATATTGGGCATCATCTCAGGCACCCGTCATTCCAGAAATTGCTGTTCAGGAGAAGGGTGAGGACAAGCAAACCGTCAATTGCCATGAACACGGATAGGCTGGCGCCGTCCCTTTGTGGGTGACACTGCCGAAGCCCCATAAACCATCAGCCTCTGAGCAATCTCAAGGGCGTAGACATTCAGGTCCGACGCTTGATTCCTGAAAGATGGGAAAGGTAATGTCATTTACCCTTACCTAGGCCTTTCGGTCTGTTTGCTTGCCTTTTCCGGGCACAGATGTGCTTTTAGTATCAGCGTGTCTTAAAGAGAGTCGATCTGTAAATTTGGTTTACTTTGTTTGATATTTTTCATATTTCACATTTATAAAGGTTCCTGTTTAACGTTCATGGTAATTGGTGTTATTTTTGCAGAGCCATTTTCATGAAATTTTTTCCTATTAGCACCAATGTGTTTGTCAAGAACTTATTCAGATCCTGATAACAGTGTCTGTCTCGCTGTGTTTTTAACCCATGTAACTACAGGTTAAACTCATTGTTTTGGGATTTAATGTAGCGCCCTTTCTTTGACTCTTTAATCACAGCATTTGAGTGTTGGTTGAAATGGTGTCTGAACCTCTCTTGCAAATTGCAACTACAAATCATCCCAGCACAAACTTTCATCAAATCCGGCAATTTCAAAGGTTTCCAATTGCTGCATCTCTCATTTTTTACACTATTGATTTTACACACAATCATATCGGGCCTTGCATTTTCAATAAGAGTCTTTTTTCAGGTACCGAGCTACCTTTAGTCTCTCATACCGTTGACTGTCCAAACCATTTCTGGAGGTAGAGCAATGATACCTGTGAGCACAGATCTACTTCTCAGCAATTATCAAAGGGGGACAAGTGGGAGAGGAATTGATCTACCAGCTTGCTGAACTGTAAACAAAGCCTCTGTGTCCCCTGTGTGCACAGCAATTATGAAGTGCAAGAACAAGCTGAGCTTGCAAGGGGTATAAAGCGGCCAGGCATCAATAAACGTTATCAGATTTTAATACGGTGTGGTGAGGATGACATTACAATTAATTGCAATTATCAGTTTCAAGCAAATATGTTGTTGACTGCTTTTTTTAGTTCAGTAAAACAACACCTTGTGTTTAGCTTACAGTGCCCTGAATAAATCTCCTCGATCAAACATGTCTGAGTCAAGGGCAGCCTGCATTCGTCATGATCAACGTGAAGATAAATATATCCCTTTGGACTGATTTAAATGCCTCTTTGCACAGCCACAACAATAGCTCATGATCTGTTCCCATTTAAATTTAGAAAGCACTTTAAAATTAATTAGATTTTCTACTATAGGTATAACTCACATCATTATTTGGTTTGGAATATTTGTCAAGAAATCTTTCACGTGTTGGCAACTGTGTGCCTATGTTTGTTTCCAGACCACCCATTTCATCTGTTCATGGAGTATTTGATTTAATTCCTGATAGTAACTGTCCCTGGGCACATAGGCATAGATAGATAATGGCATTTAAGGAAATAAATAGATCTTTGATGCTTGTCCTTCAGGGGGAGATTACGTGACATTGGTTACTGTCAGCAGTCTGTGACTCTTTTTCTCAATCTTTTTTTCAGCCAAACGCTACGGGTAAAAATGCACACACAAGGTCTATTGGAATCCAAATGAAATAGACTATTACCTTCCTTGTGATGTTTTAAAGGCCATTGTAAATGGAATTGCCTGTTCTCATTTCAGGAGTCAACTTTTAATAGTAAAGTTGTACACTATAACTGGAGAACATGCACATAGAGCCAAATTTTCCTAAGGAAGGCGTAAAGTGCATCATAAATGAATGTTGATGCACTTGGCATGTGAAAACGTGCAAATTTAAAACATTAAAAACTATTTTTTTTGTCTTTCCACTGATCCACTGGCACACATTTTAGACTTTGATTCTTACTCTTTATCTTGCACTATATTTTTCCTTCACACATTAGAAACAGAGGTCATTTGGTCTTAAAGATCAGCGTCAGCAGAATGTCATTTAGAGGCCAAGAAATTTTCAATTATCAATATACCATTTAATATGTTGCCTCCAGGCCAAACACTCTGCAATTTCGACAGCGCAGAGATGGAGAATGTTATTTCTCAAATGCATCAGCTGATAGCAAGTGTGCAGGGACAATTTGGCTGCACTATGCAATTGGGTTCAAAGTAGGGTCCATCCATCAAGGCAGAGTTGGAACGCTACGCTGGAGATTTTTTCTCGCATGAGCAATTATGTTGTAGCGCTTAGAGTGTTGTTACAAAGGCATGTTGGTCCAATGAGATCTGGCTTCATTCAGAATATTTTGATCATGATCAAGAGATAGGAAATGCTATTGTAGACGCAATGCTATTGAACCTTTTGCATAAGCTTGTTGGCCCAAAGGGAGACAAAGCCATCATGTCGCTGATATAACTCTTGTTTTGCCACATTTTGGCACACTAACAAGCTCCTGTGATTGTACAAACAGCAGATAAAAGTTGAACCACACTTTACTGAACCACAATGGCCCATTTACAAATTCTTTAGATGATCCAATATAATCAGGGAGAATATGGCAAATGCATGGGTAGTTCAGGACGTTTTCTCTACTGTGAAATGTTACGTGAAGTTTAGTGTTTTATATATCCACCATATCACGTCCTTGGTCACGCAGGCTGCTGTGATATGTTTGCATATTTTTGGCAAAGAGACAAGGTACACAGGCTGTGCCTTTCCTTCAAACTTATGAATTTGCATTTAAATGTTTACCCCAATAACAAGAGATAAACCTTTCAGAGTTTCACTCAAATACTGAATCTTGTAGGAATTTTAATAGGGAGGCAAAATAAAATATGTTAAATAGTTAACACAACACTCTCTGTCTCACTAAAGTATACCCTTTTGAAACCTTTCAAGATTGTTTTCTGGTGGAAAGGTAATATGCAGCCTTGGACTCATGTGAGGAGATGTAAAGCAGATAATTAATGTAAGGAACTCATTAATACACATAGTAGCACTTCGTCTGGTACAGTATTTAAAAAAAAGGCTGTCAAGGATATCATGTCAAAAGGTTGTCAAGCATTTTATGTGGTCTGACACCAATTATCATTAAGTAAATTTTGGCGTAATGGAGTTTTTGCAATTTTCCTGAATCTCTTGTCTTCATTTGATGGCTTTCTCCTTATACGACATAAAAAAAATATAGTTACGGTAACATTAAACATATCTTGGCAATGGCCCCATGCAAAATTTCTTTCATTCCTTTCTTTAAGAACACCTTCTTTTTAAAGTAATAACAAATTCTATAAAGTTTATTATCATTATGTATATTTCTATACATCAACGTTACAAGGATTGGTTTAGGTTGCACAGAGGCAATACTGGCAACCAATTCAAAAGTTTGCTTATGCAGATAAATCATGCGTTGAAAGCGGATATAAAGCTGTTATTTTTACCAACATCTGCTCTGGAGCCTCAAGGTTAAACTTCCCTCTAGGGGAACCATGATTGTTTTGAGCATATGCTGTTTATGAGTCAAGCGTGAACATAAAAAAAACAGATTAGGCTTCTCCTGGAAATAATGTTCAAAGAAAGTTCAAAGCTTCATTGGAGAAACAGATATACTGTGTGGTAAAATGAAGTTGTATAAATGCTGTCAGTTATTATTCACTCTACAGCTGAGCAATGAAGCATTACGAATAGGCATTTACTTCTATTGCATAACAGCTAAATGTAAGCTTATTACTATGAAAAAGTTTGTAAGAAAATACCTTGCAGAAATAAGTGAATGCAATTTGTTAATAAATAGTATCTATCTAAGTAAATTGAAATATATCATTCAGAATCCAATTGCGAAGATTTAATTTCTGAACATTTCTGAACATGCCTACATTATGTAGTCTATAGTTTTTGGCAATTATTCTTCTCTGAGGGGGAGTGATTGGCCAGCTCTGAGTTCTAAAAGTGGCAGAGAAACAGCCGTAAGTCCTGAGGGATCTCTATCACCACCCTAATGTATGCCAATTCTACTTTTTTCCCATTCTCCCAAGGACAGCGTACCACCTGCTGAAAGATCTGATTTTATGTGCATGTTTATGGACACTTTGGCTCCAGAGTACCACAGTGACTGATAGCTTGCTGCTCCACCAGGGAAAACGGGGGCCTACCCATAGACACAACTTGGCGCTCGTTTATCATAATGACATGGAGAGCGGAAACATCCTCCTGTCCTGCCGTGCCATCTACCTTTTATGGAAACGACATTATGTCTTGATACCCCCGACAGGTAGGGAGAAACAGAGACAGGTGTGCAAACAGAGAGAAAGAGAAAACAGCAGGTACACTGTAGTGGTACTTTTGACAAAAGAGAAGGGTTAGACTACTCTATTGAAGAGATATTCAAGCCAGTAGAAAGCTAATAATATTATCAAAAACATAATTTATTGCTAGTGCCTTAATTATCTGACTTGTGAGGTCAGCTGTAGATGTTAGTTATAAGTTGTGCAGCAGCCTTGGAGTGGTGGTAAGGGTTTCTATCAGGGGAGTTTCAAGCCGTATTTTGAACTTGCTGGTCCTTTGTTTTGTGAGTTACTCCTGACAAATCTCCCCGTGATATGAGCATGCAGTACATTAGGACATTATTATCCGCACTTGACATACCATGGGCCTTACTTCTGTGGTTCAACGTTTCATGCTGTGATAACTAATACCACAATTTTGTCAACAAAATTGCCTAGATTGTTTGAAATGCAATTATGCTCATAACAATTATGGCACAGGGACAGGCTACTGCTCTGTTAAGTTATGTTTCTTTATTATTTCGCTTCTTGACAATAATTACCCTTTAAAGCACATACATTGAACCTTATAGATGAAAAAATGGTGACAAGTTCTGTGCTCAATGTGGATAGTGATGCACTTTATAATAGTTACAATTCAGAGGTCGCTGATGCTGAATGGACTAGAGATATTTGGCTGCGGTTGTGTTCATTTCCCTGGTGTGACTAGAGCATTTGGCCTGTTGACTTTTCTGATAAATATTAATAGCAGGACAGCAGGGAACAGGGCAATGCTTGGAAACACCTTGTAGGGTTATCAAGTCTCTACATAAGCCATGTTTATCAAAGCAAAGAAGATCATTTAGAACTTGCTTTGTGGTTTACATTAGAATAACTCTTTAAGCAGATAATTTAATTAGGTTATGGAATTTAACTAGTAAAACATAAGATAATCATGGTATTATTTGGCATACAAGTTTTATAATAAACAGTGTAAAGCTAAAATAGCAAAACACATTACCGGAAATGTACACAATACAACAGCATGCTAATTGTCATGGAAGCTTAAGATTTCCAATTTAACACTGTATCTGGGTTTGAAGGCAGACAGCAAACCTTAAGATGATGAACATTTTGGTTACAAATGCAAATTCCAAAATGCAGAGTATGCCAAAATGTGTCCCAAATGGAGAGTGTGCAGTATACTGTATATAAAATGAAGTTGGACAAATGGAACGAAGCAAATTTCAAAAAAGAAATCATACATAATTTCTCACATTTAGCATACGTATTTTCAATAATGCCTCCATTAATACAAAAGTTCATCTGATCTACTGATGATATCTTGTCAAGTACAGACAAGTGTAGCTAAAAAGCAAGAAGAGAAATAAGGCTAACCGCATGTTGTTTGAAGACGTCAAGCAACACAACCTTTATAACTTGGGGACAAACAACCTCCAATCTGACTCAGGCCTTCTCGTGTGTTTTAAAGCTCAAGGGACGTTAAAGTCTGTTAAATCAAGGGGAAGACACACGTATGGAGCAGTGTTTCAGTTTACAGGGAATGTAAAAGGCTAACCCCTATATCAGTAGGGATAGGTGCCTATTTAAGTACAATGTATTTTTGATTGGTCACAAAATTGTGGTATTAGTTATCACAGCATGAAACGTTGAACCACAGAAGTAAGGCCCATGGTATGTCAAGTGCGGATAATAATGTCCTAATGTACTGCATGCTCATATCACGGGGAGATTTGTCAGGAGTAACTCACAAAACAAAGGACCAGCAAGTTCAAAATACTTGTCATGATAACTCTGCCCTCTTCTTTCTCTTCTCTTTGACATTATCACTAGTCTGATCAAAATAGAGCACACTATCCACTTAACTTGATTACTGCTCATGTCACTTACAAATAACAGTTTACTTGCTCCAGTTGCTTAACGTGACTGATACTGTTTTATGTTTTTCAAATAGCGGGTTCGGGAAACTGAATTGCCTAATGTACTGTGGAGCACAAAATGTTTCGTGAATGTCTTATTTCATTTGATGAGATTGCCACAGGCAGCGGCGTACGTCCTCCAACATGCCCATCTACAGGACAGCTATCTTTCAAGGCTGCCATCCTTTATCCTTCCAGAAAATTTTCACTACTGTATATTTTTAAGGCAAAATTGGTTCAATAGAGAGCACTAAGCAACAACATGAGGGATGTCAGTGTGTTTCTGCACAATTTACGTACTTCAGAATGCAGAAATTGAACAATTGCTACATGCAGTGTTAATTAAAAATGCACCAAACAGCAAAATAAGGAATGCGTTTTCCAGGATATCTAATAGCATACCTGTCACTTTCACTTTCAATTTAAACAGCAACTACTTCTGACAAAAGGAGAAGGACAGAGCGATTCAGAAGCAGCCAGACAGCTAGCTCCAAAGTACAAAGTAGATATAGTAACAGAGAGATAGCTAGAAAAAGTGGATCCGCTACATAGAGCGCAAAAGAGAGGGAGGCAGAGAAAGAGATAGTTGGAGAGAAATAGGCACTGAGAGAGGTGAGGCACTGGGCCTCGACAGGGCTGAGATATGATAGCCATTACAGAGATGGCATTGCTGGCCAGGTAAGGACATTGGGGTCATACCCAGAGGGACTTGGCCACACAGACGCTCACACCTGCCAAGGAGCACTGGGACGAAGCAAGGCTGTGCTATAGCAGGGCAATACAGTAGGTTGGTTAGCAGGCATGAGGGGAATTCAATAATCCCCCATGGTTAATCTTTGCAAAATTAAATGCTTGTAAATTGTTTTTGTTGCCATTTTTCTTCATGGAGATTTAGATAATAAAACAAAATCAAAACAAAAGCCTGATAGGTTTGTTCATATTGTGCCTTGCTTTCTTCTGAATGCACACTATTAATATATGTGGGTTAATGGTGTTGTCAGTTCAAGAATATGTTTTAAGAATACAATTGTAATTACTTGTGTATTACTAACAGTGTATTGAAATGGTGCAGAAACCCTCGCTATGGAATAATTCTACACCAATATGTTCAAAACAACTCAATAACAGAACATGTGTTGAAAAACAATATAATTTGATACAATAAGAAGAAATAAACAAGGAGCTGTAAAGATGACAAACATAATGTCTCGTAAAAGAAATTGACAGGACTTGTCATTCAGACACAGCTCAGGCTCAAAGGGAAACCAGTTGCTCCTGACAAAATGCTCATCAGATTTACGTATTAATGTGACACAAATCATGCAATCTGTGACTTCTAATAGGCATAGAGGAACTCTGGTTGAGATTGCACCACTTATCTTAACCCCAATAGTCATTCAACCTTGACAATGCATGTATACAATATGACTGTACACTAAATGTGGCCTCATTGTCTGGCAAAAAAAGACAGAGCAATTATACTTCAACCGTCGCCAATTATGCTGTTACACATGAAGTTTGTAATTCAGAGATGACAACCAATGTACTATTGAAACTCGTGGCCAATTTCTGTCTTTGGAAAATAAATACAGTGTTTGGATTGAGTAGGGTGGTGGTGGGGGGGGTTGTTAAGTGATTATCACAGATCGTACTTAGTCTATTTTATTTTGTGATATCAGTTGAATTCAGATCGCACTGTAAAAGTATATGCTATGGCTTGAGGAGGGAGATTACTGAATTTCTATAGAAAATTGAGAATTGAATTTGCGTGCCAAATGTCGTACCACATATATAGTATAAGTGTATAACTACACTGGCCCATGGTGTGTATACATGTGTTCTCCACATCAAGTCTGTCACTAAGAGACAGGTTGTGCCTTTGCTCATAACTCAACCGCCAATCATCTATTTGGAACGGACTCATCAAAATGGTTGAGCCCACGGCTTGGGTGAAAGAGTACGAAAACAAAAAAAAGGCTGAAAAGACGCAGAATAAACGCTAGTCAGCAATGTAGATGGGGCAATGCTGAACACCTTCTGGTTTGTTTCACACTGAGATTGAACTATCGAGCCTCTTTGAAAATCAGTACAGTGAGGGTGTATTACCAGAGAAGGCAAAGACAAGACACTTATTAGATGTCTGTAGGGATGACCACCCTGATTCCATGTAAGAGAGTGTTACATTCCTGTGTTGGAATCATTGACATTCTAGTCATAGGAGTTACATGCATGAGGAAAAGCTGAGCACATAAAGTATTTACTTGCTGCTCCTAAGCTTTTCCGTATAAGGTTTGATGTGCCCCAGGCTCTATTTTTATTCTAGAACAGTGAATGATTTGGTGGCTATCAAAGAAACTGTGTACGTGACAATTCATGTCATGGCCTTTCTTGTGTTTGTCCCTGCCAGTTTCAACAAATATCCATTGTCTTGAGTATATCAACAAACACAATATTTGCGTCAGCTTTGTCTCTCTCTACCAGTCTTTGGATTTGAATGAAATTTTCTGTACATTAAAATCTATGAAAGATATATTAGGTTTAACAAGGATTTTAGTCCCACTAAAGAGCCAGCAAAATGAAAAGATTAAGGGGGATTGTCCTTGAAGCAAGTAGAAATGTTTTATAGTGTATAGAATGCATCTCCAAGGCATGACATGATATTAATCCACCTGTCAATCAAAAATACCGCCCATGCCCGATGATACCCCGAGAGGGTGCACCAATTAAGATGCTGTCTCACAAAACAGAGAAGCATTCGGTGCATAACAAGACAGTATCTCTTAAGTAATTACCATGGACACTGCTCAGTCACAGCCTTGTTTTATCTGCAATTACCTAACTTACATTTTGGGGACTTTATATTTATGTGGTGGGCATTGGCTTGTCACTCATAGTCTTCCAACAAAAAAAACAAATGAATATTTTTGGACCGCATTATTACACTGAAATGCTTTTGGCACACTCTCCAAATACAGTTGTGATTATAAAACCATAGTTACTAGTAATGTATTATACTAATAGCATTTAACGCTATAGAATAATCATAAATAACAAGTATATTTAAACAATTTTGTTGAATAACACCTATGGTCACTGTGAAGATGCAGTATTCATATCCCTCTTTTCAAAGTCGTATAGCACTGTTTTTCTCTCACTCAATAAAAACTAGGCAAAACATTATGCCAGCTAAATTTTTCTGAAAAGATACTGCCTGGTGAGGTTGCACAAATGTTACTATATAAATCACACAGTTTAATTATTTTATCATTCATTCATCCAGGTTAGGTTAGCTGAAAATGTGGTTCTCTTTACCGGAAATTACCTGGGGAAAGGAATTCCCAGCAAGTGGGGACACTCAACGAGGTAAAGTGATCAGTGGTCAATAATTGTTCGCCAGCAGAAGTTGAGTCGGGTATTCACTTCCCACACTTTGAACCCCTGCATGATTCAGTTAAATAATGGAGACCATTTAAAAAAAGCAATGCTGTTTTTAGAATGACAAATGGCAAGTGCCTACCATGCAGTATGTATTTCTACATACAATCCCATATAGTGACCCAGAATGGGAAACCGAACATACAGACAGCAAGCATGCTTACGTGGCACACCCTTCCAAAGCAACGCAGGCACCCCAACAGTGTGCAACACGAAACATACAGGTCACAACAAATGTTCGTAGTCCACGGTGTTAATTTAGTGCTAAAATTACAGTTGTAAACAATGTTGGATTAGCCTTATAATGGTAACTAACCATTAATAATACAGAAAATAAATAAGCGAAATTTTCACAAACTTTTAAAAACAAATTTTTGCATAGTGTTCATATGGTATTTTTAGATAGATGGCTATAACCTCCTTCACCCCAGGGGGATTTTTTTTTTCTTGCTGCATTTTGTACCTGTATTTATTTTGGCATTTTCTTCTCATAAGGTCCAGGCGTTTGGTGTTTAATTTATTCTGTTTATGGCAGAATAAGTATCATTATACCGTATACTATGAATTTAAAATAAAATAAAAATGAGCTTACTAAAGAAGTAAAACCATGCTATGTAAGAGTTTTTTTTTTAAGTGCCCGTGAGGCAATGCATTTACTGTAAATAACAGTAAGAGTATGCTATTTCTATTCTTAGAGTTAACAGTATATAGCTACGCACGAAGATCACCTAAAATATGCCAGTTGAGATATTGACATTTGAGATAATAAAATATAATAATTATATTGCTGGTAAAGCTTGTATCAAATCAACAAAAGTCTTGGTAAAATATCTGTCAAATTACAGTATTTGCATAGAAGTGAGGGGGCCTTGGGCATGTTCTCTGTTCATGTTTTCAGCGCTATATTAAGAGCCCCTTAATGTCTCTCTGTGATGGGAAATTGGCAGTAGAATGAGGCTACCTTACTCAAGGGTGCCTGACTGTTCAGGACGATAATTGAAAATAATGTAAAAATAGTCATCTGCCACCATTCTTGGGTAAAATCTCAGAGGACAAGGTCAAACCTTTGCCTTTTACTTTAATTTCTGCATGATTAATTACACACGGAAAGTTGGAAGGACATTTTTTTCTACTGTTCTTTATATACATTGTACTAAATTGATTGCCTTACAATGTAAGGCTTAAATGATGTATAAAGATAAGTGAAGAAAGCTGCTCAATAAAAAAGTGGGTGTGAGGTAAGTGCATGCTCTCTGCAATTTAGATAGCAGTAATTTAAATTATCGTGCAAGCACTAACATATGCAATTTAAAATGGTTTGCCTCTGTAGGTATTTCCTGTTGAACCAGTCATGATAACTATCTTGGGTTGTGACAGACAGTGATGATTCTCCTCAAGAGAAAGTTAATAGACAGACACTAACTTGTCAAATCAAAATGTTCCCACAAATCAGTTGTCAAGAAGATCAGGAGTGGGGCCGTGATGCTATGCTGCATTGACTTCCAGTGTGCAGTGTGTGACACGTCAGATTTTCAGACAGGTGCACAGTTCAAACTAAAGTAATCTTGTTTCAATCTTGACTTAAATATGTCTAACAACTGAGCAATAATACCTCCAGATGTGTTTGTCGCTAGCAATTAATCGGCAAATAAATGTGATTCTTAAAATAAACATACTGTATCTTATTAGTGCTTTAAAGCCTTTAATCTTCTTAGGAAGCCTTGGTAGTGGGTTAATAATCCCACTTTGATTTTCTGCCTGATCGGGGAGACATGATTCTAATCGAAACGTTCAATAGGATTAGTTTTATAATGAACATGATTACTAAACAATGCAAGGCCAAACTTTCCTACCACTGATTTAATCATCCTTGCTTTGAAACCTTACTCCAGTGGCAGGCAACCTTTTTCAATTGTTTGCAGTTTACGAGTCTTAGATAAGAGACATAAGTTAGTATGGAAACAATAGCAACTTTTCATTAAGGTCAGTCAGGTAGGAAAACCTGTGTGCCTTTCTCTCCACATTCTTTCCCCCACTCTGTTCCTGGACAGCCTTACATATTTCCCCCGGTGATTCTACAAACTTGTAATTCCATCTGCGGATCAAATGTCCCTGAGATTTATTTCCATGCAAGTCAAAATAAAACCAAAGGTTTTAAGTGAACATACAGGTGTCTTGTGATGGTAGTACCCTTTCCACCGAAAAAGATCCAAATGCATTTACCCAACAGCCCAACCCCCTTTCCACATCCCCTACAGTAAGGTGTGTGATTTGCAGCCGGGCCTCGTACCCCCTCTTTATGAACACTCAGTACAGTGCACTGCAAAGCAAAACACTTTCTGGCTTCTACAGGCGCTTGCCGTTTGTTTTCCTCTCCACTACTAACACAAGTACCTTTCAGGAGGCATTACATAGCAGGTACAGGGTGTCTTCACTACCTTATTATCACAATGGCAAATATTTTACAAGATGTTATTGTTTTTTAAATGTTAGGCTGATCCATGTGAATAAATGTGAATGTTCTGCACCAATGCTGCACTCGAAAATGCTGGTTTGTGCAAAAGTGTTCTCTGCAAGGTTCTTGTAAGTATTTTTGTTTGCTGCCATTGGACTTATATATGTTGCATTATTAACTCTCCATACCCTTCTAACTTTATGAGTGAGTTCAGCTACGCTATATATGGATCTATAAAGTTATAGAATAGGTGTTGAATGAGTAGCAATGACAACATAGTTCAGCAAAAACTGAAAACTAATCATATCATAAATTCCGCCTCTCCTTGGGTAGTGTGCTGCTGGAAATATTTTGGAGTACACCTACTTCTCTAGGCATCACTACTCCACTTGTTCTATTTACACATTATTTTACAATGTACAAATTTACAATCCACTTTAAAAGACTTCACCATATTTAAACACGCTGCATTGTAATAAAGTATACAGAAGGTTCTTCACAAATTAAGACATGGAACTAAAGAAGGTACCATTTTCTGAAAAGTGTAGTCTACACTATCTAGGTGTATTCTCAAGTCAAATCCTGCAATCATGGAGTAGAGGAAACCAGCAGGGCACTGAAATATACAACAAGTGACTCAGTAGGGGAAAACCAAGCGGATGGAAAATAATACAAGTTTATAAGTGGCTGTGTCCCTCACTGCAAGAGAGATCAGTCAACCTTTGATGTTGAAAAAAGGAAAACATCCAAAATCAACAGCCCCTGTAATTTATAAACAAAGTGAAGACCTAGGGCTGCTAGCAGGAGTCAAAGGCAGAGGGAGACATCGGTGCCATTCATTTCCACACAGAACATGAGTTTTCTTTACAGGCTATCATAAGGACATTGAAACTACCATTGGGAATGGGTGAATGGGATAATGAGGGAAACTTGGTTTCAAGTCGGGTTTGCTGTTTGAGTTCTTATGGTTATGATAATTTGAAACGTACACCAATGTTTAATCATTAAAGCTGAGGGGTTAATGAAGATGTTTAGGTAGCTGTTATTAATCCGTTTCTTAACATACACATTTATTGCAACGTTGCACTACTATTGTGTGAGTGTGTGAGTGTGTGTGTGTGTGTGTGGGGGGGGGGGGGGGGGGGTGCAGAGAAAAGCAAACAGTTTAAACTGTCCGTTTTTAGGCAGGATGTCTTTAGTCGCTGTATTAGGTCTTCATATGTGACTGACTGAGAGGATGAATATGTTTGAAGTGGTATATCAACATTGGTCTAAATAATATCCTGTACCACGTAGCCTATGGTGTATAACTTCTGTTCTATTTCTATGGTGCTACCACTGCCCCTGAATGGTCTGCATCAACAATGCAACAGTGAGAATGGCCATATTGTTGATGAGCAATAAAAGTCAGACTGTAATGGTCAATTAATCTATAGTCATCAACGTTCATTATAATACAGTTTAGCAATGCCACTAACACCCTGTTATATTGCACAATTTGATGGCTCTGCGTTCATGGAGGAGGCTCCTTAAAGATAAAGTCATGTAAATGGAAATATATATGTTTGCTTTTTAAATAGCATATAACTAAATTCAAATGTTCGAGTAAGTAGAAGGGCATAATGAGAGCATGTCTGAGTTTGACAGGGGAGAATGTGGGTGAAATAGCTGTCAAAAATGCAACAGTATGAAGTGTGTAATAATCACATTCCAAAATAAACGAAGGCACAAGGCGTCGCAAAAAGAAACCAAGATTTTACGTTGGCTACTATTCCATACACCCCAGGCTGTTCCCACATAGTAAAAATGTGCTTGTTCTGACAAAAGAGCACACCTTCCACCACATTGGCATGGCAAAGAGAGACAAGAGCCACAAATCAGTTCTCAGTGAGAGACAGTTTTACTGCAGCAGTAACTCTCACACAGCAGCAACACAGCCCGCGCACAGTGGCATGGTTGCTAGGCAACACCTCAGGGCCAGCTCACACAGTATATGACCTGATTAGTTAATTGCAATAAGTAAAAGCAAGCAAATGGCAAAATCACTAAAACAGGAATTGAACCACGCTGGCTATCACTCCTCTCTTGTCATCTGGCAACGGCTTGACATGATTCGTTTGAACTGCTATAGCACCTCTATAAAATAAGTTAGTTGCTCTATTTTTCTCAGGGTTATAAGTTATAACAAAGAAATGATGAGACTGATTGTAATAGTTAAGATAGTTGTCTATATTTTGTTTATTTTATGTTTACCATGGCATTGGAGCTGTAGCCTTGCAAGTCCCTTCTAAAAACTAGTTGATGCTTGCTGATTACAAACCAGCCAGGATCATCGTGATTGTTTCGATGCTTAATGAGAATAGCCCATTTAATTAGCTAATTATGAGAGTATACAATATAGTATGCCCTGAAACAGAGAATGTCTCATAGGAAACACCCAGCATGCTTCTACTTCACTCCCTGTCTCATTACTCACACAAAGTAGCAGGTAAATTATGTTACAATGTTGGCGACATCGGCAGTGCAATTTCGCTGTGCGCCAAGCCTATTGACAATTGAATCAATGAGGCTGTCTTGCATTGAAACATGGACGGAAAAGGAGGAGACACTTTGACTTCAGCCAGAGAATGACCTTTGCCTTAGAAATCCTTGCACAGAGTCATTGTTAACCCAATTAAAAGGAAATGTCACGGTGGTAATTTCGTTGCACAATGTGAATCATCTGCAGAGGGTGGCGGACTGATGCTGGCTGCTGCTACTGGACCCTCACTGGCAAAGGATGAGGTGACATTGAAGTCTCCCTCTTTTTCTCTTCCCTTTGAATGCTTTCATTTTCTCTAACTCTCTTTAGCTAACCTTCTCTCACTCTCTCCTTGCTTTCTTTTATTCTTTTTTTTCCTAATGTTCTTTTACCTCTAACTATCTCATTTCTCTACCACTCTCTCTCATTTCTCTCGCACCTCTCTTTCAATCTCTTTCTCTCTCTATCGCTCTCTCTTCTCTCTCTCTCTCTCTCTCTCATGCTTCTGGTGGTAATTTATATGGTTGACAACAGTGTCCAAGGCCATGGTCTTCCAGGTAATCATACATTTGAGACATTGTCTGAGCGTGAAGTCCACCAGCAAACCACCAGTTATTATTAAAGAACAGGTCACAATGACTTCCAAGCTTTGACATTTGAATCTCAGAAGAAGTGATATTAAGTAGTCACCTACTTCAGCACTAATTAAGTGTGTTAGAATCTGAAGCTTTAATATATATTATATAATAATGTCATATATAATTTGAAGTATGTATGCATTGCCAACGTGATCTCATTCTCCTTTAGGAGCAGTCAAATCGTATGAAGAAAATACAACATGTAATGACAATTTAGCTTAAGCTTTTCATGGGTTATTTGTGTTTTACATACAATAGAAAGGTGATTAGAGTTATGCATGAAAAGTACAAATTGCCTGCACAAGGATTCTAACCCTTAACCCATCTTGTAGAACTGTGAGCCAATCGAACCGACATCACTACTTGTAATACAGTGTTGTCCATTTAAATCAATTACTTTCACAGGTTGAAAGATATTTAGTACGTTTAGGGATCTGTGTAGGCGTGAGGGGTTAAGGTACTGGTATAGTTCGCAAATGTTATCAGGTACAAATCTCCCTGGCGTCTGGTTATTAGTTTATTATATTTCACACAGATTTTTACGTTTGCCCTGTAGGCCAACTAATTGTTCGTACTATAACCAATGAATCCTATGAGACCAACCATCTATAATTTTTAGTTTTCATAAATACTTTTAGGAACAATGTTTGCTTACGTCTCAGTAAATGTTACGTCATAGGTATTTAGGTATCATTTTTAAGTGGAGAAAAGCAAAGAGATAATAATATGTAAAAGAAATGTTAAAGAGTGATGATTTTCCTAAAATTTTTACATTTCACCCTTTCCTTTGAGAAAAAAAAGGTTTTAGGGAAGCTAATACCCCAAAAAGAGATTTGGTCATTTAAGAGACAGCTCATGCTATTGTGGGGTGGAATATGGTTCTATCATGCTCTCAGAATGTGGTCGCCGTTTGATTAGGAGATATATATCCTAATATATATATATATATATATATATATATATATATATATATATATATATATATATATATATATATACATAAACTAGATTGCTGCTCTAAGCAGTGACAGGCACCCACATAGCTGGCAGAAGTTCAGTGAAATGGATTATAGTTGAGGACATTCAAAGCCTCTCACTGCTTTAATTAGCCTACTACCTCTGATAAATATTTAAACCCTTGGCAATGACATTGCCACGGAAGGAGACACCGAGGGGCAGATTAAGCCTAAATTTGCAGGGATTTAATGCCAGTTAAACTACCCACAGTGCTTCGCAAGACTTCAGAAGGTATTTACCCAAGTAGAGGGTTTATGTGGATTCATAGGTTCAAGATTAAAGGTTATGATGTACACATGCAATAACAAGTCATTTGCACAGAATTTTGGTGTAGGCCTATATCTCTGTTGCCTATGCTGTAGGTGAAGAACAGTCAACATGCAGTGCATTCAGAAAATATTCTATCTGGGAACTGCTATCTGGGCAGTCCCTTTCACTTTTCCTACAGTTTGAAATGCTACAGCCTTATTCTAAAATTGACTATATAAAAGAGTAGCATCAATCTACACACAAAATACCACATAATGACAAAGTGAAAGCAGGTTTGTAGACATGTTTGCAAATGTATAACAAAAAAAACGAAATATCCCTTTTACATAAGTATTCTGACACTTTGCAATGATGCTCAAAGTTGAGCTGAGTGCATCCTGTTTCCATTGATCATCCTTGAGATTTTTCAACAACTTGATTGGAGTCCACCTGTAGAAAATGTAATTGATTGGCCATGATTTTGAAAAGCCCCACACTTGTCTATATAAGGTCCCACTGTTGATAGTGCATGCCAGAGCGCAAACCAAGCTTTGAAGTTGGAAGAATTGTGTCGAGACATAGGGCTGGGGAAGAGTCGAAAATAATTTATTCGGCATTGAAGGTCCCGAAGAACACAGTGGCCTTTGTAATACTTAAATGGAAGAAGTTTGGAATTGCCAGGACTTTTCATAGAGCTGGCTACCTGGCCAAACTGAGCAATCGGGGAGAAGGGTCTTGGTCTGGCTGGTGATGAACCTGATGGTCATCCTGGCAGAGCTTCAGAGTTCCTCAGTGGGGATGGAAGAACCTTCTAGAAGGACAACCATCTCTGCAGCACTCCACCAATTAGGCCTTTATGGTAGAATGGCCTGACGAAAGCCACTCAGTAAAAGGCACATGGCAGCCCGCTTGGCATTTGCCAAAAAGCACTTGAAGAACTCTCAGACAATGAGAAACTAAATGCTCTGGTCTGATTAAACTAAGAATGAACTCTGGCCTGAAGGCCTAAACTGTCTGGAGGGAACCAGGCACCGCTCATCATCTGGCCACAAGTGGCTTCAAGACAAGTCTGTGAATGTCCTTGAGTGGCCCAGCCAGAGCCTGGACTTGAACCCAATCGAACATCTCTGGAGAGACCGGAAAATAGCTGTGCATCAGACAGAGGTTGAGATGATCTGCAAGGAAGAATGGAAGAAACATCCCAAATAAAGTTTGTCAAGCATGTGGCTTAGTACTTTGTTGAGGTATGAATTAAGTAAAGAGCCTGAATACTTGTAAATGTGATATTTCAGTTTATTTTGTAGGAATTTGCATAGATTTCTGCAAATGTTTTCCCTGTCATTATTGGGGTGTAGATTGATGAGAAGAAAAATACACTTTAGCCACTTTAGAATAAGGCTGTAACGTAACAACATGTGGAGAAGTAAAAGGGGTCTGAATGCACTGTGCATCAAGATAAACAACAACTCAATTTCAGAGTGCAGTGAAGCAGACATTATCACAAGGCAACACTAATAGTCTTCTTCCGACTGAGACGGTGCAGCGGCCTTTGCAGAAAAGGCCTCTCTATAAAACTACGTGGAGCTAAATCCCCTTCCTTATATCATCCATGTCTCAACATCTATATTCAAAGCTAATTTGCTGATTAGCCTTGTTAGGGAGGGAGAAATGAGGCTTGCCGTGCCACGCTTCGATGGCTGCCAACTGTCATCGCTGTGCAAGCAGGAGAGGAGAGACGAGGTCCTCAGTTCATTTAGGAATGTGCTAGAGGGAGAGCTCGGTCCAGCTGCCTGTCTGCGGGAGACTTGCTAGTGACTGGCCAGGAGAACTCATTCATTAGTCTTCTAACTTGGAAGTGAGGTGGTCTTTTTGCGTTGTTTTAAAGACAAACTTTCGCCCGTGTCTAGTTATGTTGTAGTTAGGTAGGGCTACCTTTTTCACCGGGAGAGCATTTGGAATAATTGGAATTTAACCCGAATGAGATGGGGGGGGTTTCTGAATCGGATAAAAATGTGTGTTAGGTATTGCAGATGTTCCAGTTTATATCATTGTGAAAATAATCTGTATCATGAGATAAAAGCAACAAATACTAAATAGTTGATCATCAAGCTTTATATTACCAATTGATATGCTTTAACGATAAGAATATATGCCTAAACCTATACAAACAACTGATTACTGACTACTACTGATTGATGTGTTATCTTGCACTTAAGGTGCGCATAGTTTTTTGTTTTTTTTTCTACATACTGTACAGTCAAATGGAATTACATTACATCTGTAGAATAGTAGTTTATTGATGTTCTGAAGACTTTCTTACTTTACATTTTCCACAACTGCATCTGTGTCGGTAGACAGAAATCTATCCAGCATACATGTGATGGCAAACTGTCTTGTTAAAATCAGCTTTAACAATTGTGAAACTGTAATTGCATTTGCTTTTGAGTCACACACTATCTACAACCAGGCTTAATTTCAACAGCCAAGTCTGTACGTGATTGAGACCCATGCCCACTAGACATTCAGAACCAAAAGATGGCTCAAATATGTGCACTATTCTGTGATTAACTGTGGTTAGTGGAATATACTTATTTTTCAGAATCTGCGTTAAGCCTGCGCAATCCTTTTCTTGTGCCAGGGTTTAGGTATGTCATGACCAACCTACAGTATATCATAGCTATAATCTGCATCACCATTCCACATAACCAATGTAGTTCTTACATTATTGATCACAGAGTTACAACATATACTGTATATAATCAAAACATGTTTTTGTCATTACTTCTGATGAGGCTAAACATGATAAGCAGCTAAGCCATTGATCACATGCCACTGCAGACCTATACCTGCCAGAGGCCGTGTGCCGTTTAACCAAGAGAAATTAGAGGTGCATAGGCACACACTTTGTTCATTTATCAGAGAAATTAAACAGTGTTTATTTTGGCTGAGGTCCTGACTGAATAATTTTGCTCTGCCATTCATTAGCATCACCAATTTATTTTGTGCCGATGAGGAAAGAAGCCTGATTGAATTCCAAATTAAAAATTAAAAGGAGCACAAAAGCTAAGCAAATGAACAGGCCACTTTACTCTCATTGATAAGGAGCAAAAGAAGAAGAAGAATGTCACCCCTACCTGATTATAAAATATCTTAATCAATGCCAAAACCAAGGAAAAAGGGCCAATGTCCGACCTAATAATACTGTAGCTAGCTGGCAAAAACGTATAATGACTGTAAAACATAAAATATTTGCTGGCATCTGAAAACACTTGTGGTGCTAAATGATGGAGGAAATCAAATTTTTCCACCACTGTATTAAAGTACCACCATTTTCTCTTTATCTGTCTGTAAAATAAGCTACTAAAGTTTTCACAACCCCAATTTGTCTGACTGCCACTGTTTTACTTGATATTGTTGCAAGCAGCGGGCAGAAGGGAACCTCATCTAAAGTTTTTCTCTGTAAGCTGTAGTCTCGTTAGTGCTGATTACAAACTTGAAAGTATGAGAAGTGGCGTACAATCCACACTGCAAGCCAAACTTGGCATCCAGACTCTCATCCGCGGCGCAGCATTCAAGTGCATGCTGAGGAGTTAGTTAAGTGGAATAAAGTAGCAAATATTGGAGTCTCAAATAATAACAGATTGTCCAAACAAAAATGGTTCCTACAGAAAACTCCATATATTTGTCAATTAGTTTTAATTTCCAAACACCCATTTTATTTGGAGGTGTTGACATGGGCCCAATAGTTGCGGCCATATTAGTGCTTCCAGAGTTCAGAGGCCTATGTAGGAGAATAGACCCCTTTGTGGCAATACTCCTTAATTAGATGGCTCTCTGCCGGAGGATATGTAGCACCAGCACTGGTTCACAGATATGATGTCATCTTCTTACTAATAGGGAGCCAGCCTAATGAAGTGTTTAAAAGCAGCAGATTTATCATCTTCGAGAAAATTCATTTTTAAAGGGGAAAAAATACACAGTCCCAAATGAACCCCTGACAAGTCTATGACAGTCCCCTAAGCTGTAAATTAATATTAGGATTGAGGGAGAATATACAGGGCTTATGTCGCACGAATTGATCAATGTGAGTCTTGTCTGCTACCGTATGCAATTTTGCACTAAGATAATTATATCAAGAACACAGAGAGGTCAAAAGCAATAATTCAAAATAAAAGCTTACCACATTCTTTTGCCATAGTCCTATTGTGACAGTCTGGGGTTATCATTTGAACACATACAGTGCTGTCATGAAATATTACTATAAAAATTCAAAGGGTTGTGAAAAAACCTTTGTTGTTTTTTTTGCTTGTTTATTGCCATGGTCTTGGAGAAGTCTGATAAATTAACATAACAAAATGCAGATTTTTTTATGGAATGTGATGATGTGAGTGTATTAAAACTTTGATTTTAAAACTAAACTGCTGGACAGAAGTATTTTGGAAAAAAAATAGATATCGACAAATTTGCAAAAAGATTTGTTCTAAAATACATATCAAATTTTTTAACTAAGTGTTAAGTTCTTTGTGCACCCTCACAGTAACAAGATAAACCTATGTATGTTTTTTCTATAATGTTTGATGATGTGGAATAACTGAAGTGATCTGCAACTTAACTTAACTTAATCAAAAAACATGCTCCATTCTCCTACCAGTGCCCTGATCAGTCACTGCCAATTCACCTGGAGTCGGTCTGTGTGTCCTATGTGTGTGAGCAAGTCCGTCGTTATATGTTGGGTGAGCAAGTCTGGCGCAAATTGGCTTCCGTGGTATTTCTCAGACTGAGTGTTGTGTTTGATAGCTCTCAGTCCATTCGTTGTTCGTTCTGTGTAATTAATTGGCGACCAATTTGTGTAAAGCGCTGAGTCTTGAGAAAAGCGCTAAAAACTAAATAAAATTAATTATTAACGCCTTTGGATATATAACAAAGCCAAAGAGTCTAGGAGGAAAATATCAAATACAAATGTAATGTGTAAAGAAGAACATTTTCTCTAAGTCACATAATTGTGACATTTATAGACACGTTTTATTTAGGGAAATCACACACAGAAACATGTTACAAAAAAGTGCTGAGGCAACCATTTTTTTTTGCTACATGCAACCTTGAATAGTACATGTCATTAGGCTGATTACAGAGACATATCACAGGTATGTACAAAAATGGCTACAGAAATGAGTAGAACGACAATATAATGTAGGTTTTTTCACATTAGAGAAGTAAAGTGAAATTGTAGAAAATGTAATGAATAAGATAGAAGAAGTGCCCTGGTCTGATCTGTACTTACCATATGAATTGCAAAATAGGTGCCACATTGGTCAAATTAGATCACAAACTGTTATTGAGGCAAGACTCTTCATGGCTCCTATGGGATGCTATTTGGCAGCAAGCACATTTTCAATAGCCACTAATGCATTTTGCTGTCTTATATTGTTAAGATTACAGTAGATAGCAGGCAGGTTGGTGAAGGGCAGAGATGCATGCTCATCTCTCTTTCTTTCTACACCTTCACTGATCTTGGGGTTTGTCTCTGTGCACACATATATCTATATATACGCACACACACACAAACGCACACATAGACAGTGCATACGTATTTACTATGCATACACACATATGTACATACATACAAACATATATACATACAGGTCAAAACGGCACACAGAGATGCAGGCACAAACATTTAAACAAACTGCAGAAAGACAAAATCAACTAAGACACATACAGAAGGTACTGTATTCTCAATAGTAGACATTCTGGCACACCAAAAACAGACTTACAAAACAACCATTTTTATTCCTCTCACATGCATCCTTAAAAACAATCTGTGTTTTATGCACTAGACTGAGGATATGGTGGGAAAGGAAGAAGTAGAATCGCTTCTCAAGCTCTCGACAGTTTCATAAAGACAAATTATTTGTGAGCGTTTTATCAGCAACTGTCACATCTGACGTATGGTTCAGTTTATCTGTGCTGAAGTCATATATCACAAAGAGACATGAAGAAGAATATCTCACACATACTGTATGTACGGGGGTAACTGAGGTACAATATGTACAATAGAATATGCTTTACCACCCGTACCCCTGTCACTATATGTTACAGTAAATAGAGCTAAGATGCCAGAATATTAGCAGCTTCATGGGTTCATGGGAGTGTGTGTGTGTGTGTGTGTGTGTGTGTGTTTGTGTGTGTGTGTGTGTGTGTGTGTGTGTTATGCAAATAATGTCAAAGATGTATTTTTCAATCTACGTTACAAAGTTATTTTAAAACTGTAGGTATCTAAAGAAAAGAAAAAGATATACTGGCGACAAGAAGGGAATTTTGGTTTGCAATCTGTTTGACCACTCTCTGGTTTCACCACTCCTCTGTGACATCAATTAAGAGCCAGACAACACAAATTGAACTAATCGTCTTTAATTAAAGATTATGCTAGGTTTTTGATTGGTCGACATGAAAGGTCATTCTTGGTAACCAGGAATGACGCTGAGGCAAGCATGCAGAGGTGAGGGACATCGGGGAATGTGTATCCACCTAGCTTTGGCTTACGGGGTAGAACCATAATGATAACAGCCCATCAATCATTTGAATACATCAGAGAAAGAACTGACAATGCAAGGTAAATGTGAAAAGGTATGATTGAGTTGTGGCTTGTTGGCCAAATATGGGTAAAAGGCTGTCTGATTAGTTATCCACAATGTTCATAAACCATTTCAATCTGAACAAAAAATAATACACTATTAATGCTACTGTTGGGGTTGTTAAGGTACCAGAAAATATTACAGGTATAGGGGATGTAATTTGATATAACGGTAAGGAACTGTGGGGATTAAATCCATGTTTCAATGTGTTCCCCTCTGTCATGCTGGAGTGAACAACTTGCATTCAGTTTAGGCAGCCGAACAAAAGCAGGCAGAATCCTAAATAAATTGTGTGGGTTTGTGGAGGATCGATATTCTGTGCTTTCTTGTTAGGGACCTGAAAAAATGAACAACTGCAGCTCATTAAAATATTTTTTTATATCTGAGAACGTCTAATTTTGATAAGCCTTTAATCTTCAGATAAATTACCCGGAGGACTTGGCTGCCTCGTCAACCTAACACAATTTATTTGCCATGGTGGGGTTTCTAACATTACAGGACATGACAAATACATGATCACATGTTATAGCACATTAGAGTTTATTATGGAAGGTATTGAGTGACACAGTAAGCCTGAATCGGTGGAAGTGCCATACAATTAGGCTACAGGAAATATTGATATAATAACAAAAGCATAAAACTTGTTATAATTAATATTAGTATTAGTACTGTTATTACTACTACTACTACTACTACTATGTATTACTTTTTTTTTACTTTGACAATCTAGTTACCAAAAAAGTATGGATGTTTAAATTGTAAGTTATTTTAAGTGTTATATACTGCAATGTAGTAGTATAACTAATTTTGAAATGACTTGACAGAGGTTACTGCACAATAATTTGATACCTAGAAATAATGCACTGATTAAGAAACATTCTTTTGAGTATACCTGGAGGAAACATCTGTTTAAAAACACACCTGAACAAAGTACCAAGTTCCCGTTTCCTCAATAGCATTGCATCAACATAGCATAACTTTTCAACTCACAAAGCCATTGGAATTTCAATTAGGAGATCAGCAAATCCATCTGGGCCCCCATTATTGCCACTATCCTTTACAGGTGAATGACAGGATTATAGAACAGACCTCATAAAACCATCACAGGTACTGTAAGAAGATAAAAGGCAGTGTGCTAAAGATACTGATCTCTGAGATAGACGAGGAGAGAAAAGTTAGATCTGAGGATTCTTCAACACATATCCACTTGTGCCATGTCTCAGCTGTGTGATGTTGGAGCACTCATTACATGGGGTGACAGACTCCATATCTCTGTTCGGGATCACAGGTTTTTACTGAAATCGCTGATCAGTAGAGGCTATACTCCTTCAAAGTTGAATTCAGTTTTTTTCGAAGGAGATCCCTAAGTGGGAATTATTTGATCGAAGAAAATGTGTAAAAAAGTGTTGAAAAATGTACTTTCCTACATTTACACAAACACAACGACACGCAGCCAAATGATTGTGTAAGCAGCTGGCTGCTTCTGCTATTGACGATGACGACTACACTCACCAGTCATTTGCAGCCCCATCTATTTCAGGTATTTTACAGCACACAGATAGTCAAGTATATATACACTGTTGGGTATTTGCACATGGTGACTTTTCTGTGCGTACATCCCCATCTTTTGCTAACCAGGAAGATGGATGTATTATGTGAGTACCATGTACAATGATGAATGACAATTTACCATACACTGTTCATTTCAGCTGCTCTTGTATCACCAATGATGCACATGAGGCACCATAGGCATTGAAACTAGGTTTCTGGATGACAACCTCAACATAATATATTTTTTCCCGGAAGTCACATTGCAATACCAGCTCAGGGTACGGTAATTTACATTACAGCATGGGCTACGACAACATAAACTAGGCAGTACAATATGGTTCCTAAAATTATCATACTTCATCTTTTGTAGCTCACATGAGATGTTTTGTAGAGTCATAATTGCCTCATATGCTTTACCTCGCCAACTGAATCAACTCCCTTTGCAGACGCAGCTCAAATTCCTGTTTACCTCTGAGATTAGATCAAAATGGAGGAGCCACTCTATAACTAATAAGACTGATTTCTCCAGTGGAGAAGGCAAGGGAGTTTCAGATAGCCAGCTTCCCAGTCTGACTCAATCATATTTCACTCTCTCACCGTTGATCGGATCCACTGCTCGACATTCAGGAAGGCGTCCTACATTCAAGTTTATTTGAACATCAGCTTCAGACAGGGAGCTGGAATAAGGTATAAAGTTGGTGGGTTCTTGTTGTGTGTGTGTGTGTGTGTGTGTGTGTGTGTGTGTGTGTGTGTGTGTGTGTGTGTGTGTGTGTGTGTGTGTGTGTGTGTGTGTGTGTGTGTGTGTGAGTGTGAATGCAATTGGCTGAATTCTAATTCACCCTAGTATGACTTGCCACATTATAATGTAAAGACAGCCAGGCCAGGTGTAACCACATAACAAACACAAAAATAACAGAGACAGCAGCAGTCTGTCAGGATGTCTGTACCAGGGCCCGGTGTGAAATATCAAAGTCTTTGATAGGGTCTTGTGTCTGAACCAGCACTGAAGAATGAAAGGGGGTTGCTGGCACCCACTAAGCCCCAGAAGAGCCCAGAGAGCAGGGGTTCAGATGACAGGGGGAGAGTTTGGAAATGTGGTCCTGATGATTATCCAGCTCCCAGTTTGCTGCCTGTCACCAGAGACAAAAAGCCCTGTACCTCTCTATTAGGACCTCATCACAGGGCCCTGCAGGGGTTGTGTGGATGCAGTGTGTATATGTATATTTGTACAAGGGACTAGAGGGCTTTCATGTGGCGCTGTGTGTGTGCAGAAGTGAGATAATATTGGTTAAGACAGTGCCATGGTTTGTCCTGCAGTTCTTTTTAAAGCCTTACAGTGCTTGTGTCTTCGCTACAGCCAATTAAAAATCAATTAATATGTTCCTCTTGCAGGCTAATGGGAACGCTTGTGCTTGGAGTGATAAGACTCACTGCAGGTGTTCTTGTCCGTACACATTCATTCTGCCCTCTATGCCATTATAGTGGAGCAAAAGCACTCTTTTTTATATCTGCAATCTGGGCAGACAGAAAAGCAATTTGTCTGGGGTTACATGTTAATTAGCTTACACCTTATGGGCCCCTCCCAAATGGAACGTTGAGCTAATTTCACGTGGTGTTTTTCTGTCTGTCCCGTCTGCAGGGGACTATGAAATAACGTTACTCATTCACAGTAGATTGTGAGGAATTGAGGTTACCTCACAGATTTCACAGATGGGAAAAATAATTTTAGTTTCCTTTACCTGTCGTTTTTTGTCTACAAGGTGCAGCCTTATTTCAAAACATGGAAAACATTTGTTTATATTATTTAATTATATCTCTTCTTTGCTATTGTTGAATTATGAGTCCATGGTTATCCCTTTCCTTAAATCTGTCCTTTCGTTCTCCTTTTGTGTCCAATTATTAGACTTATCTTCAATCATTTTTACATTTTTAACTTTCTTGATTTCCGTCTCAACATATTTCTCTCATTTTCCCTTCATCTCTCTTGACAATCTTCTCCCAGTTTTTCTAGTTCAAACACAGATCCATCTCCACCCAGTAGCCTCAAGCATGAGCCTACTTTGTCCACCATGTATGTGCTTGTCTGGGAATAGTCTCCAAGATTGAGCCCTTGATAACTCCGTGTGTGTGTGTGTGTTTGTGTGTGTTTGTTTGTTTGTTTAAGTGTTGTGCGTGTGTGTGTGTGGGTGTGTGTGTGTGGGTGTGTGTGTGTGTGTGTGTGTAGACCCTTTGGTCCCACACCATCATCCATCCCAGTGACACGGGTGGCGATTTTATCAGTAATACTTGTCCCCACTGGGGAGACCACCAGCTCAGGGTAACAGTGGCTGGAAGAAGGTTGTTCCTGTGAAGCTAGTGCACAGCCATTATAGGTAAGTCAATTGCTGTGCCCCATAAAAGACAGTTAGTAATAGCATGGAATGGAATAGATATCTATGTTCAGACTAGGAGATGCTGACGTTTTGATTTGTTTCCTAGCGACTCTCTAAATTAATAACACATCAATAACAGGGGATAGGTCAGTTGACATCAGCATAGATAACCACAACCACGAATAGAGAATTTGAATAGAAAAGAACCAATAAGAACAACTTGCATGTTTTATCACAACACTTTGATTGAACAGGTAGAATGGAAGGGAAAATGTTCAAATATAGGCTTACAGCACCTCATCTCTGCACCATTTTACTTGTGTGTGTGTGTGTGTGTGTGTGTGTGTGTGTGTGTGTGTGTGTGTGTGTGTGTGTGTGTGTGTGTGTGTGTGTGTGTGTGTGTGTGTGTGTGTGTGTGTGTGTGTGTGTGTGTGTGTGTGTGTGTGTGTGTGTGTGTGTGTGTGTGTGTGTGTGTGTGTGTGCAGTAGACAGTTGGCCAGGAGGAAACATCACAGAGTTTTCCAGTTGACAGGTTAGTGTCACCAGTAGAAAGGAGGATCAAGTCATTTCACCACCCTCTTGTCAACAAGCTGACGCTGTCACTCCACAGTCATACTGACACGCACCGACTTTCAACAGGGTACACACACATATTCACAAATCTACTTGTAAAAGACCAGATGCACTAAGGCATATGCACATATGCACACGCAAACTCACACACGCACACACACTCAAAGAAAATAATACATGCTGTGAAGATGACAGAAGCACACACAATCAAATATGCTCCGCGGCAAACCCAGAACATCTGCCAGCACACTAAGTGGTGGACTTGAGTAACACATGCAGAGACTCAAACACAATAGAGACCCTTTTGACTGACAGTGCCAAATGTCCTTCTCCCCCAGCACCACAATTAAAATGTATACATTAACAGAGACTACCGGGCCGAAGTTGACGGCTGTCTACAGAACGCACAGTTTTAACGGTTTAGAAGGTGGCATCAAATATCATCTGCTGGATGATGGCAAACAATATTGTTCATTTTCTGTTTACTAGAAAACCCAGCCGCTCACCCTATTTCCTGGAACGTCTTCTATTGTAAAATTGGATTCATTGTGTTCTTCACTCTAGCATCCTCCATTCCATTATCATCTTTAACAACTGCAGGTGACATGTTTACAAGACTTCTCATTTGGAAACAGGGCATTAGGTTTACTCCTCTGATGCTCCTGAAGGTGCTTGGTTTAGAGAAATTAAGACTCCTGGTGGTTGTGGAGAGCATTGCACCTCGTAGCACAAATGACAGACCGTCACTGTACATTTTCAGTGGTATAACCAGTACAATAAATTGCTTTGCAAATATATAGCTTTATTTTTGCTGTAGTAGTCTAACAGATGCAAACATATACTGAACGCCGCCCTGGTTGGGCTCTACTACATAAACAACCTAGACTTATGGAAGTCTTTGTGTCATCAGCTTCCCTTTGAGACTCTTAACAAAATAGTTTAAATAGATGTTGTACAGCAGTAATCTCTCGTGGCTTATGGCAAAAATAGCACCTTTGATTGCTGGTTATTTATGGAGTCAAGATGCAAGGGATGTACAGTGACTTGATCCACGCTTGTTTTGACATGATTACTTAAGTGTATGTTTTTCTGATGCAAATGTCTTTTCAGTATTATCATACACAGAGAGACATTTCTTTGTACATCTGTTTCATAGAAATTATTCTATACGGTCCCATATAGTCATTCAACTGAATTGAGGGCAAGGAAAGAAAAAAGGAGCGGGATCTCGTGATTCGCAAACCCCCATTCAGAGGGACTGAAGCGGAGAGAGCTACGGCTTGCAGCCCTACGGTTGCTTTTACATCTTGTTCAAAGAGCCCTTCTGCCAAACATGCAAACCCCATGCCCAGCCAGTGGGTACAGCTCGGAGTTCAGATTTGATAGGGTGGGCCTTGTGTCTCCCAGTTGTCAGAAAGTCCTCAAGGAACTTTTTTTAGGTCAGCCCCAAAACCATTTCCCCTCTCTCCCAGTCTCTCCTCCTTCCCAGTGCACCATCACACAGGCCGGGAAAGGCGGAGAAAATGTGTTTGAAATGCCCCAGTTCAGAGGAAACGCCACATAGTCAACTCAACTGTCTGTGTAAGTGTGTTACAAAGATAACACGGGGGGGGGGGGGGACACGACAACTACCTCTCGCTCTTCTCCTGCCGAGCACAATTGATCCAGGCTTTCATCCATGTTAAACAAAACACCTCCCTCTCTGGCCTAGGATAAGAGACCTCAACAGTACGAAAATACGTTGTTTATTTTAGACCTTGTATCTAATGTATTACTGATCATAAAAGAATGAGAAGCAAATACTCATCTTGGCTTAGTTTAGTCATGTGGCCAGAAGTCACCCACGAACTTCCAGAAGGAAACAATACTGCACGTTTGTTTGTTTTTTTCTTAAGGAGAAGAATCCTGTTTCTCTTCTACTGGTAAACCGCTGCAAGTGACACACCTCTCTGAATTATTTCCTTCAGAGCACAGTAAAAGTCTGTGCCCAAATCCGACATCTGGCAACCTGCGTAGCTGGAAAAAACCTAACATCTGGCTGAGTCAATCGATTTATGTTGAGCATGGACATCTTCAGGACAGTGCTAATATACAGCAGGATCCCTTTTTCGTCCTGTTTACTTAGGCCTCCCAGCATCATACCCGTCACACTTTAATGATGTCAGACTGTCTGTATTTGTGTTGTTTGTTAAATCTACACATGATTGTGTGTGTGTGTGTGTGTGTGTGTGTGTGTGTGTGTGTGTGTGTGTGTGTGTGTGTGTGTGTGTGTGTGTGTGTGTGTGTGTGTGTGTGTGTGTGTGTGTGTGTGTGTGTGTGTGTGTTTGAGTGTATTTGCACACCTGCAAATGTGTTTTTGTCATCTCACAGTTTATTAGCGTGGTGGGGATAGGGGAGCCAGTTGGCACCATCTAAGAGAGGTCACCTGGGATCCAGTTAATAGGAAATCGTTATGTAAATTCAATCTAATTAAAATTAGAACCACACTACTCCACTCTAAGGTATGCATAGGGAGGGGGTGCTAAATCATATTATTACTGCAGCTAATTTACATAACCCTGTCCTCCTTCGTGCAATATTTCCCCAGGCTCTTGATATCGAGTTCGGTCTCTATAAATTTGGAGGCATAACAAAGCAAGTTTTCTTCAGTTCCCAGATAAGGGGTGGCAAAGTGCCATTGCAGGCACACATCATCATAACATTTGATTTATTGTGTTGGTTACACTAAGCCATCATTCCAACCCAATGGCTTATAAATCATCAGAAAGCGAGCATCAAAATCAGTTTTGACTCAAGAGGTATGGCTAATAGAAGTGTTACGGGGCGGTGTCCCTCCCTTCTTATCAACAGACATTATTTGCAAAACGTCATCAACATTGCTTTGTTAGGCCATGCCCCCTTTTGGGAGAAAACAACCACCTGTACAATTGCTTTCAATGAGATCTTGGCAAACTTTGTAGAAGTGTAAGATTAAAGTATTTCCAAGTGTAATTTCAAATATTTGCAGTGTCACATATGGCAAGTTAATTTTTTTAAATTAACAAGTTATAGGGGCCTACATAAAGGCAGTATCATTAATAATAGGAAAATGTAACCACACAAATCTACATGTAAAGTTGACTAAGTAGCCCATAAATAAAGTTTGTTTTAATTGGATTGATAGTTAAGATAATCATCTTTCCCACCATACTAAAACAAAGATGTTTTGCAGTCATCATAGGACAAAAGCACTATGAGGCTGTAATTTCTATAACAAATACTGTTGAGCAGCTATCTTTGATGTGATGGCTATACATGTCCTACTTCTTTCCCCTTTCATAAAAAAAAATGTCACTGTAGAAATCACTATCTAATAGTTTCTGGATCGACACACCTTATTCCAGACACAGGCCATGCTTGGACATGCCACACTTGTCTAACCAAAGAGGACATAGGCTTCCAGCTTGAACAGGAGTGCAAAAGCAAGTGAGCAGTTTTGACCTCGTCTGAGGAATATGCTGATAAATATACATAGAACATAGGATAATGCTTAGCCTGGGTTCTGCAACCAGCCAACATGTGTGCCTCTAGATATCTGCAGTTCTATATTTTCATTGCTGTATAAATTCCTATGATAAAAATAGTACACAAATGTTAACAAATGAAAACAAATATTATGGAGCTTGTCTAATCTTAAATCTTACGTTCGAGGAGAGGCAGTGTTAAAAAAATAGCATAGACACGTGTTTCCATGTTTTATTATTGACAATCGATGCAGTAATCATTAAATATCGTATGTTTAAAAGTACCAATAACACATTGACGATGAGTCGTTCGTGTACAAGTCGGCTCTATGAGTGAACGATAACGATAACAGCAGAGTCAACTCCCATCTGAGAGACGTTTTCTTTTATGTATATATAAATTCAAGACAAACAGAAACTAGCAGTAGCACGCATTAAGTTAATCCTTTTCAGGCAAGATTTCTATTTAATTCACATTTGATAGACAATTTCATGAATTCTAATCAAATTATTAAATTGGTGCAGCAATTATTTAATTAGTGCACCTTTCTGATTTGTGAACGTTATGGCAGGAAGACTGTGTATTGAGCAACATCAGTCCCATCAGAACGAATCTTTTTAAAAACAGGGCAAATAATAACAGAGAAGAAACAGGATCAGCGCCTCTAAGTTTAGTTTTCCTAATGCCAATCTGCCCTAAAGACAATATTTCACTGTTAATATATGTTATGTAAGGTTTTTGTACAAAACATAATGTAAAATTATGGTATGCTGTAAATTAAAAGGTTTCGCGTAATTAAACTGAATAATCTAAGTGATATATGTCACACATACCAATCATAGGTCAAAACATTGCAAAATGTGGCTGAATTACAAAAGTCAGAAGTGGAACTAAATGAAGAGCCGTTTGGGAGCCGAAAGTCCATCACTAATTGACAACTATGGTAGTTCCAGTTTGTTTCTCTGCCAAAAAAAGGCTGAGACTTGAAATACATCAGAGTACCTGTATGTGCCAATAATCAAATAAGGCTCTTTAAAGGGGAGGTTCAAATCCCTTCCTGGTAGATGCGTCCGATTCCAAAACGGCACTGTAATACCATTTCCAATCACACTCGCTGCTCCTGTTTGATAAAGTAGGCCTAAAACAAATACAAAAAAAGAGGGGCCGGGGCATGAAGCCATAGAAATCGATGTGGAGGGAGAAAAACAACAGGGCTGACTTGCAGAGTTAATACCCTTTAGACTTTACATTGTGCCTATCATCCTGGCAACTGAGCAGTCGGTATCCATTCATAATGACTGGCATTCTGGCAACTGACAAAAAACTGCCGGGAGACCATCGGCTCTGCATCACACACACGCAGGGCGTGAAATTGTTCCAATTGGCTGGGCAATGCCTTCAAGGCTCTGGCACAGACAGGCAATGCGCTCACCTGACGGCTTGTCAAATCCTTTTCCCCACCATCTTCCTCCGATGCTAGATTAGTCTAATATATATCGTGCAGTTTGTGGAGGGTTGTTTGCGGTAAGACCGTAGTGCCTGCCAAATGTTTGTCGTCTGATTGGAGGGCTTAACCTCCTAAGTTTGATGCATCACACAGTGTAATTGTCTGTGCGCGAGTGCACCCAAAGTTGCTCATTAAAAGCTTCTCTAAATATAAGCGATGACATTGTTGGCCCACAAGTATCAAGTAATAATTTGCCACAACAGCAACTAAACTGACTGTAGATGTTGCTTTGACCTCCTGGGATTGTCACTTCAACTGGTTGATGGTGACTGTGTACCTTTAAGATCACATGTATGCCAATGGGGCATGTGACAAAGTAGACACAAACGGGACCTGTATGAAGTGGCACATTCAGGTCTCATGAGAAATGTCCCGTGGGTCTATATCAGGTTACTGTGCATGGCTGCACAGTGGCAGCTGCTGGTGAGGTTATTTTGGATCATGGAACAGGGCATCGCCTGGATTCCTACCTGTTTAATACCCCCTTGTGTTTGGGGATGCGTGCATTTAGGTGCCAGAGGATGCCATTGTTGAGCCTGAGCTGGCATGGATGGGATATTCTTTGTACTTCTATATGCCCATGCATGTTTACTCGAGGAGGTCAAGCTGAGGATCAAATCTACACAAACCATAATTTCAGCTGGAGGGTGAAC
>JAPMUY010004359.1:0-30253 GCA_026901105.3 Galaxias olidus
ACTGGAATCAAATATAACCGCTCCCATTCTCTAACCCTGACCTTAACCAATAGGGGATTCATACCTCACCCTAACCATGCTGGAATTAAATAACACCCCTCCATTCTCTCACCCTAACTCTCAAGGAAATGGACACACAGCGGACCTACACTCCACCCTGCTGGTTGAGCATGGATCTGCAGCACTTTCAAATTACACTGATGGCTAACCCCTGTGTGATTTTTCTATCTCAGATACCTATCAGTCTCCCAACTCTCCTCTTAAGGAAATGGACACACTGCTGACCTACACTCCACCCTGCTGGTTGAGCCTGGATCTGCAGCACTTTTAAATTACACTGATGGCTAACCCCTGTGTGATTTTTCTGTCTCAGATACCTATCAGTCTCCCAACTCTCTTCTGAAGGAAATGGACACACAGCTGACCTACACTCCACCCTGCTGGTTGAGCCTGGATCTGCAGCACTTTTAAATTACACTGATGGTTAACCCCTGTGTAATCTTTCTGCCTCAGATACCTATCAGTCTCCCAACTCTCTTCTGAAGGAAATGGACACACTGCTGACCTACACTCCACCCTGCTGGTTGAGCCGGGATCTGCAGCACTTTCAAATTACACTGATGGCTAACCCCTGTGTGATTTTTCTATCTCAGATACCTATCAGTCTCCCAACTCTCCTCTTAAGGAAATGGACACACTGCTGACCTACAACCCTGCTGGTTGACTGAATCTGATGGCTAACCCCTGTGTGATTTTTCTGTCTCAGATACCTATCAGTCTCCCAACTCTCCTCTTAAGGAAATGGACACACTGCTGACCTACACTCCACCCTGCTGGTTGAGCCTGGATCTGCAGCACTTTCAAATTACACTGAGGGCTAACCCCTGTGTGATTTTTCTGTCTCAGATACCTATCAGTCTCCCAACTCTCCTCTTAAGGAAATGGACACACTGCTGACCTACACTCCACCCTGCTGGTTGAGCCTGGATCTGCAGCACTTTTCAAATTACACTGATGGCTAACCCCTGTGTGATTTTTCTGTCTCAGATACCTATCAGTCTCCCAACTCTCCTCTTAAGGAAATGGACACACTGCTGACCTACACTCCACCCTGCTGGTTGAGCCTGGATCTGCAGCACTTTCAAGTTACACTGTTTCACACTTGTGTAATCTGACTGTCTCAGATACCTATCAGTCTCCACTAACCACCAAAGGTCAACAGGCCACGGTGCCTCAACCTCACAAGGAGACTCTTGCCTCAACCTAACAAAACCAAGGTCAGAGATCATTTTTCCCACTCTCTAACCCTAACCTCAACCTACCATGCTGGAGTCAAATATAAGAAACCCCCCCCCCCCCCCCCCATTCTCCCACTCTGACCCTGACCACTAGGGAGCTCACACCTCATCCTAACCATACTGGAATCAAATATAACCGCTCCCATTCTCTAACCCTGACCTTAACCAATAGGGGATTCATACCTCACCCTAACCATGCTGGAATTAAATAACACCCCTCCATTCTCTCACCCTAACTCTCAAGGAAATGGACACACAGCGGACCTACACTCCACCCTGCTGGTTGAGCATGGATCTGCAGCACTTTCAAATTACACTGATGGCTAACCCCTGTGTGATTTTTCTATCTCAGATACCTATCAGTCTCCCAACTCTCCTCTTAAGGAAATGGACACACTGCTGACCTACACTCCACCCTGCTGGTTGAGCCTGGATCTGCAGCACTTTTAAATTACACTGATGGCTAACCCCTGTGTGATTTTTCTGTCTCAGATACCTATCAGTCTCCCGACTCTCTTCTGAAGGAAATGGACACACAGCTGACCTACACTCCACCCTGCTGGTTGAGCCTGGATCTGCAGCACTTTCATGTTACACTGTTTCACACTTGTGTAATCTGACTGTCTCAGATACCTATCAGTCTCCACTAACCACCAAAGGTCAACAGGCCACGGTGCCTCAACCTAACAAGGAGACTCTTGCCTCAACCTAACGAAACCAAGGTCAGAGATCATCTTTCCCACTCTCTAACCCTAACCTCAACCTACCATGCTGGAGTCAAGTATCACCCCTCCCATTCTCTCATCCTGACCCTAACCAAAAGGGGATTCACACCTCAACTTAACCATGCTGGAGTCCAGCATCACCCCTCCCATTCTCTCATCCTGACCCTAACCAAAAGGGGATTCACACCTCAACTTAACCATGCTGGAGTCAAATATTACCCCTCCTATTCCCTTACCCTGACCCTAACCACTGGGGGATTCACAACCCAACTCAACCATGCTGGAGTCAAATATCACCCCTCCTATTCCCTTACCCTGACCCTAACCTCTGGGGGATTCTCAACTCAACCATGCTGGAGTCAAACATCACCCCTCCTATTCCCTTACCCTGACCCTAACCAAAAGGGGATTCATACCTCATACTAACCATGCTGGAATCAAACATCACCCCTCCCTTCTCTTACCCTGACCCTAACCACTAAGGGACACAACTCAACTTAACCATGTTGGAGTCAAATATCACCCCTCCCTTCCCTTACCCTGACCCTAACCACTAAGGGACTCACACCTCACCTTAACCATGCTGGAGTCAAATATCACCCCTCCCTTCCCTTACCCTGACCCTAACCACTAAGGGATTCACACCTCATCTTAACCTGCTGGAGTCATGCTGGAGTCAAATATCACCCCGCCCATTGTCTCACCCTGACCCTAAGCCCTAGGGGATTCACAACTCAACTCAACCATGCTGGAGTGCAACATCACCCCTCCCATTCTCTCACCCTGACCCTAACCACTAGGGGATTCATGCCTCATCCTAACCATGCTGGAGTCAAATATCACCCCTCCCTTCCCCCACACTGACCCTAACAACTAGGGGATTCATGCCTCATCCTAACCATGCTGGAATCAAACATCACCCCTCCCATTCTTTCACCCTGACCCCAACCACTAGGGGATTCATGCCTCATCCTAACCAAGCTGGAGTGCAACATCACCCCTCCCATTCTCTCACCCTAACCCTAACCACTAGGGGATTCATGCCTCATCCTAACCATGCCGGAGTCAAATATCACCCCTCCCTTCCCCCACCCTGACCCTAACCACTAGGGGATTCATGCCTCAACTTAACCTGCTGGAGTCAAATATCACCCCTCCCTTCCCTTACCCTGACCCTAACCACTAAGGGATTCACACCTCATCTTAACCTGCTGGAGTCATGCTGGAGTCAAATATCACCCCTCCCTTCCCCCACCCTGACCCCAACCACTAGGGGATTCATACCTCGCCCTAACCATGCTGGAGTCAAGTATCACCCCTCCCATTCTGTCACCCTACCCCACAAGAGACCCCCAAAACCCCCCCACCCCTCCCCACCCCACAAGAGAAAATTCAGTCCGGCACAATGACAACCTTAGTGGATAAGGAGACTGCGATCCATGTTCTCAACAGGCCCCTCCAAAAAAATAAAAAAATAAAAACGTCCCCGAGCTATCGCTCACCCTTCCTGTTGAGAAGCACACGGGATATTGTAGGGCCCCGGCCTGATTTCGGAATGTGTTATATCCTGTAATATACATACATTTCGAGAAACGGAGGGGACTTTCCCCTGTCCCGGAATTGGTGGATCTGTAGAATCTGGAGTTATGAGTGCCACTATCCTAAGCCTATGCGGGTCAAAGCATCGAACTGCTTGGCGAGGGATATCTAGATGAAAATATAACATGTTCCTTACAAATACGACTTGCCCTAGGTCCTGGCCAGAATAGCAAAGTCCTGGGTACATTTCACTGACTGGCCCCCTCCATCACCTGCAGACCACCATCCAGATACCTCTCTCTGGGTACATTTCACTCACTGGAACCCTACCTCCACCACCGTGCAGACCAGACATTTCCAGTTCACCAACCCGACTTGCCCTCACCTCCCCCTGGGTACACCTAACTGTCCGACCCACCCCGACCTCCATGACCCACCAAATACACTTGAAAAGTCCACAAGACTTGTAAAGTCATCACCAACACATGCTCTAACCCTAACCCTAACTCAGAGGCACAACATCTATAAAAGCCATAATTTATAGCTTTCCCGGCCACAATTTCAAGGTCACCAGCCCGCCCTAACACTCACCTTTGCTGGGTACACTTCACTCTCACGATGATGCTCCTGGAGGTATGTAAATATCAATTTGGGCCCTCATCAAAATTACGGATTTATGGGGAAACAAGGCAAGCCTTGGAATTCTGGTTTTTGAGAGGTATACCATTTCTTTACGGAACTCTTGGACTTGGATCATTTAAGGTTTTCACTGAAGACCCTAAAGTTGCAAAAATCCACATTCAAACCACCAAAATTATGAGGCCAGAATTTGGTTTCAGCCAAATACAGATTCTTAAGGGACAAACCTGGACTTTGTTGCATGAATCCACATTCAAACCTCAATATTCCGGTTTCTGATTTCTTAAAAATGGTATTTTTTAAGAACGTGGGGGGAAATGGTCTTCAGAAAAGGGGTTTTGCTGGATTCGAACTGGCGACCTTGAGGTTGCAAGGCAAGTGTTTAACCGCTGGGCCAAAGAAATATGTCAGTGATTCACTGAAGATCTAATCATACATTGAATCACTGCCATATCTAGAAGGAACAGATGTCTGGCCCTTTTATAGGTAGCTTTAAAAACTTAATTTTTTTCAAATGAACATCTAAATCGTTACTTAAAAATACGTACTAAACATGGACTATACCCAGAATAGCAGTTTTAAATGGGGACATTGGTTCAATTCACACTATGGGCCCCTTTCAACCACCGGCAGCAGGCCAGAATATCAAGGTCATGAGGCCGCCCTTGCCCTCACCTGGCCTGGGTAAAAGTTACACTCTGGGGCCCCTACCTCCTCCACCAGCAGCAGTATGAGGCCAGAATTTCAAGGCTGCACAGCCGACATGCACTAACCTATCCTGGGTACACCTTACTCTTTGGAGGTGTGGAAACGTCCAGTTTCACCCCTAAAAAATACGGATATTTAAGGGGAAACTTGAACTTGAACACCATCAAGCCTTGATAATATGGTTTTATGAGGGATGTTTATGGAATTTATGTTCTAAAACACTTTGAAAATAGGGATGTTCAAGTTTCAAATGGGGACATTGGTTCAATTCACACTTTGGGCCCCTTACAACCACCGGCAGCAGGCAAGAAAAACAAGGTCACAAGGCCGTCCCAACACTCACCTTTCCCGGGTAAACTTTCATCACTGGGGCTCATGGAGGTAAGTACATATCCGCTTTTCCCCCTCACAATTACGGATTTTCCAACTGTCCCGACACAATTTCAAGGTAACAAGGCCGCCCCAACACTCCCCTTTCCTGGGTACACTTCAGTCTCTGGGTCCCTACATCCACCACCATCCAGGCAGGACTTTCAAGGTCACAAGGCCGTCCTAGCACTCACCGTTCCCGGGTACACTTCAATCATTGGGGCTCATGGAGGTAATTACATATCCGCTTATTCCCCTCACAATTACGGATTTTCCAACTGTTCCGACACAATTTCAAGGTAACAAGGCCGCCCAACACTCCCCTTTTCTTGGGTACACTTCAGTCTCTGGGTCCCTACATCCACCACCATCCAGGCAGGACTTTCAAGGTCACAAGGCCGTCCCAACACTCACCTTTCCCGGGTAAACTTTAATCACTGGGGCTCATGGAGGTAAGTACATATCCGCTTTTCCCCCTCACAATTACGGATTTTCCAACTGTCCCGACACAATTTCAAGGTAACAAGGCCGCCCCAACACTCCCCTTTCCTGGGTACACTTCAGTCTCTGGGTCCCTCCCTTCACCACCATCCAGGCAGGACTTTCAGGGTCACAAGGCCGTCCTAGCACTCACCGTTCCCGGGTACACTTCAATCTTTGGGGCTCATGGAGGTAATTACATATCCGCTTATTTCCCTCACAATTACGGATTTTCCAGCTGTCCCAGACACACTTTCAAGGTCACAAGGCCGCCCTAACACTCACCTTTCCTGGGTACACTTGACAACATGGTGCCCCTACAACCACCAGCACGAGGCCAGAATTTCAAGGTAACAAGGCCGCCCCAGCACTCACTTTCCTGGGTACACTTCAGTCTCTGGGTCCCTCCCTTCACCACCATCCAGGCAGGACTTTCAGGGTCACAAGGCCGTCCTAGCACTCACCGTTCCCGGGTACACTTCAATCTTTGGGGCTCATGGAGGTAACTACATATCCGCTTTTCCCCCTCATAATTACGGATTTTCCAACTGTCCCAGACTCAATTTCAAGGTAACAAGGCCGCCCCAACACTCCCCTTTCCTGGGTACACTTCGGTCTCTGGGTCCCTACATCCACCACCATCCAGGCAGGACTTTCAAGGTCACAAGGCCGTCCTAGCACTCACCGATCCCGGGTACACTTCAATCTATGGGGCTCATGGAGGTAATTACATATCCGCTTATTTCCCTCACAATTACGGATTTTCCACTGTCCCAGACACACTTTCAAGGTCACAAGGCCGTAACACTCACCTTTCCTGGGTACACTTGACAACATGGTGCCCCTACAACCACCAGCACGAGGCCAGAATTTCAAGGTAACAAGGCCGCCCCAGCACTCACTTTCCTGGGTACACTTCAGTCTCTGGGTCCCTCCCTTCACCACCATCCAGGCAGGACTTTCAGGGTCACAAGGCCGACCTAGCACTCACCGTTCCCGGGTACACTTCAATCTTTGGGGCTCATGGAGGTAACTACATATCCGCTTTTCCCCCTCATAATTACGGATTTTCCAACTGTCCCAGACACAATTTCAAGGTAACAAGGCCGCCCAACACTCCCCTTTTCTTGGATACACTTCAGTCTCTGGGTCCCTACATCCACCACCATCCAGGCAGGACTTTCAAGGTCACAAGGCCGTCCTAGCACTCACCGTTCCCGGGTACACTTCAATCATTGGGGCTCATGGAGGTAATTAAATATCCGCTAATTCCCCTCTCAATTACGGATTTTCCAACTGTCCCGACACAATTTCAAGGTAACAAGGCCGCCCCAACACTCCCCTTTCCTGGGTACACTTCAGTCTCTGGGTCCCTCCCTTCACCACCATCCAGGCAGGACTTTCAGGGTCACAAGGCCGTCCTAGCACTCACCGTTCCCGGGTACACTTCAATCTTTGGGGCTCATGGAGGTAAGTACATATCCGCTTTTCCCCCTCACAATTACGGATTTTCCAACTGTCCCGACACAATTTCAAGGTAACAAGGCCGCCCCAACACTCCCCTTTCCTGGGTACACTTCAGTCTCTGGGTCCCTCCCTTCACCACCATCCAGGCAGGACTTTCAGGGTCACAAGGCCCTAGCACTCACCGTTCCCGGGTACACTTCAATCTTTGGGGCTCATGGAGGTAAGTACATATCCGCTTTTCCCCCTCACAATTACGGATTTTCCAACTGTCCCAGACTCAATTTCAAGGTAACAAGGCCGCCCCAACACTCCCCTTTCATGGGTACACTTCAGTCTCTGGGTCCCTACCTCCACCACCATCCAGACTGAACATTTTAGGATCACCAACCCGACTTGCCCTCACCTTTCCCTGTGTACATTTCACTCACTGGAACCCTTCTTCCACCACCATCCAGGCCGTACATTTCCGGATCACCAACCCGACTTGCCATCCCCTTTCCCTGGGTACACTTTACTCACTAGGCCCTCTACCTCCACCACCATCAAGACCGAACGTTTCCGATTCACCAACACGACTTGCCCTCACCTTTCCCTGGGTACACTACACTCACTGGGTCCCCTACCACCACCACCATCACCATCCAGACCGAACATTTTAGGTTAATCAACCCGACTTGCCCTCACCTTTCCCTGAGTACATTTCACTCACTGGAACATTACCAACACCACCATCCAGACCGAACATTCCTAGGTCACCAAACCCGACTTGCCCTCAACTTTCCCTGAGTATATTTCACTTGCTGGAACCCTACCTCCACCACCATCTGGGCCAGACATTTTTGGTACACCAACCCGACTTGCCCTCACCTCTCCCAGGGAAAACTTATCTCACTTGGCCCTCTACCTCCACCACCAAGACCGAACATTTCTAGTTCACCTACCCGACTTGCCCTAACCTCTCCCTGGGTACACTCCACTCATTGAGCCCCTTACTTCCACCACCATCCAGACCCGACATTTCCAGTTCACCAACCCGACTTGCCCTCACCTTTCCCTGAGTAAACTTCACTCACTTGGCCCCCTACCTCCACCATCTAGACCAAACATTTCTAGTTATCCAACCCGACTTGCCCTCACCTTTCCCTGGGTAAACTTCACTCACTTGGCCCCCTACCTCCACCATCTAGACCAAACATTTCTAGTTATCCAACCCGACTTGCCCTCACCTCTCACTGGGTATATTTCACTGACTGGACCCCTACTTCGACCACCATCCAGACCAGACATTTCCAGGTCACCAACCTGACTTTCCCTCACCTCCCCCTGGGTACACCTAACTGTCCGACCCACCCCGACCCCCATAACCCACCAAATACACTTGAAAAGTCCACAAGACTTGTAAAGTCATCACCAACACATGCTCTAACACTAACCCTAACTCAGAGGCGCAACATTTCCAGTTCAGCAGCCCGACTTGCCCTCACCTCTCCCTGGGTATATTTCACTGACTGGACCCCTACTTCGACCACCATCCAGACCAGACATTTCCAGGTCACCAACCCGACTTGCCCTCACCTTTCCCTGAGTAAACTTCACTCACTTGGCCCCCTACCTCCACCATCTAGACCAAACATTTCCAGTTATCCAACCTGACTTGCCCTCACCTTTCCTTGGGTAAACTTCACTCACTTGGCCCCCCACCTCCACCATCTAGACCAGACATTTCCAGGTCAGCAGCCTAACTTGCCCTCACCTCTCCCTGGGTATATTTCACTGACTGGACCCCTACTTCGACCACCATCCAGACCAGACTTTTCCAGGTTAGCAACCCGACTTGCCCTCACCTCCCCCTGGGTACACCTAACTCTCCGACCCACCCCGACCTCCATAACCCAACAAATACACTTGAAAAGTCCACAAGACTTGTAAAGTCATTACCAACACATGCTCTAACCCTATCCCTAACTCAGAGGCACAACATCTATAAAAGCCAGAATTTGTAGCTTTCCCGGCCACAATTGCAAGGATAGCTGCCCGACCTAACACTCACCTTTCCTGGGTATACTCATCAGTTTGGGGCCCCTACATCCACCACCAGACAGGCCTTTCAAAATGACAAGGCCGACTTGCCCTCACCTATCCTGGGTATACTCCACATTATGGGGCCCCTATCGCCACCACCATCCAGGCCAGAATTTTAAGGTTACAAGGCCGACTTGCCCTCACCTTTCCTGGGTACACCTTCACTGTCCAGGGCACGTTCCTCCATAACCGAACTCAGGTGCAACATCTATAAAAGCCAGAATTTATAGCCTTCCCGGCCACAATTGCAAGAACAGCTGCCCGACCTAACACTCACCTTTCCTGGGTATACTCATCAGTTTGGGGCCCCTACATCCACCACCAGACAGGCCTTTTAAAATGACATGGCCGACTTGCCCTCACCTTTCCTGGGTATACTCCACATTATGGGGCCCCTATCGCCACCACCATCCAGGCCGGAATTTCCAGGTTACAAGGCCGACTTGCCCTCACCTTTCCTGGGTACACCTTCACTGTCCAGGGCACGTTCCTCCATAACCGAACTCAGGTGCAACATCTATAAAAGCCAGAATTTATAGCCTTCCCGGCCACAATTGCAAGAACAGCTGCCCGACCTAACACTCACCTTTCCTGGGTATACTCATCAGTTTGGGGCCCCTACATCCACCACCAGACAGGCCTTTTAAAATGACATGGCCGACTTGCCCTCACCTTTCCTGGGTATACTCCACATTATGGGGCCCCTATCGCCACCACCATCCAGGCCAGAATTTCAAGGTTACAAGGCCGACTTGCCCTCACCTTTCCTGGGCCCATAACCGAACTCAGGTGCAACATCTATAAAAGCCAGAATTTATAGCCTTCCCGGCCATAATTGCAAGGACAGCTGCCCGACCTAACACTCACCTTTCCTGGGTATACTCATCAGTTTGGGGCCCCTACATCCACCACCAGACAGGCCTTTCAAAATGACAAGGCCGACTTGCCCTCACCTTTCCTGGGTATACTCCACATTATGGGGCCCCTATCGCCACCACCATCCAGGCCAGAATTTCAAGGTTACAAGGCCGACTTGGCCTCATCTTTCCTGGGTACACCTTCACTGTCCAGGGCACGTTCCTCCATAACCGAACTCAGGTGCAACATCTATAAAAGCCAGAATTTATAGCCTTCCCGGCCACAATTGCAAGAACAGCTGCCCGACCTAACACTCACCTTTCCTGGGTATACTCATCAGTTTGGGGCCCCTACCTCCATAGCCAAACTCAGGGGTGCAAAATCTATAAAAGCCAGAATTAATAGCCTTCCCGGCCATAATTGCAAGGACAGCTGCCCGACCTAACACTCACCTTTCCTGGGTATACTCATCAGTTTGGGGCCCCTACATCCACCACCAGACAGGCCTTTCAAAATGACAGGCAACATAGGCCGACTTGCCCTCACCTGTCCTGGGTATACTCCACATTATGGGGCCCCTATCGCCACCACCATCCAGGCCAGAATTTCCAGGTTACAAGGCCGACTTGCCCTCACCTTTCCTGGGTACACCTTCACTGTCCAGGGCACGTTCCTCCATAACCGAACTCAGGTAAGACATCTATAAAAGCCAGAATTTATAGCCTTCCCGGCCACAATTGCAAGAACAGCTGCCCGACCTAACACTCACCTTTCCTGGGTGTACTCATCAGTTTGGTGCCCCTATATCCACCACCAGACAGGCCTTTTAAAATGACATAGCCGACTTGCCCTCACCTTTCCTGGGTTTACTCCCCATTGTGAGGCCCCTCTCGCCACATCCATCCAGGCCGGAATTTCAAGGTTACAAGGCCGACTTGCCCTCACCTTTCCTGGGTATACTCCACATTACGGGGCCCCTACCACCACCATCCATCCAGGCCAGGTACGCTCACTTGCCCGCAACACTCACCTTTCCCGGGTACACATCACTGTGGGGCTTGTACCTCCATAACCTGTTCACCCTGGGTAACCCGTGCACCCACTCTTTCACCCCCTCCTGGCTAAGACCAATGGGTGCAAGGCTCGTGCCCTTGGTAAGGGTCAACTTTCGTGCCCTTGTAACCCATTTCACTTGTGTGCCCTTGGTAACCCTATTTGACTTCCATGCCCTTGGTAATCCAGGCAATCAAAGTCATCGGGCCGCCCTAACATGTCCCTTTTCTGGGTACACTTGACACCATGGAGCCCCTACAACCACCAGCAAGAGGCCAGAATTTCAAGGTACAAGTCCGTCCCAACTCTCACTTTTCCTGGGTACACTTCACTCTCTGGGTCCCTACATCCACCACCATCCAGGCAGGACTTTCAAGGTCACAAGGCCGTCCCAACACTCACCTTTCCCGGGTACACTTTAATCATTGGGGCTCATGGAGGTAAGTACATATCCACTTTTCCCCCTCACAATTACGGATTTTCCAACAACCCGACACAATTTCAAAGTCACAAGGCCGCCCTAACACTCACCTTTCCTGGGTATAATCATCAGTTTGGGGCCCCTACATCTACCACCAGACAGGTCTTTTAAAATGACAAGGCCGACTTGCCCTCACCTTTCCTGGGTACACTCCAATCTATGGGGCTCCTGGATGTAAGTACATATCCGTTTTTTACCCTCACAATTACGGATTTTCCAAATTTTCCAGATGCATTTTCAAGGTAACAAGGCCGCCCCAACACTCACCTTTCCTGGGTACACTTGACACAATGGAGCCCCTACAACCACAAGCAAGAGGCCAGAATTACAAGGTAACAAGGCCGCCCCAACACTCACTTTTCCTGGGTACACTTCAGTCTCTGGGTCCCTCCCTTCACCACCATCCAGGCAGGACTTTCAAGGTCACAAGGCCGTCCTAACACTCACCGTTCCCGGGTACACTTCAATCATTGGGGCTCATGGAGGTAAGTACATGTCCGCTTTTCCCCCTCACAATTACGGATTTTCCAACTGTCCCCGACACAATTTCAAGGTAACAAGGCCGCCCCAACACTCACCTTTCCTGGGTACACTTGACACGATGGAGCCCCTACAACCACAAGCAAGAGGCCAGAATTTCAAGGTAACAAGGCCGCCCCAGCACTCACTTTCCTGGTTACACTTCAGTCTCTGGGTCCCTACATCCACCACCATCCAGGCAGGAATTTCAAGGTCACAAGGCCGTCCTAACACTCACCTTTCCCGGGTACACTTCAAATTTGGGGCTCATGGAGGTAAGTACATATCCACTTTTCCCCCTCACAATTACGGATTTTCCAACAACCCGACACAATTTCAAAGTCACAAGGCCGCCCTAACACTCACCTTTCCTGGGTACACTTGACACGATGGAGCCCCTACAACCACCAGCACGAGGCCAGAATTTCAATGTAACAAGGCCGCCCCAACACTCCCCTTTCTTGGGTACACTTCAGTCTCGGGGTCCCTAGATCCACCACCATCCAGGTGAGAATTTTACGGTCACAAGGCCGACCAAACACTCCCCTTTCCTGGGTACACTCCAATCTATGGGGCTCCTGGATGTAAGTACATATCCGTTTTTTACCCTCACAATTACGGATTTTACAATTTCCAGATGCATTTTCAAGGGACCTGGCCGCCCCAACACTCACCTTTCGTCGGTACACTTGATACAATGGAGCCCCCACAACCACCAGCACGAGGCAAGAAGTTCAAGGTAACAAGGCCGCCCCAACACTCACCTTTCCTCGGTACACTTGATACAATGGAGCCCCCACAACCACCAGCACGAGGACAGAATTTAAAGGTAAAAAGGCCGCCCCAACGCTCACTTTTCCTGGGTAGACTTTACCATATCGAGCACCTATCACCAACAGCACGAGTCCAGAATTTCTAGGTTACAAGGCCTTCCTTGCCCTCACCTTACCTGGGCACACATCACGCTGCAGCAGGCCAGAATTACAAGACATATATATATTTCCACCTCACTATTACTGCTTTTCATGCTTCATATTACAGATTTTCAAGGGAGAAAAGACAACATGAACAAAATCACAACTTGACATTCTGGCTTTTTGAGGGTCATATCTTTTAATATGAAACAAACTTTTGAAAATACGCTTTCAAGTTTTCATTGAAGTCAAATGCCCCACTTATTTGAAAACATTCAAATCACATGAACAACATTCACACTGAGCATTATTGATTTGCTTCATGGTAGGGAGTTCCAAGAGCTTCGTCCACCTCATCCAGATTGTCCTTGAGCGGCATGAGTTTTCTGACTGGTGGTGGTGTAAAAAGGGTTGTACGTGTCTCCTCCAGATACGGAAGTACCTTCTCATGGCTCTCCTCTGGCGGTGCTGTGGCAGGCCTTGCTGTTTGAACTCCGGCATGCATCTTTTTTTTCTTTGGCTTGAGTGTCCTGTATTGCTGGGGCTGACTTGACGATTTCTCATCTTGAAAAATTTTGTCTCTGAGGAACAGTATCTGGCTTCGGTAAAGTCATCTTCAGGAATGAGAGCCTCTAAAAGGGAGCTCGTTTTTATACCTCCTCATAAGTGGGTGGTGCCTAAAATGACACAGTAGCCAATGGGAACAGCTTTCACTACCTGAATAAATCCGGAATTTAGAGGTGAACATCTGTACTAGCTTTACCTCATAAATACGGATTTCTAAGGGGAAAATGTGTACTTGCCTTGATATTCTGACTTTTTTAGGGACATGTTTGACATGGGTCCCTACCACCACCAGCAGAAGGCCGGAATTCCGAAGTCAGCGGGCCGCACTAACACTCACCTTTTCAGGGTACACTTCAATCTCTGGGGTTCATAGAGGTTAGTAAATATCAGCTTATTCCCCTCACAATTACGGATTTTCCAGCTGTCCCAGACAAAATTTCAAGGTCACAAGGCCGCCCCAACACTCACTTTTCCTGGGTACACTTCAGTCTCTGGGTCCCTCCCTTCACCACCATCCAGGCAACACTTTCAAGGTCACAAGGCCGTCCTAACACTCACCGTTCCCGGGTACACTTCAATCTTTGGGGCTCATGGAGGTAACTACATATCCGCTTCTTCCCCTCACAATTACGGATTTTACAGCTGTCCCAGACACAATTTCAAGGTCACAAGGCCACCCTAACACTCACCGTTCCCGGGTACACTTTAACCATTGGGGCTCATGGAGGTAAGTACATATCCGCTTTTCCCCCTCACAATTACGGATTTTCCAACTGTCCCCGACACAATTTCAAGGTAACAAGGCCGCCCAAACACTCACCTTTCCTGGGTACACTTGACACCATGGAGCCCCGACAACCACCAGCACGAGGCCAGAATTTCAAGGTAACAAGGCCGCCCCAGCACTCACTTTCCCGGGTACACTTCAGTCTCTGGGTCCCTACATCCACCACCATCCAGGCAGGACTTTCAAGGTCACAAGGCCGTCCCAACACTCACCTTTCCCGGGTACACTTCAACAGTTGGGGCTCATGGAGGTAAGTACATATCCGCTTTTTCCCCTCACAATTACGGATTTCCAGCTGTCCCCGACACAATTTCAAGGTCACAAGGCCGCCCTAACACTCACCTTTCCTGGGTAAACGTGACACCATGGAGCCCCGACAACCAAGAGCACGAGGCCAGAATTTCAAGGTAACAAGGCCGCCCCAACACTCACTTTCCTGGGTACACTCCAATCTCTGGGGCTCCTGGATGTAAGTACATGTCCGTTTTTTACCCTCACAATTACGGATTTTACAAATTTTCCAGATGCATTTTCAAGGCACCTGGCCGCCCCAACACTCACCTTTCCTGGGTAAACTTAACACCATGGAGCCCCGACAACCACCAGCACGAGGCCAGAATTTCAAGGTAACAAGGCTGCCCAAACACTCACTTTTCCTGGGTACACTTCAGTCTCTGGGTCCCTCCCTTCACCACCATCCAGGCAACACTTTCCAGGTCACCAGGCCGTCCTAACACTCACCGTTCCCGGGTACACATCAATCTTTGGGGCTCATGGAGGTAACTACATATCCGCTTCTTCCCCTCACAATTACGGATTTTACAGCTGTCCCAGACACAATTTCAAGGTCACAAGGCCGCCCTAACACTCACCTTTCCTGGGTACACTTGACACGATGGAGCCCCTACAACCACCAGCAAGAGGCCAGAATTTCAAGGTAACAAGGCTGCCCCAGCACTCACTTTCCTGGGTAAACTTCAGTCTCTGGGTCCCTACATCCACCATCATCCAGGCAGGACTTTCAAGGTCACAAGGCCGTCCCAACACTCACCTTTACCGGGTACACTTCAACAGTTGGGGGTCATGGAGGTAAGTACATATCCGCTTTTTCCCCTCACAATTACGGATTTCCAGCTGTCCCCGACACAATTTCAAGGTCACTAGGCCGCCCTAACACTCACCTTTTCAGGATACAATTCAAACCTTGGGGCTTCTGGAGGTATCTACATATGCATTTCTCAACCTCACAATTACGGATTTATATTTCTAATAATATATCCATTTTTCCCCCTCACAATTACGGATTCTATTCAGGTAATTACAGATCATAAAGGGAATAAAGTGAACGAAAATAACCAAACCTCACAATTCTGTCATTTTTAGGCCCTTGTTTAATTTGAAACCAAAGTTGAACTTCAATTTGAACATTTTTGTTAACGTTTCATTTCTTTGATATGCCAACCTTCTTTGGAAACATTATACGAACATTTATGTCCAGTGGCAACAGTATGGTCGAGAGTTCCATCAGATTCATTATAAATTTAGTCCAATTGTGTCCAAAATCCTCAGCAGGTTCGTCAATTCACTGGAGCTTCTTGCTTCTCGGTGGTGAAAAGCGTGAACTGTCTGACCTCTCCAGAGGTGGACCAGTCTTTTCATGAGTCTGTTGCTCTTCTGGAGGGCTTTTTGTTGGCGTTTTAGGGTATTCATCAGTCATTGTTGTCGCATCCATGGAGCATCGCCTCGGATCCGGAGTCAAAGAAGGCTCTCCTTGAAAATCTGGCTTTTCACTGTCAGGAACAACGTCAGGCTTTGGTTTAGACATCATCAGGAATGAGTGCCTCTGGAAAGGAGCTCGTATTTATACCTCCTTATAAGTGGGTGTGGCCTCAATTACCCAATGGCCAATTGGTTCCCAATTTGAGCTTTCACAGTCCACATTAATAATTGCGGACTTTAGAGGTCATCTGTACGGATTTATAAGGGGGGAATTTAGATTTGGAAGCCTTGGTATTCTGGATTTTTTAGGGATATGCATGGTATTTTCATTCTGAAACACCTTATAAATACAGCTTTTAAAGAATCCACATTTAAACCTCAAAATTACGGATTTTGATTTGAATACAAAATACGGATTTGTAAGGGGAGAATGTGGATTTAGAAGCCTTGGAATTCTGGCTTTTTTAGGGATATGCATGGCATTTTCATTCCAAAAAACCTTAGAATTACGGCTTTTAAAAAATCCACATTTAAACCTCAAAATTACGGATTTTGATTTGAATACAAAATACAGATTTGTAAGGGGAGAATGTGGATTTTGAAGCCTTGGTATTCTGGCTTTTTGAGGGACATGCATGGCATTTTCGTTCTGAAACACCTTAGAATTACGGATGTTCAAGATACGAAAAACTTTATATTCCGGCTTTTTGAGGGACATTTCTCTTAAGGACTTGGCTATTTTCAAGTAGTCACTGAGGACCCTTCATTTGCAAAGATCCACATTTAAACCTCAAAATTACGGCTTTTGATTTGAATACAAAACACGGATTTATAAGGGGAGAATGTGGATTTTCAAGCCTTGGTATTTTGGCTTTTTGAGGGATATGCATGGCATTTTCATTCTGAAACACTTTAGAATTACGGATGTTCAAGAGACGAAAAACTTTATATTCCGGCTTTTTGAGGGACATTTCTCTTAAGGACTTGGCTATTTTCAAGTAGTCACTGAGGACCCTTCATTTGAAAAGATCCACATTTAAACCTCAAAATTACGGCTTTTGATTTGAATACAAAATACGGATTTATAAGGAGAGAATGTGGATTTGGAAGCCTTGGAATTCTGGCTTTTCGAGGGAAATGCATTGCATTTTCATTCTGAAACACCTTAGAATTACGGCTTTTAAAAAATCCATATTTCAACCTCAAAATTATGGATTTTTAATTGAAAAAAAAATACGGATTTGGAAGGAGAGAATGTGGATTTAGAAGCCTTGGAATTCTGGCTTTTTGAGGGATATGCATAGCATTTTCGTTCCGAAAAACCTTAGAATTACGGCTTTTAAAAGATCCACATTTAAACCTCAAAATTACGGCTTTTGATTTGAATACAAAATACGGATTTATAAGGAGAGAATGTGGATTTGGAAGCCTTGGAATTCTGGCTTTTCGAGGGAAATGCATTGCATTTTCATTCTGAAACACCTTAGAATTACGGCTTTTAAAAAATCCACATTTGAACCTCAAAATTACGGATTTTGAATTGAATACAAAATACAGATTTGTAAGGGGAGAATGTGGATTTTGAAGCCTTAGTATTCTGGCTTTTTGAGGGACATGCATGGCATTTTCGTTCTGAACAATTTTAGAATTATGGATTTTCAAGATACAAAAAACTTTATATTCCGGCTTTTTGAGGGACATTTCTCTTAAGCACTTGGCTATTTTCAATTAGTCACTGAGGACCCTTCACTTGCAAAGATCCACATTTAAACCTCAAAATTATGGCTTTTGATTTGAATACAAAATACGGATTTAAAAGGGGTGAAAGTGGATTTGGATGCCTTGGAATTCTGAAAAGGTACCGGAATTCCAAGTATAAAATCCAGAATTCTAAGGCAAATTTGAACCCAAAAGATAAAAAATCCAGAATTTCAATGGCTTTCCCCAAATTCGCACCTTTGCGCCACCTGGTGGTGAGAGTCACCAAAATAAAAAAAAAATTAAATAAGAAAAACAGTAAAAAAGCCCTAACCCCGTACGGAATATTGTCCCCTCAAAATTACGGCTGTTTTTTCCCGGTACGGCTTTTTCCACGGGGTCGGTACAGAATTGCAAGATCCGCGAAGCCTTCGCGGAGTTCCGCAATTTTCTAAATGTCGTTTTTCCTAAGGAAAAGCCAGATTATCAACGAGACGGCCATCATTTCTAGGTTTAAATTCTGGTTTTTTTGAGAAATTTGTAGCTGTGACCAGCACGACGGCAGCCAAGCTGTTCAACCTGTATCCCCGTAAAGGACGCATTGCTGTGGGCTCAGACGCAGACCTGGTCATCTGGAACCCCAAGGAAACACGAACCATCTCTGCCCAGTCACACAGCCTGGTAACTAGCCTTAATGCTGGTAACTAGCCTTAATGCTGGTAACTAGCCTTAGTCCTGGTAACTAGCCTTAGTCCTGGTAACTAGCCTTAGTCCTGGTAACTAGCCTTAGTCCTGGTATTAACTAGGCAGGACAACCGTAACAGCTACAACATAGACAAATGAGAGCGCAATGATGCAGCGGTAAAGAAAATCGTGCTATGTAGCATTTTGAAACTGTTTAAATCAACACAAATATAACGTTTTTGTTGGTCTGAGTCCTTTAAATCATTCAAAAGTAAAACTTGGTTTCACAACGTGTTTATCTATAGCGCTCTTGTTAATTCACAGTTAGCTTCCAAAGAGCGTACATTTTGTTCTTGCATGAAAATATCCACAACTTTCAGCAGTTCAATTAAAAAATATGTTTAATTTAATATCAAATGATCGATTAACTGATTTAAAAAGATATTACTGAACAACTGACAATTAAATATTTCCATGTTTATACTTATAACATCGTGTTATCATTTTAAAACTCACTACTGCGTGGTGGTCGTTGCTGGACCTCGTTAGGATATCGAATATTTATAACGGGCACAAAAAAAGGCAGCAAGCCTCTCGCTTAAGCCAAAATTCCAACCTATCAAAGTTAACGGTCAAACTTGGATTTATTTTGAACAAAACCCCTGTGGGGACATGACCTTGAGCGACTCAATCAATCAGTCAAATATAACTGATTTAAAATCAACTCTATATACTTGAAAGGATAGGCACGACAGAGTTGATTTAGGTTGGTACAGAGTCAATTCAACACTTACAAAATGAAGGCCTCCGTGAGAACCTAAAAAAAAAAGAAAAGAAAATCCTTCCAAGGAAAATGGAGATACACCGCCACAAAGCAAAGTGCCCCATCCATTGCTTTCTAACTGCGGTAAGAGAACATGCAGTTTGACTAACTAGCAAAGTTGTTATGCATTCCAATTGTGATCGCGTGGGTTGAAAATCTACTTTGCAAAGTTACTGTGATATTCAGTTAGCCTATGTTATGCTATTAGCAAAATGATATATATCTTGAAACGGAAACTCCACTGAGTGTTTATGGTTTATTTTAAATGATGCGTCCTCCATGTCTGAAGCAAGCTAACGTTAGCTATGCAGTGTTAAACACCGTTACATGGTAGATTATAGAAACGTTTAATGTACCCTATGCTTTGTAGACATATTGTAATGCTCAAGTTAACTTAAGTTAAATATGGAATAATTCAACTGCAGCAAGGAGCAATGAAATCGTTTCTTTCTCCTTACTTTGAGGTTTTGTCCATCTCCTGGTCTTTTTTAGGAGGCTGTCTTTGATCTGTTATATAAATAAAATGATATTCCAGGATTTTTTCAAAACGAACAATGTCAATGCCTAAATTAATGGTTAATTTTAAACCCATTATTGCATGTTTTTATAACAACACTTCAGTGCACTATGACTGACTTATTTTGTCTCTGCTTTACATACTAACATTACCAACAGAGATTTTAGAAAACCAACAAGACCCGAAAATGATCTGTAGCAAGAAGCTTGCAAGTTGTTATAGATTTAAGGGAGTGCAAGACTTCGGTGTAAAGTTAACATTAGTTTGTTTTGGCAGTTGGCTTCCATGGACAGAGAGGCATATGACAAGTGGATCTTTAGTTTGCCAAATGAGATGTCAAATACAGGAACTGTGTGGAAATAAGAGGATGGAAGGTATGATGATGCGATCAATCAACTAGGTTGTTTAAGAGCTGCAGAAGAGGCTGTCATAAACCTAAAAAAAAGCCATCACAGATTACAGACAGACTGTTTTGGGTTGCACTGCAGGCCAAATGTGGAGGAAGGCAGAGTAGTCAGCGAGCCGAAAGTCAGGGGACTTAAACCGTCTGTATGAGGCTGATGTAAGGATCAGTGGTGTCTGGTCAAAGTTAAACTTGTGTGGTGAGCACCTGCTTATACAGAATCCTGCAGGCTTCATTGACTGACCATATGCAGATTTGAAATGGGCAAGTTTGGTTCTGGATAGGTGAGCCTGCAGGTGCCAGAGTTCAGTTTGGTAGGTTTGTAATAGAAGGTATCCCAACTTTTAAACATTGGCCTTTGGTTAGTATACTCATGCTATTCAGGAGGCTTTCAAAGATCTGGTTCGCAGCATGGGTTTGTTTGTATGTAAACATTTACGTTTTTTTCTATTTCTATATCATACATCCTAGACTGGTTGCCACAAATAAAAGAAAAACGTTAACACTACTGCTTTTGTTTTTCTTTCAAACTTGTGTAAACCCTATTTAGTATTGAAATCTATTCAAAAATTAAATGTAGTATTCATTTGTAAGTAGGCCTATGGGTATAATCAGATCAGAGCTCTGAACCACATAATGCAACGTCTTGCCATGATAGAAGTGAAGATGGTATCTTGGTCCAACAGCATAGGCTATACTTACGTGCTGGTTTAATAAATCTATACATTATTTACCTATATAAGTTCACTGTATAATAGAATAAGGTAGGCCTATCAATTTTATATTTTAGCGTGGTATAATTTTAGACAAAGATCTGTTACCTAATGCTAATGCAGGCTATCAGTTTGTTTGTCCGGTAGCAGTACTAAGCTAGAATTTTAGAGCCTGGTGCCCGCGTCCTGAAACAACTAAGTTATTTGAGTACATCTTTTAAATATCGTACCCTTTATTTAGGTAAACAATTATATAACATGTAAAGAGTGTGTTTTACCATATATCAATCGCAACATATGAATTATTTCGCTCACCGTAAAAGCTACAGTAATGTCAAAGTCGGCCATATGAGGTGTTGGCTTTCTAACAACCAGTTGGCTACACTCTGCAAATTTAAAAACCTTCCGACACTAAAACGGTCACTTTTGGAAAACCGACAATTTATAAATGTATTTTTATTAATGAACGTTTAGTTAGTAACACACATTTTGAACATTTCACTGTTTAATCACTTGACTTAAAAAAAACAACAACCTGAAAACTCGTTTGCCCTGCCTACTTTAACCCTGGTACCTAGCATTTGTGCTGGTAACTAACCTTGGTTCTGGTAATTGGCATTAACCCTGGTAACTAACCTTGGTTCTGGTAATTAGCATTAAGCCTGGTAACTAACCTTGGTTCTGGTAACTAGTTTTAGTCCTGGTAACTAGCCTTGGTTCTGGTAATTAGCATTAACCCTGGTAACTAACTTTGGTTCTGGTAATTAGCATTAACCCTGGTAACTAGCCTTGGTTCTGGTAATTAGCATTAAGCCTTGTAACTAGCCTTAGCTCTGGTAACTTATCTTATCCCTGGTAATTAGCCATGGCTGATCAAATGATCTTTCATATTGTGTGAACAACGATGTTTTGATTGCTGTTTGATGGATAGTGTGTGGTCAATTATTTGTTTTTTATTATTTGTTACTTTGTAAATGTAATACACATTTCGTTTACTCTTACACCTTTACTCTCATGACTGTTGCCATAGTAATGAATTGTAGATACTTACTGTATATATGTCTGTGATGGTTGCTATAGTAACCAATCATAACTACCTGTCTTTGCTTATATATCTGTCACTGTTACCACAGTAACCAATTTCAGCAACTTCTCTCTGACTGTTACCATAGGAACCAATCATAGCTACCTCTGTCTGTGAGCATTACCATTGTAACTGGGTGTGTGTCATACTGTGTTACCGTACGTTGTTGGAGTGCTGTCTAAAGGGGTCTGTATAGTGATTTCCTGTTAAGTGCTGTGGGAACTTAAGTGTGTCTGCTCCCAGACAGTGGAGAGGAACATCCTTGAGGGCCTGGAGCTACGAGGAGCACCGGTGGTGGTGATCAGCCAAGGCCGGATTGTTCTGGAAGAAGGGAAGCTTAACGTTCTGGAGGGGTCTGGTCGCTTCATACCCAGAAAGGCCTTTCCTGACTTTGTCTACAAACGGATCAAAGCTCGAAGCAGGGTGAGGGGTTTCTGCTAATAACAAATCAAAGCTTGAAGCAGGGTGAGGGGTTTCAGCCAATAACAAATCAAAGCTTGAAGCAGGGTGAAGTGTTTCAGCCAATAACAAATCAAAGCTTGAAGCAGGGTGAGGTGTTTCAGCCAATAACAAATCAAAGCTTGAAGCAGGGTGAGGTGTTTCAGCCAATAACAAATCAAAGCTTGAAGCAGGGTGAGGGGTTTCAGCCAATAACAAATCAAAGCTTTAAGCAGGGTGAAGTGTTTCAGCCAATAACAAATCAAAGCTTGAAGCAGGGTGAAGGGTTTCTGCCAATAACGGATCGAAGCTTGAAGCAGGGTGAAGGGTTTCAGCCAGTAACAGAACAAAGCTTGAAGCAGGGTGAGGTGTTTCAGCCAATAACAAATCAAAGCTTGAAGCAGTGTGAAGGGTTTCAGCCAATAACAAATCAAAGCTTGAAGCAGCGTGAGGTGTTTCAGCCAATAACAGAACAAAGCTTGAAGCAGGGTGAAGGGTTTCAGCCAATAACAAATCAAAGCTTGAAGCAGGGTGAAGGGTTTCAGCCAGTGTGGCAACAAGCTTTTGTGGCTTTTCCCACTAGGTCTACAGGTGTTCTGATATGTTCCAAATAGCTTTTCCCACTGGTTCTACAGATGTTCTGATATGTTCTACATTGCTTTTCCCACTGGCTCTACAGATGCTCTGATATGTTCTACATAGCTTTTCCCACTGGTTCTACAGATGTTCTGATATGTTCTACATAGCTTTTCCCACTGGTTCTACAGATGTTCTGATATGTTCTAGATGGCGGAGGCCCAAGGGGTTCCACGTGGGAATTACGACGGGCCAGTGCATGATGTCATCAGCATGACTAAGTCGGTTCCACCCACGCCCACCACCAGGGGGCCACAGTGTCCGGGCAAGACTCCACAGGGACCCACACGTAACCTGCACCAATCAGGCTTCTCTCTGTCCGGTAACCCACCAATCAGCTGTGTCATGTCTAGTTCTATGCGTCATGTTGGTTGACCAATTTGATTCTGTCGCAAACAGATTAAGGCACTTTCTGCATGTGAAACACTGCATATGAATGGTACTACAGGTCTAATACTAACAGTATTTACTCTATATCAACAATACTACATGTGAAATGATGAAAGTATTAACCTTTATACTATGTAGTATATAGACCAGGCCTGGGCAATCATTTTTCATCAAGGGCCACATTAGAATTTTTTTGCCATCACGGGCCAGAATCATATTACATGACTATACATCATGCCCTTTACATATCATATTACATGACTATACATCATGCCCTTTACATATCATATTACATGACTATACATCATGCGTATGACTCTTGACAGATTGCATGTTACATAACTATACATCATGCCCTTTACATATCATATTACATGACTATACATCATGCCCTTTACATATCATATTACATGACTATACATCATGCCCTTTACATATCATATTACATGACTATACATCATGCCCTTTACATATCATATTACATGACTATACATCATGCGTATGACTCTTGACAGATTGCGTATTACATGACTATACATCATGCGTATGACTCTTGACAGATTGCGTATTACATGACTATACATCATGCGTATGACTCTTGACAGATTGCGTATTACATGACTATACATCATGCGTATGACTCTTGACAGATTGCGTATGACATGACTATACATCATGCCCTTTACATATCATATGACATAACTATACATCATGCCCTTTACATATCATATGACATAACTATACATCATGCCCTTTACATATCATATTACATGACTATACATCATGCCCTTTACATATCATATGACATGACTATACATCATGCCCTTTACATATCATATTACATGACTATACATCATGCCCTTTACATATCATATTACATGACTATACATCATGCCCTTTACATATCATATGACATAACTATACATCATGCCCTTTACATATCATATTACATGACTATACATCATGCCCTTTACATATCATATTACATAACTATACATCATGCCCTTTACATATCATATTACATGACTATACATCATGCCCTTTACATATCATATTACATGACTATACATCATGCCCTTTACATATCATATGACATAACTATACATCATGCCCTTTACATATCATATGACATAACTATACATCATGCCCTTTACATATCATATTACATGACCATACATCATGCCCTTTACATATCATATTACATGACTATACATCATGCCCTTTACATATCATATTACATGACTATACATCATGCCCTTTACATATCATATTACATGACTATACATCATGCCCTTTACATATCATATTACATGACTATACATCATGCCCTTTACATATCATATTACATGACTATACATCATGCCCTTTACATATCATATTACATATCATAACCATGCGTGTGACTCTTGACAGATTTGCCGTAAATAACATCCAGATATGCTACTTTATTTAACTTTTTAAACATTCACAGAAATAAACCACATCCATGTTCTCCTTTTTGGTAGGTATTTTAAATTGTTAAACCTTCAATGAACTGCACTGAGGGAAAATAACACATTTAGGACCATGGACAGAACTCTTGTTAACAGGTGTGCACAAACTGCACAAAACCAGAGGAGATCTCAATATTTAACTACTTGGTGACAACTGTCGGGCTTGCAAAAACTCATGATATCCACCCCCTGATAAAACGGCCGAGGTAACCAGAGTCAGCAACCCAATCGTTCACCCGCCTACCACACAAAAACAACAAAATATCATGCAAGCCTCCATTATTACCGCGACGCCTACTAAACATATAGCCAGGCTACATGCACCTTTAAACCTTACATTAAAACAGTGGCCTGATTAGAAACAGTTGGCATGGCAGCCTATTCGATTTGAAATAACTTACCCTCTGATGATTGTACTTGAAAGTCCATCCAACTTTTCATTAAATTCAATCTGGAGAATGGCATGGATAACGGTGTCCTCATTAGCAACGTAACTCGCTTTCATGAAAAACTAACAAGTTAGATAGCCTAGTTAGCTAGTTTATTGTCTTTTTTTCCGTTAGCTTGTGATTTGTTTGAATCTTTAGTTTCGTGCCCACAGAACAGTGGAACATGCCACAAAGTTAGTGATAACAGTAAACGAGGGCCATCCATAACCCATTAAGACGTAAGACATGATTGGTAAATTTTACAGTAAATTTAAATTAGTTTCATTGGCGCTCTGTACATTTTCAGATTTGGGGTTAGCCCCGTCCTTCCAAAGCCTGCCTTCAGAATAAATGTCTCACCACCGGTGGGAGTTAAAGGTGCAGTATGGAAGTTTGAATTTCTAGCAGTAAATTAAATGTATGTTGTTTTTACGTTTATTACATACCTCCTGGAGGATATCATTAAACCAAATGCTCAGAGAGAAGGTGCGCTCTATATGAGCGCCCATGGCCCTGTATTCAGCTTTTAAAAAATCTAGGCACGACCGCCTCTTCCCAACCAATCAGGAGAGTTTTTGCAAGGAGTAAGGGCTGCCTGCCTGTCAATCACCTCACGTGCACACTCCTAGATAAAATCCCTGCTGACAGCGTCACCCTCCAAACAAGCTTGTTGTTACAATTCACCTTGCAGACAAAAGTAGCAGCAGTGTGAACCAGTTGCAAGGCAGCTGAAGTCGTTGCATGTTGTCGCAAAAGACTTGGCTTGACAAATCGCCAAGACAGTTTTAGAACGTTAGGAAGTATCTGCCAGATTTATGCATGCAAATGAATAATGCCTTTTTGACATATGTTTGAAATACTCGGCAACGTATAGTAGCTATGGTGCCAATCGCAGCTAAATAAAAACGATTGTCATGCACTAGCTCACACTAATAGGGGAATCAAATTAGGAAATTGTTTTTGTTAACGTTAGCTTACTGTATGGCGTTACTTTGGAAACATTTGTGATTGTGCTTGTTGCTTTGGTGTGAACCACTCAGTTTTAGAGCGTTTAGGATCAGACGTTCGGGATTCTTTTGTTTCTCACCTCAGACTCAGACACCACTTCGTGTTGTTGAGAACCACAAATATGCACAGCACGACTCATGACTCATGAAACACTGCCTTGCTCAGGCTCATGAAGTCAAGTCAGAGCACGCACGGGCATGTGTGGGATGGGCCATTGAGGGATGGAAGGGACCTAAGACTCAGGAGGTTGGCCTTTTTGAGTGTTATTATTCAAATTCTTGCCATTTTTTCCCCAATTCTCTAGAACTACATACTGCACCTTTAAATCCTTACACAAAGACACTAGTATTCTTAATGTGATCTGAGCATGATTCCGCGGGAAGCCTTTTGCCCGGGCCTGATATTGACCAACATGATTAACTTCTAATAAGTAATTCTTTCTCTTCAGGGAACCAGATCGATGATCACATCCCCCGTCGATCCACCCAGAGGATAGTGGCGCCTCCTGGTGGCCGCTCCAACATCACTTCTCTGTCCTGAGTGGCATAGTGATGACCCCTAACATTAGACTGGGTCCATCCTTCAATCAACGTGCTATCCTAAGCCCTAACCCTCTGGTAGAACCACGCTGACATCTGTTATGGTGCTCCTGTTTTTAAATAACAATTCAATTCTAAAAGTTATCCTGACTATAGAAACCCATTTAATATTGGAATTAGTCCTGTCTTTAGAAACCCATTCAGTATTGGAATTAGTCCTACCTAATAGAAAACCATTCAATATTGGAATTAGTCCTGCTTTTGGAAAACCATTAAGTGTTAGCATTAGTCCAGACTATTGAAACCCATTAACTGATCTGTTCATGTTCATACAATGTATCCTTGCATGTCTGTTATGGCAACATCCAGTGTTGGTAGTGCAGTGTTAAATACCAACCCAACCAGTACCAACCCACTGCAGTGCTAAGGACCGACCCAACCAGTACCAACCCACTGCAGTGCTAAGGATTGACCCAACCAGTACCAACCCACTGCAGTGTTAAATACCAATCCAACCAGTACCAACCCACTGCAGTGCTAAGGATCGACCCAACCAGTACCAACCCACTGCAGTGTTAAATACCAATCCAACCACTACCAACCCACTGCAGTGCTAAGGACCGACCCAACCAGTTCCAACCCACTGCAGTGTTAAATACCAATCCAACCAGTACCAACCCACTGCACTGCTAAGTTAAAATCCAACCAGTACCAACCCACTGCAGTGCTAAGGATTGACCCAACCAGTACCATACCACTGCAGCGCTAAAGACCAACCCAACCAGTACCCATCCACTGCCGTGTTAAATACCAACCCAACCAGTACCAACCCACTGCAGTGTTAAGGACCGACCCAACCAGTACCAACCCACTGCAGTGTTAAATACCAACCCAACCAGTACCAACCCACTGCAGTGCTAAGGACCAACCCAACCAGTACCAACCCACTGCAGTGCTAAGGACCGACCCAACCAGTACCAACCCACTGCAGTGTTAAATACCAACCCAACCAGTACCAACCCACTGCAGTGTTGAGGATTGACCCCAGCTGTACTCCCAGTAATCGTCTTAGATACATTTTATAAAAACTTGTGTCTGGTTTTTAATTGTTTAATTTGATAACATCATAACGTTTGTATTTTTACCTCGTCTTGAGAACATGGAGATTTTGTAGTCTTGGATAGTTGTGTATGGGTAGTTCAGTTCTACCTGCTCGTGTGTGTGTGTGTGTGTGTGTGTGTGTGTGTGTGTGTGTGTAAAAGTTCCACAAGGCTCCAGAACTGTTCCTGTTTTGAATGTTAATATTCTCTACATTGAAGGCTGCATGGTAAGCATGTATTAAATAAAGGAGGAGAAATGATTCATTGACTAAAGTAGTTTGCTTTGAGTCTTAGGGCAACCAGTTGCTTGAATTACTGGCAGTTGCAGCAAAATGTCGAAATTTAGTAACATTTGATGTTGTTGGGCAATGTTAGGAGTCCTAACATTGCCTCCTGCTGTTGGAGGTTAAAAAACACATTGATATGCAAAAAAACTTGATGTACGTTTTTTTTTAAACTTTTTTTAAACTGTTAGTTAATCAGGTAAGTCCAACTGAGAACAAGTTCTCTTTTGCAGCGGTAACCTGGCCCCGTAGGGGGAAACTGACCAACTCCAGTTCAATGCCAATGCCTTGGTCAGGACACAGACTGGAGAATTTGCCAGACATGAGCACCCGGCGGAAACCCACACAAACACTAAACTATTTTGTTATAGTCAGAGTCTCAGAGGCCAATGTTTATTTCTCAAAAGGTTTTTATTGACATGGAATACATGTTAATCATCCAACAAAATACATTTCCCCACCTTATACACACACACTTATTCATAATATTACCCATTATTGCCAATAATATTACCCATTATTGCCAATAATATTACCCATTATTGTCAGGCCGGTAAGCCCATTCTGTTCCACTCCAGCACAGACAGTAGCCTGCCAAAAGCACAGCTTCCATTAATCATTCAAAATAAGATTTATATTAATTTGATTACTCAAGTTTGTATTATTTGGACCAAACAATACTTTATTAAATATTGTACTCCTTTATAAGAAGGAAAGTTTCTTTCTAAAAAGGCCACAGGAGTGTTTATGGTCAAGGTCATGACCTTGCACTGTGTCCATTAAGAAGGTTGCATCATTCTTTTTGTATATCTTCTGGGAAAATTTGAGTAAAAATCTCTAATCCCTTTCTATTATGTGTGACTAGGTGGATAGGCTGAGTTTGACGGACCCCATAGAACATAATCAAAAAAGAAAGAAAAAGCACAAAAGAATATCAAAGCTCAGTAGCTTTTGAATTTGCCGCTTCCACAAGCTTGAATGATGTGACTTCATAGGTAAGATGTCTCTTAATGCAACAGTGTAAACATTTATGGCGGCAATTAGTAAGTGTGATGGGGTGGAAAGTGTAATTTACGGACACAAATAAATCATCCATTTATTCTTTAATTATACAATTATCCAGTTAACAAAAAGACACCTTTATACCTATATTCATATACAGTGGATATAAAAAGTCTACACACCCTTATTGAAATTGCAGGTTTTTGTGATGTAAAGCTTGAAATCAAGACAAATCATGTCAGACCTTTTTCCACCTTTATTGTAACCTTGCAACCAACAAAAATCAATTGAAAAACAGATAGATATTTTTTAGGCAAAATAACTGAAAATAAAAACCCTACAATACCCTAGTTGCATAAGTGTGCACACCCCTCAACTAATAATTTGTGGAAGTGTCACAAGTAAATAATAGTTAGCATTTCTTAGTAATAATTTAGATATGTGTATACCTGTTGTAAAAACTGTGTAAAAACATGTTTATTGTTGAGCTGCATTATACCTTCCCTATGTTATGCTGAAGACTGAAAATCTACTAGACAGCTTTGATCATTAGTTTTGGATTGATTGCTCATGCCTTTCCACCTTTTGACGGGAGCGCGACCTTGGTTCTCATGCTCGGTAAATGCTTGAAGTGAAAACCACACTTTTGTCGGTCGTGACTCTTTCCAATTCTTTTTCCAGGTAAAGTCTTTCAGAATTGTAGTTGTATTGTAACTGGAATGTTAGTAGAAAAGATGCCAAAATAGCGGGATGTTGATGTAGTAAATAAGTAAATTTAATGTTGTGAAAAGTGATTTTCTGCTAGTCA
>JAPMUY010004361.1:5000-7500 GCA_026901105.3 Galaxias olidus
CGCGCGTGGGTCATGTAGGACGTAATGGGAACATTTCAATTCATTAAGCCACTGTCCCTTGTTGTCCAGCCAGCCACCCTCGCTTGTTGTGATGAACAAGGGCCATTAATTATTCACAAAAGACAGCGTGGATGCCAGACAACCCCCCCCCACCCCCCACCCCCCCACCCCGCCCCTGTCTTCAGACACACACCCACCCACACGAGGCGGACGCCCGACAAGCCGAGGCTTCTTTGAAAACGTGTCGCCGGTTAATTGCGCTTGTCATCGTTCCCTTCCTTCCTCTTTGTTGTTGTGTTTACGTGGCTGGTGTAGGTTTAAGTGGCTGCTCTGGGAAACGAGACAAGCCGGCCTCCGTAATGAAGTGTTCAATATTTGATGCCGTCCGATGTTTCCACGGCTAATAAAATGCGCCTCGCGCCCGCCCTTCCGCCGTCACGGGCCTCGGTCCAGCTCCCAGGGCGCCGCCTTCTGCTGCCTTCTTCTGCCCCCCCCCCCCTCCCCTCTCTCTCTGCCACGCGGCGATGTGTTTTGACGGACGCTTTGCAGGCCCGTGGTGTGGGAGATGTGGCGGGCATGCAGACTAGTAGTGCGGTCCCCCTGGGGATCCTTCCTTAAAGGCTCGGTGTGGATGCAAGGCGATGCCCGCTGCACAGCGCATGCAGAGAGAGAGAAACAGAGACAGCGTGTGTGTGTGTGTGTGTGTGTGTGTGTGTTTGAGCATGTGTCTCTGAGTTTGTGTGTTTATGTGTGTTTTGTAGAAGAGAGAGACTTTTCAGCGAACGTGTCGATGAATCCCCATGGGCCCGCAGTCTCTTTCTCGCTATCCCTCGCTCTATCTCTATCTATCTCTTTTCCTCCATCTCTCTCTCTCTCTCTCTCTCCCTCCCTCTCCCCCTCACCTTACAGTTTGATCGCCGAGTGCTGCGCCCAGCCGAGAGACGATCAAGAACAACAAACGCTTTGGCATGTAAAGATGTGCTCGCTCTCAAACGCAAATTTAGTCGACAATTTTGACTCGCGCCGGTTGCCTGCTGACTGCATCATTCATCCACTCATGTATTTATTTATGGATTCATGTAAATGTATTTTGCGTTTCTAACATATTTGCTTTTTCTCTCTCTCTCTCTCTCTCTCTCTCTCTCTCTCTCTCTCTCTCTCTCTCTCTCTCTCTCTCTCTCTGTCTGTCTTTTGCGTATCACCCCCGTGCCGTGCCTGGATTACTCAATAACAGGTAAGACATATTTATAAATATAAATATACATATTTGGTATTCATTTTACACAGCTTCCACCCTCCCTCCCTCCCTCCCTCCTTCCCTCCCTCCCTCCCTTCCGCGCTCCTTCTCATGGCCGCCTCAACTCCCCTAGAGGAGGGGACTGAGAGAGTGAGGGCCTGTAGACATCGATATCATGGGACCCAGGGAACAGAGTCACAACAGTAAAGGCCATCGATTTCAGAGAGAGGGAGGGACGGGGCACAGGAGGAGGAGGAAGAGGAGGGTGGGGGGGGCGGGGGGGGTTGTTGAAGAGCTGACGGTAACAGATAGAATAGAGGTGGGTAGAGATGACACAGTACAGGGAACACTATTCCCTCCCCTGTTTAGGAGCTGCATGTTGTACGATTGACACACACACACACACACACACACACACACACACACACACACACACACACACACAGCCCACTTCCCTCCCGTCCCTATCGCTTTCTGTGTGTGAGAAAGCTTTGCCCTGCAGCAATTGGGAGACTGTCAGAGACTGGTATATCGACGAGTGTTGGAGTGTATGTGTATATGGAGTGTGTGTTGGCGCGTGTGTGCACATGAGACGTGTGTTTGTGTGTGTTTGTTGCAGTGCAGAGGTACAGACGCTCTGGGTTCCCCTGCTGTGATCAGACGATCCCCCTCCCAAAAACACACACACACACACACACACACACACACACACACACACACACACCCTGATTGGCTGCCCCAGCCTACTTCCTGCTCTGACTCATACACACACACACACACTTAACTGCCAGCAGGCGTTTCACACACACACACCAAATGCCGTGGTGACCAGTGGAAAGACCTGCAGAGGAGTTTTTATGTAGGGCAGCGTGCTCCATCATTGGTCTCCCGTGCCTTTATTTAGTCTCCCGGAAAAAGAAACCCTCGCCCTCGTCATTCCTTCAGGGAGAGGGAGGAAGAGGTTCATTTGCCCGTCAAAGACAAAGGTGACGTGTGTCGGAGAACCGTGCCCGCCCGCCGACTCGCTCCCCGCTCCCCGCTCTGATCAGGAGGGGATCGCCTCGGAGGCCCGGCCAGGGGACTCGGAGTGGCAGCAGGCCGTGGAAGGATCCGGAGCTGTCGGCGCGGCTCGGGAGAAGCGGCGTTCCCAGTCCAATTATAGTTAGATTAGAGCCCCTTACCGGGGAGCGGGCCTCGGCGTATTATTTAGCGGCGGTGTGAAAAGGTGATGAAGGCTCCCCTGAGTGGCCCCATGTTCGGCAC
>JAPMUY010004361.1:25000-35000 GCA_026901105.3 Galaxias olidus
GAGAGAGAGAGAATACGAAAGAGGGAGAGAGGGAGAATAACGGAGAGAGAGACTGAATAAGAGGGATAGAAAGAGGGTGAGAGAGAGAATAAGAGCGAGTGAAAGAGAGAGAGAGATAGAGCGTGAAGAAGAAGAGCCCCCCTAGTCCTGTAGTTGCTTTACCCCCCCCCCCCTGCTATCAGCCAGTGAAATGAAACGCACCTTAAGCCCATTAGCACTTCAAAAGGCTCCGGCGAGCAAGGGAAGTAGTGAAGGGGCGCGCTTCGATTGGCGGCTCGCAGCGTCGCCGCCCGGCGCCGTACCTGCTTGTGATTAACGACAGCGCACGTTTATTAAGCCGACGACCGCGCTAATGAACTCCGCCGCGGGGTTGCGGTGTGGTCAGGACAAGGCCTGGTGGAGATAAAGAGGAGGGAGGGAGGGGGGGAGGGAGGAGGGGAAAGTCCTCCATGTTGGAGTTCCAGCGCGTCTTTTCGAGAGGTTGCGTGGTCGGGCGGAGGCGAGCCTGAGCGGGGAGGGAGAGAAATCCCTCTCCTTTAAGATTTTGTGCTTGACTTGCGACCGTCGGGGGATTACGATTACTCACAACCACGTGTGGTGCATTTTTAGACGTGGGAGAAGGCACACTCCTCTTTTTTGCACAATGCTGGGGGGGTGGGGGGGGGGGTATCTCTCTGGGGGAGCCGACTGAAAACACACTCCAGGCCCTTTAGGTGGATAGTTCAGCACACAGCCGATAGATGTCAAAATAGGGGAAATATCTTTTCAAACATAATGCCCCCATACAAAAGGGAAGCCTATAGATCCTTGGCCGTTATCCCTTACACCGGGGGCGTTGTGCCTCCGACGGAACAGAGGGACGGACACAGGGAGAGGGGACAGGACAAGAGAGAGTGAGAGAGTCATCACCGCCGTCAGCCGGTGATTTGTTCCGGCTCGGTCACTATGGAAACAGAATCAGGAAGTACAGTGGCTGATTGCGCAGAGTGAGGACGCTGGTGGGGAGCATGCAGATACTAATGGATAAAAATGGAACGGGGACCAGAGACACATGCATAGCTGGACAATGTGCACCGCCTCAGTGGAAGGTGCTGGAGCACTTTAATCGTTGCCAGTGACGAGTCTGTGAGTGTTGGCGGTGCAACGTGTGAAACAAGTGCGCGTGTGTGCGTCTGTGTGCCCGTGCCTGCGCCTGCGTATGCCTACTTGTGTGTGTGTGTGTGTGTGTGTGTGTGTGTGTGTGTGTGTGTGTGTGTGTGTTGTGTGTACATGTGCGTACCTGTGTGTGTGTGCCTGTGTCTGTGTGTCCGTGTGCTTGTGCTTGTGTATGTCTGCTTGTGTGTATGTGCACCTGTGTGTGCCTGGGTCTGTGTGCGTGTGTGTATGTTTGTGCCTGTGTGTGTGTGTGTGTGTGTGTGTGTGTGTGTGTGTGTGTGTGTGTGTGTGTGTGTGTGTGTGTGTGCCTGTGCTTACTGTCCAGGCGTGGACCCAGTGCACAGAGCGGGGATGAAAGGAGCCCCGGGTGTCATCAAACATTAACGTGCACATATCTGGCTCTCATCTCTCTCCATGTCCTTCCTAAACGAGAGTGGCCCCCTGGGAGAAGCCCATGATGCACCACACATGCTAGGGGCCTTCGCGTGCCCACCTCCCCCTCTCCCCCTCTCCCCCTCTCCCCTCTCCCCTCCCCTGCTGGCTGTGTTGGCAGAGGCACCGCCCTGACAGAGGTTAAAGAGAACTTGGTCGTGTTATTGGGAAAAAAAAAGAAAAAAGATAATGGAAAAATGAAGAGGCTAAAACAAAATCATGAATCCGCAATCCGTCCCCGGCCGGAATATAAACACATGCGGACTCCTTTTCCCCGTAACATCTCTCTCTCTCCCACTAGCTCTCCGCCCCACCACCTCCACGGCTCCCAAAGGTCAGGAAGTTCAGGGCGGAAGCCCCCCGGAATTCCCTGTCCCCTCCTCCCCCAGCCTAAACGCTGTGTCACTGCAGCTCTGGATGCCATTCCTTCTCCTGACTGTTTAATGTCAGTGAAGGAGAGGAGCTTAGTAATGGGGGGGGGGGGGGGGCTGGGAGCTACTTTATACCCCCACCCCCAGCACCACCACCTACGGCCCCAGATCTGTACCGCGCCGCGCGCCGCAATTGTTCCCGGAGAGCGGAGGCTAATGACCGGGAGCCCCCCCCCCCCAAGCGCGCCTAGCCACGCTTCCCTTTGTCCCTCCCCGTCGAGGCGAGACCAGATTCATCTCCCCCTCCCCCGGAGTGAATAACCCGCCCTGCTTGTTCTGATGGAGGAGGAGGAGGTGTGGAGAGGACACAGAGGCACCGCACCCCCGTTAAAAACTCACGTCGGCGTGCGTCCGAACGGAAGGGCTTTGGACGGCGGCGCGGCCGTTTTGCTTTGTGCTGCGCGGGACGTTGCTCCTGTACTCGAGCCCAAACACTCAGCACATGTCCCTCTCCCACCTGGGTTTGAACTGACCACCGTCGACCGGGGCAGTGTCCCCTCCGGTGGGACAGGACCCTCCTCCTCCTCCTTCGTTCTTCCCCCAGGGGTGTCTCCTCTCGATGGCCCAGTATGAAACCACACAGTCTGCCAGGGGGCGCCGTCTCTGCTCCTCCACAGCCCAGCGAGACAGCAGCCCCTTTGAGCTGGAGCTGCTGGGCGTCCTTTTTAATGGCAGGATCCTTTGCTACTCCGCAGGGCTCCCGTTCCCTCCCTCCCTCCCATCCTCCCTCCCTCGCTCTCCTTATCTCTCTCCCGCTCTGTCTTCCCCCCTGCTGTGCTTCCCTCCCCTTCGCTCGTCCTCCTGTGGAGCGGTGCGGGGACGTTGCCGGCGACGGTCCAACATGTCCACCTTGCGTGGCAGCCGTTCTCTTTGTCCTGCCTCTGTCTTTGATCTCTGGGGACTCTGTGTCCAGGGGCCGCTGGGTGGGCGGTGTTAAAGAGAACGCCACCACCTTCCTCAGGGAGGAAGATGAGCGGTGGGGTGTTGGTAACTACACCGCCATTACACTCCAAACAGACCACGCGTCTGCCACACTGGGCGCCCTGGCTTTCTGCTAGCTACTGTAGGTGCAAACACACACACACACACACACACACACACACACCCCAAGAGAAAACCCCTTTAGATTCTTGCTGATGTTTCCTGACGGGCGAGGAGAGAGTGGAGTGGAGGGAGGCCTGCCTGGTAGGCCTTTCAAAACGGAGAGGGAGGGAAGGGGGGGACGTGTTTTGTAGCGGCATGACATGAAAGTAATGACGTTGGAGGGGGGGAGCCGGCCGTTCTGTACCTCTCCGGTCGTTCTCGGGAGCAGCGTGATGGATCAGGAAGGAGAGCCGTCCGCCAGCTTTAACCGCCCCGAGGAGACGGCTTTTTATCACGTCTGCCCCTCATTACCCCGCCGCCTGAGTGCCCCGCACGCACTGCCCGCTGGGATAGCAATGGCCGCCCGACGGCCACGCCCCCCCCTTCACACGGCACAGCCAGCACAGTGGGGTCTGTCCTCCGGGCTGCGGCACAGCTCAATGACGCGGCTACTCAATGTCAACGCTGCCGTGAACCAGCGGGAACAGTGTCTGTGGACCGGCTGGCAGACATTTTGTTTTGTAACGCTGCCAATAGCGGACGTTTTTTTTTTTTCTTGGGTTTTTTTTTTTGAGTGAAGAATTTAGCGCTCCCTTAATAAAAGCGATGTCAGCGCGGCCCTCGAGAGACGCCCCGGGCGAGTGATGATGTGGAAGTGGTGATGTCACAATACCCTAAGCACTCTGGCAGGTGATTGGCTCTTCCTCCGGGACCCGGGCGACCTTGACAACAGGATGCTGGTGCACAGACAGCTGTCGCTTATCTCCATGGAGACCTGGAGGGAGTCTGCTGCTGGGGCTGGGGGTGTGTGTTTGTGTAGTGTTTGAGTGTGTGTGTGTTTTTGTGTATATATGTATGTGTGTAAGGTGTGTGTGTGTGTGTGTGTGTGTGGGATGGTATATTTTATTCATTGAGACTTTTTTGCCTCCTGTCTTCTTTTAGCCACATTTATGGGTTTCTCATCTCGTTTTCCTGAAAGCCTTTACAAAATATAAAAACATCCTCAAGGAGCTCCCTCATTCCTCTGGCCCTCTTTATTCAGGCAGTGTTGCTCAGTGGGCCCAGCTAATGTAACATTAACAAAGCTCTCTCTCTCACTGGGCACCCCCTGTGCCACCTTTTGTCATTTCCTAATTGTGTTTCATGGAAGACAATGGGGGTAAAGCGGAGGCACAAAAGAGTGGCTGCCAGAACCAGCACTGAGAGGATATGCTCTTGTTTCTGTACAACACCCCCAAAAAATATAATATGGCAGGTTGCTGTGCTGGTGACGAATCACACGGGGCTGTGAGAGGATTGAGAGAAGAGGAAGGGAGGGGGGTCTTCATCTTCCTGTGGCACACTGGGTGGAATCTATTAGCGGTTTCGCTCTGCGTTCAGGTGTTGCTTGTCTGCCAAGGCTTATCCTAAGTGTTGCTGGGTTTTAGGAAAGGAGGGGGGGGGCAATCCCGTGTAAGAGACGCATACCACAAAGGCACACCTCTAAAAGGGCGGGGGAGGTGTTAGGAATTGGTGTGTGTGTGTGCATTCTAGCAGTTGCGATCCTGCATTATACTATAGCTGGAAGAGAAAAAAAACAGCGTGTTCTCTCGCTGTTTAATCAAGATTGTTTTCAAGTGCTTTGTTCGGAACTAGACCACATAATGATTCCACTATTCAAATTCTAATGAGCGCACACTCGTTTTTAAGGTCAACTGGCCATTATTTTGACAAGAATGTAATGTTTTCCCCCCCCCCCCCCCCCCACACACACACACACACACACACACACACTCTCTCTCTCTCTCTCCTCTCTCCTCTCTGGTTGTGCTCATTTGTTAATCTTCTGTCAGTTTAGTGTGACGCGTTCTCCAGTAGGACCTCGTCCTCCTGGGCCTCCTTCTGCTTCGTGAAAGTCCCCCCCCCCCTACCCCCCCGGGTTGTTGCCGCGAGCAACCGGTGGGCGGGAACTAATTGCGCTGGCAGCAACCTTGTTAATGACAATGTTTTTAATGGCTCTCAGCTATTATGGCTTTGACTTTCAAGAAAAGCCATTGGAGTTTACTCAACTGCCATTTGCTTAAAAGCTTTGCCTCGCTAATTTTGAACGAGCTGCCACTGTTTAACGGGAGAGTGTGATAACAGATCCGACGCTGTGAACAAAACGTGTTCCCGGAAGACATGCACGTGGGCCGAGATTGCAAGTGTTTTTTCCAGGGATGCTTAGTCGGTGTGCTAAAACAGGGACTGTACTCCATCCCATGAATGAAGTAGGCCCACTTTTTTTCCCGCCCGTCAATTCTTTTCCATTTCTTCATCCTCCATCCTTTCTCACCCCCCTGGCCAACGTTGTTACGTACTGTACCCCTGTATTCCCATGTGGCTTTAAAATGTCCATAACAGGGTGGTCCACAACCGGCTGCCGTGTGCTCTCATTACTACGAGGACACAGTGGGACTCAGTTCACCGTCGTCGTGTTTGTACACACTCACCGCACCGTGAGGCAGTGTGAGCACAGCATGAACACACAACGGAGCCCTTTGGTGCCCTGATTGATCTGCCGTCAGGCACAAAGGCAGAGGAACCTAGTGGGCTCTAGGACCCTGGGGATGCCGACTTCTATCCCCCCACTCAGCTCCTCTCTACATTTCCTCATCATTATATCCCTTCCCTCACTCATCCGTACACCCCGGTATAATCCCCCCCCCCCCCCCCCCCCAACGAACCTTGTAGTTTGCTTAGTCGTACGGCATTGGTGATGGCACTGTGTGGACTCAGTTATGATTCAGGCTCCATTGTGTGGTGGGCCATTCAGCAGGTCTATCAGGACACTGCGTTGCACAGGGAGCACTGGGTGTGTGGTCACGGAGAGGCAACCTTGAGCCTTGACACAGAGCCAATCCTGAACGCACATTCACATGTAGCACGTCATTCCTTAGACGGATCGTAGTTTGTATGCACATACTGTATGTGTGCTGGCCTTGTTTATGTATGGATGTATGCATATTTTTATGTATATATGTGTGCGTGTATGTATGTATATACAGTGTGTGTGTGCGTGTGCGTGCGTGTATGTGTGTGTGTGTGTGTGTGTGTGTGTGTGTGCGTGTGCGTGCGTGTGTGTTTGTGTCTGTGTGTGTGTGAGTGTGTGTGTGGGTAACTGACAGCTGAGTCTCGGGGGGGTGTGACAGAGTGTTCTGCTCCGCCTGCCAGACACGTCCCTCCCTGTCTCGCTTTAACCTCCCTTTCTCTCTCTCCTCCCTTTCTCCCTGATCCCTCCCTTTCTATATCCCCTCTTTTTCTTTCTCCTCTCCCTTTCTCTCTCTCTTCCTTTTCTCTCTCTCCTCCCTCGTTTTCTCTCTCCCTCCTTTCTTTCTCATCCCTCCTTTTTTCTCTCTCCTCCCTCTATCCCCCCTCCTTTTCTCTCTCTAATCCCTTTCTCTCCTCCCTCCGTTCATCCATCTCTCCCTTCTGTACACCTTTCATCTTTATATCACTGTTCAACTAACCTCTTCATTCCAATGTGCATGTCCTCCACACCCTTTACTTTGTTTTGTGCGTCTCTCTCTCTCTCTCTCTCTCTCTCTCTCTCTCTCCTCCCTCTCCTCCTATCGCCCATCCCTCCATCCCGACCTATGACCTGTCCTTTAGTGGAGCTGCCGCAGAGGAACCCTAATGATGTGCCCCGTCTGCTAACGGTCATGGCAGGTCGGCCTGGTGACGACCCCGGGCCTCCGCTGCTTACAGTGTCAGCGCTGAGGGAAGCTTATTAGGGCCCTGCCAGGGTGGAGCCGCCATGGCAGCACGTTCACAACGTAGTTATTGAGACAGCGCTGCAGGAGGACGAGGAGGAGGAGGAGGAAGAGCAGGGTGGGGTTGGGGGTGTCTTTGTATTTGAGGAGTCGCTGTGGGAGGAAAGGTGCTCATAGGTCCTGTTATTATTTCCTGCTTCCCACTGGTGCACATGCTCAGTGCGTGCTTGTATGCCGGCGTAGCACCCACTATTCGTCGTGTTTAGGCGATCGTCAGGAAGAACAAATATCGAAATCGTTAAATGTTATGCTTTTGTACATCGGAGGTGTTCCAAAGGTTGAGGAGTCTCTGAACTGTCAACAATTAATACATGCACAGCCTTCAATGTCGAGCACCGCCTTTTAGTGGAATACCGGCGCTGGGTGTTTGTTGTGTCTAGTGAACAGATGTTAATGGATTATGTCCATCCTTAGAGCATCAAACACATTTTCAAGTGGTTTTACAACCAACACATATTGCCTGACATTAAGCAAAGTGGGCCCTCTTCACTGGTGTTTTCCTGGGCGACAATATATTTAATGGACTAGAATGGGATTTTTCCATTCGGGGATGAGAGAATTAGGTCTTTTTGGGGTCGAATGAGATGATTTACGAGTGTTTTAATGCCCGCGTGCGGTTAATGCCCACATTAAGCAGAGTGGCCTCTCTTAACTATTGTTTCATCTGAAGGCTGTAATCAGGGGGAAGCCTGTGGCCCCGGTTAAGCCTCTCACCACCATTCAAGAAGATGAAGGGGGGGGGGGGGAAGGAGGAACGACCGATCGGGTTCAAACCAATCGAGAGCGCTCAGAGCGTGATCGCAGGTCGGTCGCCCCCCCTCCCACCGAAAGCGGATGGATGGCAGGGAAGCGCAGGCGGTGGGAGGAGGGATCGAGGGATTCTGTGAGGGAGAGGCGGAGTCAGGAGGGACGGAGAGAGGGACAGGCAGAAAGAATGGAAGGAAGGAGGAGGGGACAGAGAATGAAAGAAGGCATGCGGGGAGGAGGAAGGGATGGGAAAGAGAGAGAGAGAAAGGAGGTGCATCGTAATGTACGGAGTGGGACAGTAGTGGGAGAAGGATCAGTGAGAGGAGGGCTGAAGGAGGAAGAGGTGGAGGACGAGGAAGAGGAAGAGAAATAGGAGGAGGAAGAGGAAGAGGAAGAGAAGTAGGAGAAGGTGGAGGACGAGGAAGAGGAAGAGGAAGAGAAACAGGAGGAGGAGGAGGAAGAGAAGTAGGAGTGGGAGGAGGAAGAGGAAGAGAAGTAGGAGGAGGAGGAGGACGATGAGGAGTAGGAGTAGGAGGTGGAGTAGGTGGAGGAGGCAGAGGAGAAGGAGGAAGAGGAGGTTGAGGCAGAGGAAGAGGAGTTGGAGGTGGAGTAGGTGGAGGAGGCCGAGGGGGAGGAGGAAGAGGGGAGAGGTGGCGGTGGCGGTCTACCGTTGGATGTGTGTGTGTGTGGCGGTGATGAGTGATGGGGGAGCCACTCTGACTGAAGGTCACGGCTGAGGCCCTGGCATTTCCAGCTGCCTCTGTCACAGGGGAGCGGCCAGCACAACGCTGAGTGCATCTTGTTTATTCTCACCACTTCCCTCCCTCCGTCCCTTCCATTTCTCTCCCTGTCTCTCTCTCTCTCTCTCTCTCTCTCTCTCTCTCTCTCTCTCTCTGCTGTCTCCTCTCCTCTTCAGGCTCATACAGTACGGGGGAGGACAATGGAGAAAGAAGGCGAGGGGAAGGGCGGGTTGCCATTAGATGATTCAGAAAAAGGGCTAAGTAGGATCGGGTTATGGTATTTCGATTTTTAAAAGAAGCTGACATGGGGGCGGGGCGGGGGGGGGGTGGAGGGGGGGGGGGGGGGGGGGCACTCTAAAATGCTAAGACCATTATGCAGTTCTTTTTAATGACAAATGTGTTCCCGCTTGATATTTCCTCCTCCGTAGTTTTTCCGTCCAGCAGAAGAACAGCTTGTCTGTGTGCTGTTTGGACCGGCGGAGGTGGTTTCGAAAACAGGCTGTCCTATTATCGATGTGCCTTCGTTCTCTAGCGCGCCGCCACCATTATTCCCCAGCCTGCTGCCGCCGCGCCGTCTCCCGCTCTCCCCCACACACACACACACACACACTGGCTGGGCTGAAGGATGGCCGTCTCTGCCCGGCCCCGTCCCCCCGTCCCCCCGTCCCCACAGGCCGGGCCTGGCTGGACCACACTCCTCCGTCTGGCTACGAGTGGAGCTGGCAGGGAGGCCAGGGCCTCTCAGAGAGGAGGAGGAGGAGGAAGAGGAGGAGGAGGAGGACGAGGAGGAGGAGGGTGGACGGTTAGTGTCTGTCTCCCAGGCCGGACCAGAGTGCCCAGGGCCAGACGACCTCGCTGGCCAGACTCTTAATATCTGATCATGGAGCATCTGGCCAGGGTGCCCGAGTCCACCAGCTCACTGTCTGACCTCTCCAAGGAGAGCCCGGGGGGGGATCGGCCTATCAGAGAGGCCCATTAGCCTGGCTCTGCTCCCCCATTGGAAGGGAAATGTGGCGAGCGGGGTAGTGGTGGGGCTGATGGTGGAAGGGCGATTTGGGGTGTTATCTCTCCCGTGGTCTTATCTCTCGTTATCGCTCTCTCCCTTTCCCTCTCTCTCTCTCTCTCTCTCTCTTCGCTTCCCCGGCCCAACGCGCAACGCGTCCGCCGCCGCTTTTAAATCTCCGCCACCCGAGGAGCGGAGCACTTCAATTGGGTTCGGAAGATAGCGCCCTTTTCCGTTATCTGAATATTAGATTTGCCCAGTTGTTTGGCCATTGTGATTTTGTGTGGCCATCGATCGCCGCCCGTGACAGACTGCTATGGGTATTGACAGAGGTGGCTGGGGGGTGAGAGCGGAGAGATGTAGCGAGTCTGGGCACGCGGCGATGCAATTAGTCTGGAATTGGTTTTTAGTGCACTGCACACAGGCAAAGGGCTTCATCTCAAGGCCCGGGCCTAAACGACACCGTTATTGGTGTAGTGAAGCAAGTTTGTGTGGTGTGTGTGTGTGTGTGTGTGTGTGTGTGTGTGTGTGTGTTTGTGTGTGTGTGTGTGTGTGTGTGTGTGTGTGTGTGTGTGTGTGTGTGTGTGTACGTGTGTGTGTGTGTGCGTGTGTGTGTGT
>JAPMUY010004361.1:40000-65000 GCA_026901105.3 Galaxias olidus
AAGACAGTGCTCAAGGACTTGGACAGATTTTAACTCTTTTATTTATTTATTTTTGACCCCTCTATGCTCCCACCCCTTCCCTTCAACGCTGGCCTTGCCATCAGACAGACTTGACAAGTCTATCGAATACAAACTAAACCGTGGGAGCTTACGAACGCTAAAGGGTAAATATTTGACGAGGGCAATATGCTCTGTCGCACGTCACCGGAAAAAGCACAGAAACGGAGTCTCTCCACAGCCGTTTCCTCCGCCACCGAACGCGTTTTGATCCAGACCCTCTGAGCCGGGAGAGACTCCGTATCTGGGATTTGCCCTCCGGGGCTGTACCGTTGCTTGACTTATTGGAGGTTTCACTCAAGGTAACTCGAGGCCTTTCGAGTGAACATATCAGAGGAGACTATAGAGACTCCCCTGGTCTCTCATCTCCACACTCAAGGCCTCTTCACTGTCAGTTTGGTCGATTCACTCAGGAGCTCTCTCTTTTCCTCTCCCACTGATACAAAAACAAAGTGTTTGTGTGTGTGTGTGTGTGTGTCTGTGTGTGTGTGTGTGTGTGTCACGTGTGTGTACATGTGAGAGGAGTGCAAGAGTGCACGTGTGCGTCTGTGAGCATCAGCAGCGTGTGTGCGTGTGTGTGTAATATGCCGCTGTGTGTGTGTGTGTGTGTGTGTGTGTGTGTGAATAGCCTAATGTGCTGCAGGGCTGAGATGAGACCCCCCCCTCTTATCACCCACTCCGCCCCCCCACCCCCACCCCCCCTCCGGCAATGTGCTCCGTGGCCCAGCCTCTGTTTACCCTCTTGGGCCGGCATGTTTTCCCCCTCCCAGCCGGTTTAGCGGCAACGCTGTCGTTTCCCCCCACTTCACGTGTCAGTCAGACAACAGCCCGTCAAACTAACGCCCTCTCTCTCTCTCTCTCCCTCTCTCTCTCTCTCCCTCTCTCTCTCTCTCCCTCTGCTCCTCTCTCTCCTTTTCATCCACAGATACCGCCGTGTCACCGCAGAAAGGTAAGACAATGCGCACGTCACTCACCTGTGTGTGTGTCCCACCCCCCTCTACCCCCCCCCCCCCCCCCCCCCGTGCTGTGTGAGCTCCAGTTGATGTGACACGTGTTCGTCAACACATGAGGGGGGGGGGGCGTCTCTCGGCCCGACGAGCCAAACTCCGGCGGCCGTCAAAGACGACGAGCCAATTTGGAATGCTTCACCGGCGACCCCGCCCCCTCTCCGAAATCAGCCGGCCTACGCGCGGGCATCCACGGAGCCTCCCGCCCCCCCCCCCCCAGACTAATCAGCGCCTCCATTGTCGTGTGATTGTCTCCCTCTCTCTCTCCGAGACAAGTGGGAGGCGTATTCGGGGGGGACGGGGACGGGGACGGGTGGGGGACGGGGGGACGCAGTGCATAGCTTGTTTTGATTGGGAGTGGAGACAGACTGTGTCAGCAAGGGGAGGGAATGGTATAGGTGAGGGTGGGGGGAAGGGGGGGTGGAGTGGGGGGTGGGGGGGTGGGGGGGTTGGGGGTAGGAGGAGCAGGGCAACAGGGTGGCGTGGGGGGGCTTCGGCGGCATGTGTTTTGAATGAAGAAGCCATCGGCCCCCGTCGTCGCCGTAATGACAATGATCACAGGGGGGTTCGACGAGCTGTGTGATTGCAAAGAGAAGGGTGGGCCGGGGAGAGAGGGGGGACAGTGTACAATCAGGCGTGTGTACTTTTTCTTTGTGACTTTGGTTTAACTTTGTTTGCTGTGAGCGCCGGGGCGGGGTTCAGCGCGTCGCCCCCGGAGCGCCCGGTTCCCGTGGGAAGACGCTGGGAGATTCCGCGATGTCATCTTTTAATGTCGGTGTGTTCTACGGTCGTCTGGGGGGAATGACAGAACTCAGGACACGACGTAGCCCCCCCCCCCCCCCCGCCCACACACACACACCCACACACACACACACTACCCCCAGACCGCGATGGGGAGCCATATAATGTGACGACTGCGCGGTGAGGTGTGTGTTGTCGGACGGGTCTATAAAGCTAAGTGATGGACGCTGCCTGGGCCAGGGGTGGGTGTGTGTGTGGGTGTGGGTGGTGGGGGGGGGGGTTGAAGGTGGTGATGGATGAGAACGTGGCGCGGAGGCTGGCATGGTGGTGTACATCATCCCTCCACCACCTCGGCCCCATACGTCTCCGAAGGAGAGGGAGATAAATGCAAGGGACACGCCACCCTGTCTCCAAGCCTGTGTGTGAGTGTGTGTGTGTGTGTGTGAGAGAGAGAAAGAGAGAGAGAGGCTTTGTTTGATTTTCTGCGTTTGCGGCGCCAAACCTCTCGCTCAGCCCCTGCTCAGCGGACTCCTTTTGCGGGCCTCGCATCGGAGGCGGAACACGGCGGAGCCTCAACGTGGGTTTTTGACGGGGCAGGGCGTCTCTCTGGTCCCCCCGTCCCCCCCCTGTCCCCCGTCCACACACAAAAACCAGCCCTCTGAGCAGTGAGCAGCACTGGGCGCCGTGTCCTAAAGATGGATACTCTTGGAGTTTTCCAAAGGAGTGAACAGAGCGTCTCCGGTCCAGTCGTTTTAAATAGGTGACCTCTGCCGTCCCCTTGGCGGGACATAGAGCGATACACGGCCCTCATTACAGTCCAACCCTAAACCTCAGGACACGCTCTCAGCAGCCATGCTCTCCATGCTCTGTGCCTCTCTCTCTCTCTCTTTCTGTCCCTCTCTCTGTCCCTCTCTCTCTCTCTCTCTCTCTCTCTTTCTCTCTATCTATCTCTCTCTCTCTTTCTCACTGTTTCTTTCTCTCTCTCTCTCTCTCTCTCTCTCTCGCTCTTTCTCTCTTTCTCACTATGTTTCTTTCTCTCTCTCTCTCTCTCTTTCTGTGTCTCTCTCTCTCTCTCTTTCTCTTTCTGTATCTCTCCCTCTCTTTCTCACTATGTTTCTCTTTCTCTGTCTCTTTGTCTCTCTCTCTCACTCTCTCGCTTTCACTAACCCCCTTGCTCTCCCTGTCTCGCTCTCACGTCAACTATATTTCAAAGTTTTATTGACATGGCTGTCCGGGCTTTCAGAATTAAAATAAGCAGGGGATTTGAGCCTGAAGCCAATATATGTTTGCGTCAAAGAATTATATAACCACAAAAAGCTCAAAATGTAAAAAACACCAATTACTGTAATAACGAGACTTAGATTATATGTAAATAATTACGGGCGTTGAGCGTTGGCACTCTGTTGTTGCTGTCAGCTTAAACACTCGTGTGCATGCATCTGTAGGTGTTTTGATGCTGCTGTGTGTTTGTGTAAAATGCACCTTTGTCCACGTTCGCTGTCTCCTCTTTGCTCCCTCCCAGAGCCAAACGAAGTGTATTTATTGCACCTGTGCAGAAAAACCCCAGTCTCCAGGAGACGTTCCCCTAATTTCATTTTCAAAAATGCCAGCGATAAATTTATCCAATGGGCCGAATCAAATCTCGCAGTCGCACGCATGCCCATCTGTCATGCTCTGTCCCTCCAGGGGATGTGGGTGAATTTACAACGGCCAAAAAACATCCTCTGGCAAGGAGAGACAGAGTGGAGAGAGAGAGAGAGAGAGAGAGAGAGAGAGAGAGAGAGAGAGAGAGAGAGAGAGAGAGAGAGAGAGAGAGAGAGAGAGAGAGAGAGAGAGAAAGAGGGGGCGGACAGCGCTAGATGGAAAAGAATATTGAAGAAGAGGTGAGCAAAGCAGGTAGACCGAGTAGCAGCAGCAGCTTCCACTCGTATTCAGAACTGTGGGCGTGTGCCTCCCCAAGAGTGCTCGTAGAACATGCGTCTGTGCATATCTTAGCTCGTGCATGATTGCGTCCCGCCCGGAGGGTCAAAGGTAATTCCCCAAAACGGCCTGGACTCACGCGGGGAAGCGCGGATAAGCACCGGGAGCCGTGGATCGGTCCGGCAGAGGTAACGGATCGATGGCAAAAGCCAAAGCCGATTGATCACGTTCGCTCGCGGCGGCGTTTTTTTTTCTATTAGTTTTTTTTTTGCGCTTCAAACGCGACGCGGAGCGGACCAACCTTCTGAGGAGCGGCAGGTTCGCACGCCCTTCCTTCTCACTTCCTCCTTTCATTTTCACCTTCCTCATCCCCGTTCTCCTCGTCAATCTCCTTCACCTCTGGTCTCTTTTTGCCGTGCGGGGCCCGAGGTTTTGATCAGGGTGTGCTCCGTGTGAGGAGGCCGTTAGCCGAGGCAGCTCAGCCCTGACGGGGTTAATGAAGTCAGGGCGCGAGGAGGAGGTCCGTGCCGCTCCGCTCGGCCTCCGGGGCCTGTCGCCGTATGTTGTGACGAGACGAGACACGAGAACACAGACTCTTCAATGCGCCATAGTCACAATGTAGGCTAACGCACGCAGACCTCAACGTACTGTAGGGGCTCGCGCCCTCACACACACACACACACACACACACACACACACACACACACACACACACACACACATACACACACGCGCACGCGCTGTCTCTTCTCTCGAGCGTACACCCACCTCTCCGCTTTGATTTGATTGATGATCCAAACATGACATCAGCCGTACGGAGTTGAGCGATTGGTGGCCAAGCGAACGAAGGGGAGATTCAGCGAAAGAGAAAAGCTGCCCATTGATCCGAACTGTGTGTGTGTGTGTGTGTGTGTGTGTGTGTGTGTGTGTGTGTGTGTGTGTGTGTGTGTGTGTGTGTGTGTGTGTGTGTGCGTGCATGCGGGAAGCTGGAGAGAGAGAGATCCACCCCGCGGTCTTGATGCACACTCTGTCAATAACTCCCTCTGCGTACCCTGCTCACGCCTCACGGTGGTTCACTGGTTCTTTGAAATCCTCCCAGCCTCCTGTTTTCAGGTCTCCGTCTGTTTTCCCCTCTTCCTCCCGGAGTCTGGCGTTAGCCAAACGGCTTGGGAGAGGAATCAGCCTCGGCGGCAGGGCGCGGCGCTCCCCTTCGCTTGGCGTGGCGGCGGCGCGTCGGGCCGTGGGCGTGTTGCGGCGGCGCTGTTTGTTGTCGCTCGTTGACATGTTGATGTTGAGACAGGGGGGGGGGGGGGCGGCGACAGCCGGGGTCAACAAGCTGCCTCTCCGCCGGAGTGAGAGGACGCCGGTGAGGGCGCGCCCCGCCAGCCACACATGCTAATTTACCTGTCAGCGTTACACGGCGCCGCACGCCCCCCCCCCCCCCCGCGCTGCCTCTCGCTCTCCCACCCGACACGGCGAACACTCGCTCTTTGTCTCTCTCTCCCTCCCTCCCTCGCTCCCTCTCTCGCTCTCTTCCATTTTCTCCCCAGCCGCTCGTTTCTCGTCTGACCTAGTGCGCCCCTACGGTGCAGCGTGTGGCTGCAGCCACGCTCTGAGTCTGGAGCCCGTCTCTCTAGTGGAGATACCTGGGCTCCATGACTCCTACTGATAACATCCAAAGACACTGTGGTTTAACTGATAGACAGGCAGTCTCTCTCTCTCTCTTCCTATCTGTCACTCTCAGTCTGTTACTCTCTCTTTTCTCTCTGTCTGTCCGTGTTTCTCGATTCTATCTCTCTCCCATTCTCTCTATCCCTCTCTGTCTCTCTCTCTCTCTTTCTCTCTCTCTCTCTCCGCGTCTCCTCGGGCCAATGCCTGTGGAAAGGCCTGTAGGTAAAAACAACCTCCAGTAGTATGCCCCCCCCCCCCTCCCTCTCCGTGGCGGTAATGGCTGCCTGAGTATGTGTGAACACGGGCCGGCTTGTTTACCGCGGCGCTGCTCATCTTCCCCTGGATCCCTCGGTGACCTGTGCCGCTGATTGTTTTGGCCTGCCTGTTTGGAGCTGTTTGTGGCCCCTGACGCTGCCAGTTCATGTGGTTCTGACTTTATATAATCACCAAACCCCCCCCCCCCTCCTCCTCCTCCTCCTCTTTCTCTCCTCCTCCTCCTCATCCTCCTCTTTCTCTCCTCTCGCTCAGTCTCTCTCTCTCTATCTCTCTCTCTTGCTCTTCTTCCGATCACGAACAGGCTGGGTGGTGGGGTGGGGGGTGAGTTCCGTGGCAGTGCTTCTAGTATACCCTGCCGGCCGGCGTAAGGAGGTGCAGTGGTTAGTCTGGAGCTACTTAGCGGCTATTGTTAGCGGCGTGATGGGGTGGGGCATCTCGTTCCTCGTTCATCTCTCGAGTGGGGGGGGGGGGGGGGGGGGGGGGGGACGACGACGACACACACACACACACACACACACACACACACACTCTGCTCGTCTGGCTGGACGGCGCGGCCCTCGTAGTCGCTGCCCGCTCGGAGACGGAGAGCCGGAGAAGAGCCGCTCACAGCTCCTCCCGCTCATTAAAGCCTGTCTGGGAACACGTCTCTCGCCGGCGGCGGCGAGCGGAGAGCCACAGACAACGTCACGGAAGAAACGGCAGAGAGAGAAAGAACAGAGAGAGACTTCTCTTCCTAGCGGCTCGGCTCACCAATTAAGGAAGAAGAACATTCGGTGTGTGTGTGTGTGTGTTTTTTTGTGTGTGTAACTTAATTGACGCGGGGCGCGTGATTCTCGGCGAGACAAGCCGCTAGAAAATGGCGGCCCGGCATGGGGGTTGATTGACGACATGCAGCTCGGCGTCACATCCGATTTGTGGCTCTCTCTCTCTCCTTGTCAGGCGGGGTGCCGAGCTCGTCTCTGCGTGGCCAGGGTGGCGCGGTCGGCAAGGCAACCGTCACCCGGCGCGGGAGTCGCGCGGGGCAGAAGTGACGGCCCCGCCGCGCTTCTTGACAACGCGCTGTCGTCGACCCCTAACCCCCTGCTCTCGACGCGGCCGGCGCTGACTCCCCCCGGTGGCCGTCGTGCGTCTCCGTCTGCTTACGGAGGAGACGGGCCCTCCGAAGGGCCCCCCCCCCCCCCCCCCCCCCCAGTGGAAGCTGGCGGGGCCAGGGAGGCGGGCGGCATATTGCACCCAGCGGGAAGGCTATCCGGATGTGTCTGCTCGACCAGCAAGCCCGGGCCTGGGCCTTGGATTGGCCCAGCAGGGCGGTGCGGCGGGGCGGAGGGGGAGGGACGAGGTGAGTGGAGAGACCCAGTACATCAATCTCCACTCTGCCTGTACCTGAGGGACGGCTGCTGAGAGGCGCACGGTGTGCCGAAATAGACTTGTTCACACACCGGCTCACACTCACCGAAATACCCCCCCCCCCCCCCCCCCCCCCCCCCCACACACACACACACACACACACACACACACACACACACACACGCACCCGCACCCACACACACACACACACACACACACACACACACACACACACACACACACACACACACACACACACACACACACACACACACACACACACACACACACACACACACGCACACGCACACACACCTCCAGAGTCTCAGCAGAATCTCTCACGCGACGTTTAACGACAGCATTTTCAAAATAGATTTCACATACTGGTGCGAGCGACAAGAACTTTATTGGCAACATACAAGACGAGCGTCGATAAAGTGTTCCAATTTCACACATATGCATATTCATATGTTGCAGCCATAACGAGCAACACACATAACGAGCTTCACCCTCCACCGGCTCAACAGTCACGCTAATTAGGCTGGCATTTTTAGTCTACGGTTTTCTGCTCTCAAACATCGTCAACAGCTCAAAGAGGTGTCGCCACGGTAACGGCAGATAGTTTTAGAGCCTCTTCAGGAAGAATCCGGGGGAATATAAGCGTACATGCACACACACACGCACACACACGCACACACACACACACACACACACACACGCAGAAAAAGTGATAAATAAACAAACACATCCGAGCAAACAAACAAGAAAGGAGAAAAAGCAAGTTTGCTCTGACAGACTGCTGAAGTTGGGCTTTTTTTTCTCTTTTCCTGCGTCCTTCATTCCTGGCCAAGAAGTGGATTTGAGAAGTGCATTTTTTTTTTCCTCCCCCCTCTTTATTACCAAACTTCAGATGCAAATGCTGTTCAGTCGCTGACACCAGAGAGGACAGAGAAATTGGTCCTGGCTCCAGGAGCAAATTGGCGTCAGTCACACTGCAGAGCCTGCGAACCGAGCGAGAGAAAAAGAGAGCCACACTCAGTATTTTTCCCCCACTCACTGCCTACAGCTTTTACTCCAGGACGTTTTCTCGAAAACCCTCTTACAATTACTGTAACCATTTTTACAGTACACCGATTCACATGTAGAGTGCACACTTTGCAGGGAGCTGTACATGCAGCCCACTGTATGGAAGTCTTGTTAAATTAGCATACCTTTTCCCAGTGGCTCTACCATAAATACATTCCTTAAGTGTCTGTGTGTGTGTGTGTGTGTGTGTGTGTGTGTGTGTGTGTGTGTGTGTGTGTGTGTGTGTGTGTGTGTGTGTGTGTGTGTGTGGGAGAGAGAGAGGCGTGTGGGTGTGAGAGACAGCCAAGAGGATCGAGAGAATTACTGAAGGAGGGAGCGAGAGAGAAAGAGAGAGAAACAGAGATACACAGATAGTAACAGAGACACACAGAGAGAAACAGAGAGAGAGAAAGAGAGAGAGAGAGTGAGAGAGAGTGAGAGAGTGAGAGAGCGAGAGCGAAAGAGAGTGAAGAGGAGCGAACGAGGGTAGAGGGACATAGACTGCCAGAGAGAGACTGCATGATAAACTATCCCATTACTCGGTTTATTCACTGAGTCCCAGACAGACATTTGGCACGATGGGCCCCCACGGCGTACCCTGTCCTCACCTGACATCCTAATATTTACAGGAACCATCCCACCCCCTCCTACCTACTCCCCCTCTACCTGCTCCCTCCCTCCTTGCCTCCCTGCCTTGCTTAGACCCTGACAGGGCAGGCGTGGAGGAGGATGAGGGTCCAGGACGGGAAAACAGAGGATGAGACCCCTTGCCAAGGCATGCATCCCGGAAAACAAAAACAGCCTTTGCAAAAAACAGAACAGGAAAGCCGCACGGAACGCTGCCTCGGGAATTTACTCCGACAAACATCTTTTCCCCAGAGCTCTGCCGCGTAATGCTCCGCCACATTCTCTCGTTTGCGATTGATGCGTTGCCATGTTCACCTGATCTAATGACTCCAGGGGGGGCCACACACTCTGACCACCGCAGCCCAAAACAATGGCGTCCCCATGGGGGTACAGTCCCCTGAGACAGCAGCCTATAAAAAGCCCCCCTTCTCTTTCTCCTATTCAAAGCTCCATGGTCCAGCGCTTTAGCAGGGGACGTTTGACACTCAGCAGAAAACTAAGTGAGGAAGTGATGTAAATGGCTGTGAGCCTCTCTCTCTCTCTCTCTCTCTCTCTCTCTCTCTCTCTCTCTCTCTCTCTCTCTCTCTCTCTCTCTCTCTCTCTCTCTCTCTCTCTCTCTCTCTCTCTCTCTCTCTCTCTCCACAGTTAGGGTCCTCTAACCTGCGATGCACTTAACGGTTTTCCAGGGCGGAGTGAGCCCAAAGGCAACCTGATGGGTGGAGGAAAAGCGAGTACAGATTTTTACAATCCCTACAAAACCCTCGTCCGGGTTTGTGTAATTTTGAGCAGAAATCTGCACACACAGCCATCCATAATTCATGCGACTTAGGAAAGTAAACACGGCCTGGCCCATTATGGCAGCAGAAGGGCAGGCAGGCAGGCAGGCAGGCAGGCAGGCAGGCAGGCAGGCAGGCAGGCAGGCAGGCAGGCAGGCAGGCAGGCAGGCAGGCAGGCAGGCAGGCGTAGCAGGGTGGAGGTGGCACGCACACACACATCCCAAACCCTCACACGCATCTGCTTCCGTAGGCACAGCCGGGGGGCACTGGCTCTCCCTAAATAGATGCGGAAAGGCTTTTTGCGGAGAGCTGTTAAACGACGCTAGGTAAAGACGGGCCATTAGCGCTGAGGCTTTGGTGAGGGAGACGTTAAAGGGAGCGTGTTGGTGAGGGGTCTGCGTGCGGCTTCGTCTTCCTCCCCCTGTTGGATTCTTCTCCTCACACCTCACGAGGGTGTCGCCTGCTCGCTCAGGGCGGCGTCTCTCCCTTCGCTAAGGCAACGCTCGACGTTCAGAAAGAGAGGATGGTCATATTCCCCCCCCCCAAATCTCTCGGGCTGCCTGTACGCTCCAGCTCTCTCTGACACGGACACTTGCCTCCCCGGGCGGCTCACCATGGTGGCTTTCAAATGGGGAGTTCAGCCCCGGCTCCGACTCTCACTTTTGGGAGGTTTAAAGGCCCGATCTACTTCACCCTCAAGGACCCGGCTCTGTGACTGTAATCTAATACTCTGTCTATATTCTCTCTCTCTCTTTCTCTCTCTCTCTCGCAGTCTCTTGCTGTCCTTACATTCCATACTTTTAACTTTCTGCGGTCCATCGCCCCAGAAGAGACAGTTGTCTCATCTCAGACAGCATCTGTCTTTGAGACGTCTTAATTGTTCCCTGGGGATTCAATGGGGGGGGGGGGGACGTCGACTGTGTGTTTATCGTGACTTTGAAGTTTGGATTAGGACGATCAGAGTTTGAGGGGCGATGAAGGAAGCCATCTGAACACACGCATCCACCTGTGTTGCACATGGCAGGGATGGCACACACGTACATACACACACACACACACACACACACACACACACACACACACACACACACACACACAAATTCAAACTCCTATTTGTTCTTAAAGTGTAGAGCGCTCCGTACCAAGCGGTGCTCCCATATGACCGTTTGATAGAGCTGCCGTCAGGACAAAGGTGCTGCGCTATCACATTGTGCCTTCCCCTCTCCGTTTCCTCCGAGAGAGACCTCCCTTCCCCTCTCCGTTTCGTCCGAGAGAGACCTCCCTTCCCCTCTCCGTTTTGTCCCAGAGAGACCTTCCTTCCACTCTCCCTGAGCTCAGATGAACGTGAAGAGGGCTCCCGAGAAGATTTTCAAATCCCTCATTTAAAACTGGGTTTCAGGTATGTGTATGTGCGTGCGTGCGTGTGTGTGTGTGTGTGTGTGTGTGTGTGTGTGTGTGTGTGTGTGTGTGGGCATGTGTGCTTTAGCTCCCATCTATCTCCCTCTCAGTTAAGGCACAGCTCTTTCTGTCACCTATTAGGAATCCCCATTGGTGGGAGTGAGCCCTTTCACCAGAGGGGGCCAATTAGAGCCATTCCTTCCTGGTGGAGACGCGATCACATGGAATATGGAGTTAGGACTTCCAGAGTTAACGGAACCAGGGAGCTTTTTGAAGCTATTACTACTAGGAGGTGCCCGGATCTCTCCTTCCTGTGTGATACCAGCAGCGGCGTTCGTCCCCGAGGGGGGATTGTGGGACGCCGTCGTCTGCGAGGCCTCGTTATACCAGAGAGGGTGTGGGTCGACCAGCAGTCTGGCCCCGTTCAGGTTCTACCCCGTGTGGGCCGCGCTCAGAACCAGGGGCCCCGGGGCCCGCTCGGCACCCAGGCCGCCACAGGCATGATTAGAAGAAAAAAACACACCAGATAACCCCCCCCCCCTCCGCGCCGCAACCCGTTCACTCCTCCTCCGCTCTCTGTCAGGAGAGACACACACAGGCCCTGTCACAGTGTCTGTGCTCAGTGGGTAATAAAGCAGCGTTAGGGCCCCGGTAGAGAGAGCAGCAGTTCATTAGGGTGATCGTTCTCTCTCTCTCTTTCTCACACTCTCTCTCTCTCTCTCTTTCTCTCTCTCTCTCTCTGTGTGTTTCCGGCTGTTACACGTTGGCACCTGGTCCTCCTCTGGGACTGCAGTGTGAATCACTGGGAGACACAGCCACAGGCAATCCGGCCCAGCCCTGATTGGCTTCCCCTCAGGCCATTTGGTGGAGAGCAACCCTCGTCTCAGCCTCTGACTGACTGTCCTTCCTACCCTCCTCCCTTCATTCCTTCCTTCCTTCGTTCCCTCCATGTGTCCTTCCTTCCTTCCTTACTTCTTTACTTTCTGACTTACTCACCTCCACCCTTCCTTTCTTCCTTCCTTCTTTACTTCCTTCCATCCTTCCCCTCTCCCTTGGTTTTATACAGTCTTATCTCCACTGCCTCATTTGACCGTGCTCATTTTCTAAGGTCATTCTTCCACTCCATCCATTTTTCATCGTATTCTCTTTCTAACCCGCCGTTTCCTCCCTGTCTTATCCTTCATTACCACCCGGTAGACTCTTTTCCCTCTGCCTCCGTAGTCTGCCCGCCTCCCTCCTTGGTCTTTCCGTCTCTCCGTCCGGCCCCCCTCATCCGTCTCCCTCTCTCTCTCTCCGGCCGCTTAGCGACGCGGTCCCCGGCGGGTCCAGGCCGTGGCTGTGCCGGGTACACGTGTTGGCTGTTCATCCTGTGGACAGGTAGTCTAGTAGAGGGAGCAGGAAGTACAGACTGGGAAGGGGGCAGGGGGGGGGGGGAGAGATCTCTGTGCAGGGAAGAGAATCCATTACTACGGGAATCAGGGATGCATGGAAGCCCATCCGTTCCCTGTGTCTTTTTTCTCTCTCTTTTGCTCCCTCTGAAGCACGCACACGCACACGGGCTCTCATTCTCCCTCGCTCTCTCACACACACACACACACACACACACGCACACACACACACACACACATCACACACACCGTTCTCTGGTGGTGATCAGTCCTACAGCCACTCTAGTCTATAGCTGGCAGGCAGCAGGATAAATCTCTACACAAATTAGAACCCAGAAGCCATTATTTAAGCCAACCCTTCCTCCCTGCTCCAGCAGGAACATTACAGCCCCCGTGCTCAGGACGGAAGAACAACAGGAACTCCCTCTCTCTCTCTTAGTCTGTATCTGTCTGTTTATCTACTCCCTCTCTCTTTCTTAGCCTGTATCTGTCTGTTTATCTACTCCCTCTCTCTTTCTTAGCCTGTATCTGTCTGTTTATCTACTCTCTCTCTCTTCGCCTGTATCTGTCTGTTTATCTACTCCCTCTCTTTTTCTTAGCCTGTATCTGTCTGTTTATCTACTCTCTCTCTCTTCGCCTGTATCTGTCTGTTTATCTACTCCCTCTCTCTTTCTTAGCCTGTATCTGTCTGTTTATCTACTCTCTCTCTCTTAGCCTGTATCTGTCTGTTTATCTACTCCCTCTCTCTCTTAGCCTGTGTCTGTCTGTTTATCTACTCCCTCTCTCTTTCTTAGCCTGCATCTGTCTTTCCCCCTGGCACCGAAATGCATCAGAGCAAAGATCTAATTATCCCCAAAGCAGCGTCCTTTTCCCCCACGTGACCAGTGCTGGGTCACAGAGAGAACCTGAACTCTCCGGGGTTAGGGAGGGGTGACGCACGCGACCCCCGTCACCCACCTCTGAAACGTAGGGCCGGCGTTTGAACAGGCAAGACGTGCGCACGCGCCCCCCGGCACACGGACCCAACACACGCTAATGTCTGCTAATGCCGTCCCCCGGAAGAAAAAAATGTGTTTCCACTCCATAAAGCGGAATGACGGTTTGGACGAGCGGTGCCCGCCATTAGGCCTGTCCGGGGAGGAGGATGGTGTGGAGAGGCGGGGGGGGAAAGGCCCATCAATCAACGTCACGCTCGGCCCGCGTGCGCTCCTCTACCCGGGCAGACGATCACTGCGTTGATAATGGAGGCACGGGGGCTGAAAGACGTGGGGGAGTTTTTATTGGTGAACAGACAGGGGCTTGGGTTCGGTGGGGAGCGTAATGGAATGGGGTCGGCGTTAAGGCTCTCGCTATAAGTGTCGATTATTTGTTATCTTTTTCTCATGGTAAAGAAAGAGAACGTTTTGGTGGGAGAAAGTGGCAAAGTGGGGTTTAATGGTGTGGGGGCTTTCTACCTCAGCAGTACGGAAATGATGCATAGCTTCGCGGTCTGCTTTTTAATTGGCGCTATTAATATTGGTTAAAGTTTTAATACCTATTTATTAAAACTTCAACTTTTTCTTTTTTTTTTCTTTTTTTGCCAGGGCCCTAATGTGAATAGAATTACAAATCTCAGTGGCCTTGTTCTATAAAAAGATGTATGAATAAATTATGCATGCTCTACCGCTTCATTTAATCTGTGGAGATCTCCTAAAAGATGAGTTAAGAAGGAAATAGCCCACAGGTCCAACATAGGGTTGAATTAGCCATTTTAAATACACTATATGTAGCTTCTTTTCTCATTTTTTTTTTTCATTAAAACTTTGTGGAGAGTAGTTACTTTTCGAAATAAAGTGCTACTTCACTATGTTACTCCTCAAAGCAGTAAGCTTCACGTGCCATCGAATATACCAACGTATAACCTGTTCGTTTATCTTAACATGGGATCATCCGGACAATTCCCGATAAGTAAAGGCACACTATCTCCAAACGGTTGCATTGAAATGCAGCCCACTGTAGGCTAACGACCTCAGCTAACGACCTCAGCCACTAAGGAGCCTCGCGATGGCTAAGGTCACTGAGCACTCTGGAGTTTGGACTCTGCTGCAGCTGCCGTTCAGTACAGCTATTGCTTGGAGCCATGCCCTTTCCCTCCAATACCCTAAAAACAGTGGCGCCTTACGACAGTCCTCTCTACTGTCAGAGCTCGTCAGATTAGCGCTGGCTCTGCCTCTGCCTCAGGGCTGGGGGGAAAGGCCTACCAGCGGTTCCCTGGAAGACCTCAATGGGAGATTATGAGCCTCTGAAATTGGCCCCAGTATTTTGTAAGACATAGAGAGACAGATACAGATGAAGGCGGAATATTAATGTGCACACAGCCGCGTGCGTTTGGGCTGTTTAGATCGTTGAGGCCCGATTGGCTGTCAGATACACTTACCATCCCACACCCCTGGGGCCATTTGAAGAAAATCTAAATAAAAAACGTAAATATATAAAAAATAAAAGTCATATCAAAGGAGATTAAAGGAAAGCACAACTCCCCTTGTGTTGGAAATAATTATGGCTGAAAGATTACAAAACTTTCCGCACTTGCTCGGACTAATCTGGGACTAATCTATGATCCGGGGCCGATCGCTTCACAAAAAGGCCTCGGAAACTCCCTCCACGGAGCCATAGCCCGCGTGTACGGGGTGTACAGGGGGGCCCAGCCTGCGTGTACGGGGTGTATAGGGGGGCCCAGTCCGCGTGTACGGGGTGTATAGGGGGGCCCAGCCCGCGTGTACGGGGTGTATGGGGGGCCCAGCCTGCGTGTACGGGGTGTATAGGGGGGCCCAGCCCGCGTGTACGGGGTGTATAGGGGGGCCCAGCTCGCGTTTACGGGGTGTATAGGGGGCCCAGCCCGCGTGTACGGGGTGTATAGGGGGGCCCAGCCCGCGTGTATGGGGCGTATGGGGGGGCCCAGCCCCCAGCCCCGAGCAGACCTGGGCTCTTTGCACCAAGGTGTGGGTAGAGGTGCTGTGTGTGTGTGTGTGTGTGTGTGTGTGTGTGTCTGTGTGTGTGTTCTGGGGGGGGGGGGGGGAGTTAAGCAGATCAGGGATCAATGAAGTCATTTGTGAAGACACAGCAGAAGCATGTGCTGCATTAACGGCAGCAAGGGAATCTGATCACCGCTCAGGCATTGACATTCGGCTAGTAACACACACACCCCCACCCTCTCCTACCTTCATTCTCTCACTCTATCGCTCTCTCCCGCTCTCTCTCGCTCTCTCTCTCTCTCTCTCTCTCTCTCTCACATTCATTCTCTCTCTCTATTGCTCTATTTCTCTCTCTCTCTCTCTCTCTCTCTCTCTCACATTCATTCTCTCTCTCTATTGCTCTATTTCTCTCTCTCTCTCTCCCTTACCTCCATGCGCTCTAATTCTCTTTATCCCTCCCTATCTCTTTTATTCTCTCTCTCTCTGTGTTTCTCTCTCTTTCTCTCGTTCTACGTGGGTGTGTCGAGGAGAGAGAGAGTGTGAGTCGAAGCTTGTTTAATGAAATATTAACCGCCCGCTGACGAGGGGAGAAAAGGTAAAAAGGCAAGGCGGCCAGTACAGGGACGCACGACCGCCAAAGCCTCCCATCTCCTTAGTGCTCCAGCCCTGCAGCGTGCTCTGAGACGTGTACCTCTCCACCCAACCGGGCAGCTCGCCGGACAGGGGGCGAGTGTGTGTGCGAGTGTGTGTGCCTGTATAGGGGGTGGGGTGGGGGGGGGGGGGTTATGGTGTTTCTGGTCGACCTCGCCCAGCATGATGTTAGGGGGTCAACGGCCTTTAAATAGGGACACGAGGAATGGATCCCTGGTACGAGGGACAGCCTTCATTATGCATGGGGGTGGAGGTGGATGGGGCTGTCAAGACGGTCAATTTCTCCACGCCGTTCCTGTCATCGCGCGGCGGAGATAATGGCCCGGGGGGAGTTACGTGACGGAATCCATTAGCGCGTCGACACTTTGCATCGCACACGCGGGTGGGGAGGGGTGGGGGTGGGGGGGGGGGGGGCATGCATTGTTAATGCTCTCATAACATGCTCCCGATGCATGCCGAGTTTAAACCGCCCAACGCCATGCATATTTCACCACGGGCACATATGTGTGCATGCTGAAGTACTGTGTTTGCATTGGGGGGGGGGGGGGGGGGGGGGCCTGCCTCCCCTCCCCCTTGGATCAAACCCGGGCGATAGTAGTAGTGCGGACACGCACCGCGACAGTTAAAAAACACAACTGTTTGAACAGGCAGTTTGTGCACCCCCCCTCCCCCTCTTTCCCCACGCGTTAGACAGTAGACACTGATTTCAATGCAGGTTATTGCCGGCACATTAATATACATGACTGACTTCTCAAACAATTACCCTTGATTACCATGAGAACGCCGTCGGCGAGGCTCTCAGTGTGCCGCGTACGGGCACACTGTGGAGGCGGTACCGTGCGATGCCGTTAACGTCGAGCCCACCCCTGCCCACAGTATGTCCGCCCGATTTTTATGATCGTGTTATTTTGCTTTGGAAAATGTTTCCCTTTAAAAAAAAAATAAAAATAGAAAAATCTCCCACTGATTCGCTGAAGAATAGCTGTTAAGAGTAGCTTAGATGTTGTGTCAATCACAAAAACTCCTGGTTAAAAAATATATCTATATTAAAAAAAATGTAACGGAAAAGTTCTGAAAAAGTCAAATAAAATCGGCAAAAAAAAAAATATGGCTCTAGAACCCCCCGTGGAGTGTGATCCGGCGGCGCTGATGGTGCCGGTTCCGTTAGCGCCGTGGCTCCGTGTTGTGTTGCTGCTCGTCATGCGTGCCACGCTCTCCTCTCTCCTCTCTGCTCCGCCGCCCCGCGTTATTAAAGACCCCACACTGGGGAGGCGAAACATCCACACGCGCCGCAGAGCAACCGCCCAGGCCTTAGCGTGTGCGTGTGAGTGTGAGTGTGTTAGTGTGTGTGTGTGTGTGTGTGTGTGTGTGTGTGTGTGTGTGTGTGCGTGTGTGTGTGTGTGTTTCTTGAACCGGGGGGATGTCCGTAGCGCTGGACGGGAGCGGTGTAGCATGCCACAGAGCCTCTACCCACTCAGTGTGTGTGTGTGGGATTGGAGGGTGGGGGGTCTCAGTGCGTGGAGAACTGATGCCCCCGTGCAACTCAACTAGGCCTGCCAAGCAATTAGGCCTCTCTGCCGCCCCTGGCGTGTCAGCTCCAGTAAATAAGACTCCCTGCGTCCCCGAGCTAGCGCCACGGCAGCCAGGCAGGCAGGAGAAAACACAGTGCAACACACACACACACACACACACACACACACACACACACACACACACACACACACACACACACACACACACACACACCCACACACACACACACACACCAGCTTCAGCGGGCCATGGAAATCAAAGGGGTGAAACCCTGCTGGGTAGCATCATGTTTTGCTGTGATGTTCGGTGGGTGAAGGTGTCTGTTTGTGTGTGTGTGTGTGTGTGTGTGTGTGTGTGTGTGTGTGTTTGCGTGTGTGTGTGTGTGTGTGTGTGTGTGTGTGTGTGTGTGCGCGCGTGTGTGTGGCCTCCCAGTGAGCTTAACGGCCCTGTTGCATCCGTAGCCGTGTGGAAGGGGGCCGCCGACCCTTCAGATCTCGACACGTCCACTTTACTCTGCAGATCTCAGGTCCCGTGTGTGGACTGAACTAGAGTTTGTCTTTTTGTGTATCTTCCTCTGTTTCAAACGGTCCACTAGGAAGTTTGTTGACACAGAGCGTTCCGATGACCTTCAAACTTTGCCCCCCCCCCCCCCCCCCCCCACGTCCTCCCCCGCTTCCTGCTCTGTCGCCACGGGTGACCGCTAACAGCCGCACGGCCGGTGTCCAATCAGAAATCAATGTTCCGATAGCGCCACATGTCTCCGCCCCCAGCCTTCGCCTGCTGCCCGAGACTGATTCTCCTTTATCTGGCCAGACAGACGCCCCTCACATTGACTCAAACAAAGAAACACTCAGACACACACACACACACACACACACACACACACACACACATCAAGAAAGGAAAACAGTGAGTAATTAACGCTCAACGTGTTTTTGACGTGTTTATCAGGGGAGCAGACCACACAGTGACCTTAAAACCAAAACTCAATCAGCGCCAAAGAAAAGCTCACCTCAGAGTTTCAACTGGCTCCCCTGTGACTGTACTTTAGAGTTCTGTGCATGTTTGTTATTTAAGGGGTTTGTGCTGTCTCTCAGACCTCACAGTGGATTTATTTGTATTACCTATAAAGAAACAAGCCATGAAGAAAATAAGAGAAAAATGTTTGAGTCAAAAAGAGGTTTTAATAGGAGGAGAGAGGATGTTGGACAGGAAGTGGTGCATTTCCCGTTCTGCAGCTCTACCCTCTCAACTATTCTGTAGACTACAGACTATGTACAGTATATTTATGATGCTAACATGCTAGGTGGCTAATGGGGGTTTGCTGGAAAGACCCATGTCCAACATCATATTACCCTGGACCTGTGACATTCCCCAACGCCCCGGTTCCGCCCAGTCCTCTGAGGGGAACAGGGCTCAAACGTAACGCCTCGATCCACACCAACCACCCCAGATCTCCAGACACCGGCCGAATTTAGCCAAGAGGAATCGGTAAGAACTTTCCCCCACCCAATTTAAAGTGACATTTTTCCGGAGGCAAAGGAGCACCTCCAGCACTCCGGCTGGCGCAAACGCTTAGATGAGCCCCGTCGTTTCTCTCAAGCACACCCTCGCAGGGTCTAATGAGCTTCTCTTCCGGAGAAACGGCTGACGCAATGAAACAGAAAGAAAAAAAAGAAAAAACAAAGAAAAAGAAATCCCCTTCCGTTTTCATATTGCCTATCAATTGGCTACGCGGCATCCGCGCTAATCTAGATGACAGATGGAGCTGAATTGCGCTGACGCCGGTGTTATCTGCCGTGTTCCAGCGGGGGTTTATGGGGGATATTGCATGTTTGGTGTTGCCCGTAATGTGATTGGGCTAATGACAGTGGTAATTGCAGTGGGAGGAGGAGGAGGAGGAGGGAGGGAGGAAGCGGGGCGGGGAGGAAATGGCGCTGGCCCGGTTGTTGCTGAGCTTGTAAAGGGAGCGGCTCTACATGCACCTGCCGTCTCCCGAGGTCTTCATTAAAGACGAGCGTTGCCAAGACACCGACGTCGCGCGGCGCTCTTTACACTCGCTCAGAGGACAGGCTCGCTCTCTGTCACGCACACACACAGACACATTTGCGCACACACACACAAATACTAACAACCACGCACACACACAGACACTCTTGCTCTCTGGCTACATTTGTAACTCCCTCACCCACACACACACACACGGGTGCGTGCACAAAATGGAAGTGACATGTGCTGCTCACCAGCCATATGCTGACGACACTGGCGCGGCATCACCGCTGGCCGCCATTTGCATTCCCTCTACATCTCGTTCCCCTTGCACTCGGCCCGTCGACGATGCCGGAGGGGGGGGGGGGGGGGGCTACGGCTAAATGGGCTTACGCTCTAATTACATAATTACAGCCCCTCACTAGGATCAGCGCTACTATCGCTTGTTTATTTATTTTTCAAGGCTAGGCGACTTACGTCGTCTCTCGCCGTCCCACGTTTGCCGTGGCGACCGCCGTAGAAGTCATCCGGAGGGATTTGATCCCGGGAGATGCAGCCGGGTCTGGCGGGGGGGCTGCTAATTGCCCCTCCGAAATCGCACGCTCTCGCGCCCCGCCACCTCTCCCTTCGGCGCCCTCGCCTCCCCTCGTCTACCTCCTCCGTCACACCCACCTCTTTCAGCTCATCCTGCCTCACGACACGGCCGCCTTTCAGCTTCTTTCTTCCGCCGACGCTCCGGCCTTTCAACTCGCCTTCCTCCACCGTCGCTCGCTTTTTAAACGCCCCCCCCCCACCCCCCTCTCCCTAGCATCTCTCCCCGCGCGTCTCCTTTATACCGCCTCCTCATCCTCTTAGATTCCCTGTTTGAAGTGAGGAGGGAGGGAAGGGTCTGCGGATGTGGCTGTTAGCTAGCTGGCTGTCTGGCTGGCTGGCTGGCTGGCTGGCTGGCTGTCTGGCTGGCTGGTTGGCTGGCTGGCTGGTTGGCTGTCTGTCTGGCTGGCTGGCTGTCTGGCTGGCTGGTTGGTAGACTGGTTGGCTGGTTGGCTGGCCATGGCGGCACACTGTGGATGTCTATCAGATAGTTTCTGGTCAGGCTAGACAAAGGCCGTAGCCACTCAGTGAGAGGATCTGGACATGGCATTTGGTTCCCTTGGCATGACGCACCACCCCGACTCTCAAATGGTTCTTCGAAAGGAAAGAGTCCATTTTTTTTTTCTCTCTTTCTCTCTCTCTCTCTATGGGGAAAAAATGTGTTCTGTTGGGAACGTGGTGCACACTAAACTAAGCGTAGCGCCGCCATGGCCGGCGGTGTTGGAGCGCTCCAGTTCCCCCGCCATGTCTCAAGACGCCCCCCCCCAACCGCCCACCCCTCGCCATTTTTTTTCTCAAATTAAACTGCCGCTCTCCCGTTCCAAAGGGAAATGAGATACACGGCGATCCTTCCCTCCAACTGGCTCTTGGAGAGTTTTCTTTCAAGCCCATTCAGCGCATGGAGACCGTAGCCGAGCGAGAGAGCGAGAGGCAGAAAGAGGGAGAGAGCGAGGCAGAAAGAGAGAGAGAGAGAGAGAGAGAGAGAGGAGGCTCTCTTAAAAAGGCAGGGTGACGGAAAAGCCTGGCTCCTCTCATGTCCCCCAGTGATCAACACGCCGTTGTCTCTGAACGGAGAGAGACGCGGAGACACAGAGCGTCAAAAGAAACTCGGAGGAAGAGAGAGAGAAACGAGTGAAAGAGAGGTGTCGGTGTGAAGACGCGTGTGGGAGGTGTGGGTGCGTGGTGTGTGCGTTGCTGAGTTGGAAGGCAGGTGTGTGTGTCGTAGTGTGTAGGGTGCGCGCCTGCGGTGGGGTCTGTGTGCGCATGGTGTGTGTGTGTGTGTGTGTGTGTGTGTGTGTGTGTACACGCACGACCGTTACCATTGAGGCTAAGTTCAATGGGAGCGATGATCAGGTGTCAAAGGGTTTTCTCTCCATTTGTGCCCCAGCACTTTGTTCAGCGCCCCCCTCACGCGATGGGAGTGTAGGGTGGGGGTCGCAGATATGTTCTTTTCATTGGAGGGTTATATGTGAAGGTTCTCATGATTGGGGGGTTGCAACCCCCCCCCCCCCATCCTCCCCCTGTAATCTAGGCTCTTGGCCCATGATGAAGTGTACTGCTCACATGTCTAAAACAGCTTCACTGTCTTACTCCAGGGCACAGTCAATCCCAGTGCAGCGGAGAGAGGCGCGGGAACATTCCGGATGTGCTCAAAGGCGGTGCGTTGTTGATCTGTAAGAGACTATCTATGGGGTTCAGTTGGTCGGTGTTTGCGCCCTCGCGGGGGCTGGGTGTCTGATGGCCTCCGCGGCGCCGACTTCCTCATCAGGTTGAGCCAAATGAAATGTGGAGGGCTGTCGTTTGAGGACACAGCGGGCGCCCGTCTGCTTCCTCTTCGGCCACCATGGCAACCGGGAACCCCGTCCCCCACCCGTCCCCTGTGCCACATCCCAGCCCCGTTCACCCTGAAAATGTCATTTCTAATATTGACTCATTAAAGCATGAAAGTTTAATAAGCCATGGAGGGAAAAAGATGGGAGCCCAAAAAATGACGCGCTGTCCTCAAGAGAGACCGTCCCTCTCCGTTTCTCATCTTTTTCCTCCCTCTTTTATCGCTCCCTTTTCTTCATTCTGTCCCCAGCCCCCTTTCCCCTCCCCCCTCTCTTGTCTCCCCATCTTCTTGATTTCAAATTTTTTTGCTCACTCGGCCTCTCTCTCTCTCTCTCTCTCTGTATATATCTTTTCCTTCCCTCTGTTTTTGTGTTGGCCGTAGCCATCACGCCCTCCGCTTCCCCCTCCCTTTCCCCAGTTCCCCCGTTACGCCTCTTCTCCTCCGCTTGCAATCCCCCCCACCCGTTTGTCCGAGGTCCCCCCGCTGCTGCTGCTTGATGGATGCTTTCTCCAGGGCCCTGTGTACTTCATTACCGGGATTCGCCATGTCTGGGCTGGCCGCTGCGCTGGCGAGGCTCCGTGTCAGCAGGGGGGTGAGGGGGGTGAGGGGGGGGGGGGGGGAGGCACGGCGCACCCCCAACAGAGAAAATAAAATCACCCAAATAACATCCCCAAATTGTCTCCCCAATCTCCTGCCAGCTCGCGCTCGTAGAACAGGCGATGGGCAAAGAGAGAGAGGGAGGAGGAGAGAGCGAGAAAGAGAGAGAGAGGGAGGGAGAGAGAGAGAGAGAGAGAGAGAGAAAATGAAGAAAATAGATTAGATGTTACAAGATGAAACAGAGGGGGTTGGGACGCTGTGTCGGTCGGGGAGGCAGTGCAAAGCCTTAGAACAACGTGCATCTCGGAGAGGCCACAACAGACACACAGAGACAGGGAAGGACTTTAAGCAAGCCTCTCAGTACTACAGCAAGGATGTTCGGCTGAGGGCTTTCTGCTTCCAGTCTATCTGCTTCCTCTCTCTCTCTCTCTCTCTCTCTCTCTCTCTCTCTCTCTCTCTCTCTCCTTCTCTCCCTGTCTCCGTGCTCCTTCCCGGGGTGTGTGTGGAGTGTAATTACTGAGGAGCAGTAGCAGCCTCTCCACTGCCACTCTTATCTCCTCTATGGGGACGCGAGGCTGGAAGCTTTGCGGTACCAGTATCAGTAATAGATTGCCTCCCTCATGATCTTATTTTGCGGTGTGTGTGTGTGTGTGTGTGTGTGTGTGTGTGTGTGTGTGTGTGTGTGTGTGTGTGTGTGTGTGTGTGTGTGTGTGTGAGTGTGTGAGTAAAAGGATGTGTGGGTGTGTGATTTGGCGTGTGCCCACATGCGTACAAGGACTGCATGTACAGTAGGTTGCTCTGCGAGTGTCTCTTTTCAACACAAGTTAAAGAGTAGGAACAAACATGGACGGTTAACTTTTACACAGATCCTAGCTGTGTGCTCTTATTTATTTATTTGCCTTTTTCTGCTGAGAACAGCACTGGGTGTCAAAACATGGCTGGAGTTGATGTCTTGACGTTGTTTGAATCTCCGGCCAGAGGCTGTCAGTTCACAGAAAGAACCAGAAGGAGTGACGGAGATAGACGGAGAGAAAGTGTGTGTGCGAGCGGGAGGGGGGGGGGGGGGGGGGGGTAGAGGCTCAGTAGTCTGTTTGAAGGCCTGTCTGTTTGAGATCAGCTTCTTTGGCTGCCTTTTCCACATTCGTATGCAAAGACAGGAAAGCTCCAGTCAGTCAAAAGGAGCTTGTGTTTTTTGTGTGTTTGGCGTGTGTGTGTGTTTGTTGTGTGTGTGTGTTGCGTGTGTGCGTGCATGCGTGTGTGTGTGTGTCTGTTTTGGTTCTTGGGGGCGCATAACTTTAAAAGCCTCCGAGTTGTGAAGCCTTTCGCTCTTCCGTCAGTCACTGCGGAGAGGAGCGGGCGCGTGATGAAGATGGGGACATGAGAGGAGGAATTGCCTGACAACCAGGTTGTTGTTATTTGAACTCCCTCTGTAGCTAATGATCTCTGCCATCACATGCCGGGCTCCCGTTCAGTCCGTCGGCTGTGTTTTCAAAGTGAAATGTATTTACAGTGTATTTGTCGGTGTTTTGTATTATTTTATCCTGGTGTAAATTTCCCGCCGACACACAGTAGTCTTCTCGCTTTGGTTCAAACATGGCTGTCTGTGCTTCAGCAAACTTCGATGGGGTCTTTACAACCGTACCAAGGGATTGTGTCCAAGGCCTGGCATGAATCTACAGGTAGCCGTGCCTGCATAATAACTTTGACGAGATGGCGGGCGGGCATATCTAGTACAAACTCTGGAGAACAAAGTGGCAGAGACAGCAGTCTTGCCGGCACAGCGTTTGTGTCTTAATGGAGTTTCTTGCCCCGTGCGTTATCGCTGAATGGGCAAAATGTGATATTAGCGAGGAGGGCATTGTCTTCGAAAATCGTGACGAGTCGACGCTCCCTCCTTTTGCAGAGTCTTTGTTTCCTGCTTAAATTGTCCCCCGGTTTTTCCAGATTACAGATGATTTCCGTGCCTGTTTTTATTTTTTATTTTTTATTTTTTCACCATCCCATTTCCAGATTTCTGTATATTTTTTTTCTTCCCTCTTCCTGGTGTCAATTAGTGCGGGAGCAATCTCTTGAGCTTCCTCGGATGCTTAATAAGGCGTCCCCCACTTACAGACAGGCCGTCGCTGCAGACAGCCGGGGAGGGAAAAAAGCTGCAGTGGCTGGTTTTGGGAGAGGGAGAAAGAAACAAAAGGCGATTAATTGAAACGGCAGAGAGAGGGAATGAGTCCGTGTCTGTGTTTGTGGGCCCATGCGTCCCACTCCCTCCTGGAAGGGCTGTCAAACAAATCGTCTGTCGGCTGATAACGTAATAACACACAGCCGAACAAAGTGTTCTCCTCAAAGACGCCGCGGAAATATGAGGGGGAACGAAAGCGCGGCGCTAACTTCATCCACCCCCCCCCCACACACACACACTCCTCCCCCCCTCCATTCTGCTCTTTTGACAGATTACATCAACAGAGCGCTCTTCAACCAGAATGGGGAAAAGAGCGCGCTCGGCGTCTTTGTTCTAACTTTTTTGCCTCGACGCTAACGGTTTCTTCCCGCCGCCGAGAAGAGAGAAAAAAATGAAGCGATTCTC
>JAPMUY010004361.1:72500-82500 GCA_026901105.3 Galaxias olidus
CCCTCGCCGTGTTCTTCTACCCCCCCCCCCCCCCCCCCCCCCTCTCGCTGTGTCTTTGCTCTGCTGTCAGTGGCGGGGCTCTGCGAGGGGGCTTTTATCTGGTTACTCCGACGGGGGAGGCGGGGGGGCAGATGTCAGATGGCGTTATTATCCCTGAAAGCATAGCTCTTAGTTGTCATGGGGATGTCCTTAAGGCAAAATACTTTTGCGGGGACTTGGCGAACACCAGGTTACCGCCAGGACACGGGGGGACTGTGTGTTTCCTTTCTTTCTTTCTTTCCTTCTTTCTTTCTTTCTTTCTCACTTTCTTTTTCGCCGCGACTTCTCGACACTCCGACTCACCTGGTTCGGCCTTTTCTTGGGATGAGTTGTGAGTCCTTCCTGCAGGACGCAGCGGCATTTCAGAGCAGGGCCGGGGCCCGCCAGCGGAGAAAACGATTCCATATGCACGGCAGTACCTCGTTATGGGCGGGAGGACAAACACGTCCAACGTGTGTTGCTCCTGTCGAATGCCTCTTCTTCTATGGTTTAACGCCGGGCACAGTCCTCGTCAGGCTGTGCGAGAGGCAATGTGGGGGGCCGCCTGGGGGTTTCAGGAGACACACTGGTCAGACGGCGGCGGTGCACGCTCCTCGCCGACACACACGTCTCCGTCTGGGAATGGAGGCAAAGGCTCGTTCCCTTAGGAGCCATATCCGTTTGATTTCCACGGCGGCGCCTGGCCCCTATCTCCCCCGTGGCATCTTCATATAGTAGTCGGGGGCCATTGTCTGCTCGCGAATAGAGATTTCCGATCAGGGACCATTGTGTGTGCTTGCCTCAGCCGGTCGGCTCCCATCGACTCCCTCTCTGTCTCTCTCTCTCCATCTCTCTCTCTCTCTCCATCTCTCTCGCTCTCTCCATCTCTCTTTCTCTCTCTCTCTCTCTCTCCTCTCCATCTCTCTCTCTCTCTCTCTCTCTCTCTCTCCATCTCTCTCTCTCTCTCTCTCTCTCTCTCTCTCTCTCTCTCTCTCTCTCTCTCTCTCTCTCTCTCTCTCTCTCTCTCTCTCTCTCTCTCTCTCTCTCTCTCTCTCTCTCTCTCTCTCTCTCTCTCTCTCTCTCTCTCTCTCTCTCTCTCTCTCTCTCTCTCTCTCTCTCTCTCTCTCTCTCTCTCTCTCTCTCTCTCTCTCTCTCTCTCTCTCTCTCTCTCTCTCTCTCTCTCTCTCTCTCTCTCTCTCTCTCTCTCTCTCTCTCTCTCTCTCCCTCTCTCTCTCTCTCCCCGCGTCTCAGCCCCTCGGGCGCAAACCCGCCGTCGTTTCATGGCAGGGGAGACAAAAGGGCTTTATTCTCCCTTTGTGTGGTCGCGCTGCGGATGAAAGGACAGATCAACGATCGTAGGCAAAGCGTTTGTTGTTTGTGTGTGTGTGTGTGTGTGTGTGTGTGTGTGTGTGTGTTCGTGACTCTAAGTGTGTGCGTGTGCGTGTGCATGTCTTTGCGTTTCTGTTTGTTTGTGTGAGGGGGAAGCAGTCCCTTTCATGTGTATTGACAAGCCCTCTTGCACACAGTAATTACGGAGCAGGGAGACACTCATTATGTGTGTCCAAGCACGTGGCCTCTGCTCAGCACCACTGTGAGGGGAGAGCAGGTGAAGTTAGCAGGCTGCAAACAGAGAGAGAGAGAGAGAGAGAGAGAGAGAGAGAGAGAGAGAGAGAGAGAGCTAGAGAGAGAGAGAGAGAGAGAGAGAGAGAGAGAGAGAGAGAGAGAGAGAGAGAGCTAGAGAGAGAGAGAGAGAGAGAGAGAGAGAGAGAGAGACTAATTAGTTTTTCCAAGTTCTTTTATGATTCAATTTGACCACATTCAAAGGGGCGTGCCAGAAAACAATCAAAACATAAATAACTGAAAATGTGCAGAACAATGCGGGATATTTTTGTTCAATTTGATTAAATTTGGATTGGATGTTGGTCGAACGGCGCAACAAGGAAAGCTATCAAGGGGATAGTTTAGTTGCATACAGTTTCCGAAAACTTTATTGCATTCCGCCAGGGGAACGGATATTCACCAATTACTGAATTCTTATTACAGGACATCCAGAATTATTGGCCTTGCTGCAGGACATTGGAATTATTTATAACCGTTTCATCTTCTGTAGCAATTATGAATTGACCATCTTCTACAAAAGACTTTACCTCTATTTTCAATATATTTTTGATATTGAATTAGAACGAGAGAGAGGGCCAAGGAGAGATAAAGGGAGTTAAAGGGACAGATAAAAGAGGGTGTGTGTGTGTGTGTGTGTGTGTGTGTGTGTGTGTGTGTGTGTGTGTGTGTGTGTGTTTCTCTGCGTTCCCGTCCTGCTCCCTCTGCGGTGCTTGTGAGAGAGTGATCTTTAAAGAGAAGGGCATTAATCACACTCTCCCCCGTGCTCCCTGACCCCTGGCCCGGCCTTTTAATTGCTTCCGCTCCTCCTCACACTCTCCTGTCTGCTCTTTTTCTCTTCACCCTTCCGTTCGCTTCCTCCTCCGGACCCAATGTCAACAACGCGTACGGGGATGGCGGAGCGGGGATGATTGGCAGGCCTAACCCTCTCGCCCCTTCCTCCCCAACAGTCGTTCCTTTTTACTTCTCTCACATATTATTCATATGGGTATTCATATATACACAGTATATATACACTGTGTACATGCAGTACTGTGCACACGTTTTAGGCAGGGGACGCTGTTTTGAAGGCAAAGGGTGGTCACACCAAATAATTATTTCAGTCAGGACAACTTACTTACGATATTTTTAACAGTTTATTGCAATACATGGTAATGCATTGAAGTATGGCGTCAAGGGTCTGCTGCTCTGATCGCTTCCCTTTACGGGGTCGTACACAAATGTTAAGTGAACAACCATTGGTAGGGAGCAGATATCTGCAGAATCCCCATCGGATACTGTGCAACAGACCCTAAATAGGTGGAAGCTGGAGGTGGGCAGCAGCAAGAGCAGGAGCATAGTGTGGTGCAGCAGCGAGCGGAAGCATGTTGTGCAGCAGAGAACGAGCAGTTGTAGGAGCAGTGTGGTGAGTGACTGCGGTTTAGTGGGCCGCGTTAAACCATTGAGCGTATGCAACTGGTTGATTGATGTGACGTGGATAAATGCTGCCCCTGAGTTCCCCGCCTGAACTAGCTCTGCCAAGGCATCGCATCATTTGACATAGATTTGATTTTCGCTCACGTAGTATTTAATTAATTGATAAAAAAATTTCACAATTAAGCATTCTCACACCTGCCTAACCCCCCCCACCCCTTCGCTGCAGAAATCTTTTTCGGGGTGTTTGTGTGACACTCACCTTGGAGTGTTGATTGAAAGTGCCCGGGCTGGTCCTGCGGGGCGGGTCCATCTGGCGTCCTCCCCTCGTCTCACAGGAGAGCAGGGTAACAAACGACCACGTCTCGGCCTCGCTACATGAACGGAGGGGAGCGCTCACCGGGCGCCGCTCTGCCTGGCAGAGACATGTGTTGAAGGCTTGTTGGTCTTTTTTTTTGGGGGGGGGGGGGGTTCATTGGGTGCTGTGGTGTGCTCTCTCTCTCTTTCTCACCTCTATCCCTCTCACTCTTTCTCTGACTATCTTTCTCTCTCTTTCTCTCTCTCTCTCTCTCCTTCTCTCTCTATCACTCGGACTCTCTTTTGTTCCCTCTTTTGCTCTCTTTCCTTGACTATCTTTCTCTCTCCCTCTCTCTCTATCTCTCGAACTCTCTTTCTTCCCCTGTTTTGCAGTCTTTCCCTCTCTCTCTGTATCCCCTCGCGTGCGCTCACTCTTTCTCTGACCATCTTTCTCTCTCAGTTTCGTACACTCGCCCGCTGACTCACAGTTGAGAGTCGGACACCAGGCGGTGTGTGTGTGTGTGTCAGCTGGAGGTGCTGCAAGCCCAGGCGGTGGGCTTGGTGAGCTGCCCTCCTCACCTTGCCACAAAGCGTGGAGGGAACAGGGAGGGAAGGAGGGAGGGCATGAGGGAGGCTTGGTGGACTTGAAATCGCCTCAGGGGGAAGTCCGAAAGGATTGCTCTGAGAAGAGAGCAGGGGCGAGGGTGAGGGACAATAGGAGCGATGGAGGACAGATGAAAAAACGGAATGGAAGCAGGCATGGAGGGAGGGAGGGAGGGAGGGAGGGAGGGAGGGAGGGAAGGATTGACGCAGGGAGGGATGCAGGGAGGTAGGGAGGGGGTCGGGGATAGCATGCAGTGTGCCGGGAGCCAAATGGCCGGGCTGGCGAACAGTGTCACCTCCCCGTCACACCCCCTCCCTTCCTGGGCCCGAGCTAGAGAGCAGCCCGGCCACCAGACCCAGCTGTGGCCCACCTCATGTCGGCATGCTAATCCCATCTCACACACTCTGCGGCCAGCACACACACACACACACACACACACACACACACACACACACACACACACACACACTTTTGTATTTGGTCTTTGTAGGCTGTTAGCTCTTTTATAATTATATTGGTAGAACAATATTTGAGGCAGCAAAGTCTAACCATCATAACTTGTACATGAGGCTGAGTGTCAGGGGGGTGAGGGTTCAAGTTCAAGGCCAAGTCTTTATGAAAGCGTTTGGGGTCAAAGGTGAGACAATAGAGGAAGCGGTTTATGGCCGCCCGGGGCTTCACACCTCTGCCTCTGGGAAATGAAGTCAAAAGGTCATTAATGGGGGGCGGGGGTCAGGTCCCTGTGGTGACGGGGGTCAGCTCTGAGCGAGTGTTAAATAGGGTACTGATAATGACAGATCACTATGAGCCTGTGGAGGACACGCCGTCGGGCCCACCCACCCTCCCACCTCCACTCCTCCTCTCCTCCTCTCCATAGCCCCCTCCCTCCCCAGGACCCTCTCCCTCCCCAGGGCCCCCTCCTGCCCCAGGACCCTCTCCCTCACCAGGGCCCCCTCCTGCCCCAGGATCCCCTCCCTCTCCAGGGCCCCCTCCTCCCTCTCCAGGGCCCCCTCCTCCTTCCCTGGGCCTCAGGCAGGCTGGCGGCGGCGCCTGACTCACCCCCTGGTCTGGAGTCAAGTGGCCGTGCAGCGGGAGAGACGGCCGTTCCAAACATGCTAACGAGAGCACTAATGAAAGGGAGCTGATGGGAGCAGCGCCCCGTTCCCCCGCTTTCGTTGGCTGAGTCACGGCGCTTGCCCTGTGGCTGAGAGGGCCCAACACTGTGACTCAGCGCTCCGGCTACGCGTTCAGCCGCGCGCCGCACCAGTCCGGGGGAGAAGGAGGGACGGGAAGGTGTCTGTTTTATCGCGCCGGCGTCGCTCGTTAGCGTAGCGGTTAGCGGGCTTAATGGGCAAGCACTCAGTAGGTGTAAGTCGACGTATGCTTGGTTTGGACTGACAGCCTCTTTGTGGCGTCTGCCTCGCATCACCCGAGCCTTCCACGTCCCGCTGACAGACGCGTCGCGCGCTGCTGTCAGAGAGCTAATTATCTGTTGTTCAAAGCCATCGCGTCCTAGGATTTTTTTATTCATGCGTTGTTTTTCTTCAAACAGCCCATTGTTTTTTTTCTCCTTTGCCCATGTCCCCCCTCCTGTTTCGCGGGCGGGGTGCGAGCGTGCCGTTAGCGGGGGAGACTGACCCCTCCCCCCCCCATGCAGAGCGAGGGCACATGCTGTCACGAATCCCGCTCCGGCACGACTCCTACTGATTTTGTGTTACCCGGGGAGACCATTTTTATTGATTCATGCGTTTGTTTATGATGGCTTTGTTGGTTCGTCAGCCTGACGTTGAATAGGGATAATTATAACATTGAGCAGGATTAGTGGGGGGGGGGCGCTGACAAGGGTCGGTCGGGAAGCGGCAGCGCGGCTCGTTAGAACAAGCGGTGAGATGTTGACGGCGGTGGGCGGAGGGCGGCACTCGGAGGAAGAGGGGGGAGGGGGAGGGTCTACCTCACCCCCACCACCAGGACTGGTCTCCCGGCCGCGTCTCGCCACTCGTCACGCTGGCGTGGAAACGGCTCTTCTCCCCCTTTTTAGCTCCGTTTCTGTTCGACTCTGCGATGGAGAGAGACCACGTCGGCGGCTCTGTGACGGGCGGCCTGAGAGCTCTGTGATCTGTGGCCGTGGTTACGTGCGCTTCGAACGCAACGGACCCCAAACCCGACCGTGCCTCCCCCCCCCAGCCCGTCACGCTCCATCCTTGCCGTCCACCTCCCTCCCTCGGTTCTCAGTGTGCCGAGCGATGGCCGCTGGAGGCGAGGGGCTGACAGAGCGGCATCATTATCTTAGCGTTAGCGTTAGCGCCCGCCCACGCCTCGCCTCGCATTGCTTTTCCCAGCTAGCCCCGCTGGCCCCCAGAGGGGGAGATAAAGAGAGACACGGAGAGACAGACAGACCCAGAGATGAGAGAGAAAGAGAGAGAGAGAGAGAGGCCTCCCTTTCTGTGTTTCAAGCTCTCCCTCTCGCTCCGCGTCCCCCCCCCCCCCCATCCGCCCTTCACCACCCTCCCTCTCCCTCCAGCTCCTGTCAGAACGCATGACTCCCCCGTCGCTGCTCCTCGCGCTCGGTCTGGGGAAAAGGGGGAAAGGAGGGAGGGAGGGAGGGAGGAAGTAGACAGAGGCAGGGAAGCAGACCAGGGAGGAGGGAGCGCTGTCTTAAGCAGAGAAGGAGAGGAGGTGTGTCGTCTAATGCCGGCCAAAAACAAACACTCCCGAGGGTCAGAGCTCGTCAACATCCAAAACGATTCACACACACACACACACCCAGACACCCACACACACACACCTCCAAAGCTACGGGGTTTGTCAAAGAGATGGGAGTGTGTGTGTGTGTGTGTGTGTGTGTGTGTGTGTGTTTGTGTGCGTTTGTGGTGCATGTGGTGCGTGGGCCGACAGTAGAAAGAACAGGGCAGGGCGTAATGCACGACAGGGGTCACTACAGGGGTCCCAACCAAGCACGTAGTGCCACACGAAAACCTAGTTATCTCTCTCTCTCTCTCTCTCTCTCTCTCTCTCTCCCTCTCTTGTATAATGTATTCGTAAGACTTGTTAACAGCAGTGTTAGATCTATGAGATGTCCCTATTGGATGCTGAACAATGTTTAATTATGATTGGTCAAAATGTGATTATTTAACAGGCGGACAAAGATGGTCAGCGTAGTTTTTCAGCGTAGTGAAGTCTGCCTTGCTGCAAACACAGTCAACCTGTATGCCTCCGATATCCTAAATAAATATTTTGGATTTACAACACGTCCTCGTCAGGGAATTAATATTTGTACATTCTCCGACACCCTCCGCCAGCTGTACCGGGCACACACACACACACACACACACACACACACACACACACACACACACACACACGCACACAGGCACCATAAACAAACGTCTTTCCATACATCTCCTGTCCTACGCTCTTACCCTAATGGTTCCCTAATGTCCTACACATAAACCAGCCATGATACAACGCCCCTCCAGCTGGAGAGAGATTATTTATGTAGCATAAACATCATCCCGGCGTTCTCTCACCCCCTCCTCCCCCTCTCCTCGTTCCCCTCATCCTCCTCAGGGAGTTTTTCCATGCTTTGCTTTTTGACACGGATAAACTTGTGAGGCCTTCCAGAAGTGACAAGGTGTGGCTGACAGGGGGGTTAGGGTTCTGTCTAAGCCCTTCCTCTGGACCACACACACACACACACTCACCCACTCACACATACACTTTCACACACACACACACACACACACACACACACACACACCCTCACACAGACACACACACACACACATACTCACACGAACACACACACACACACACACACACACACACACACACATCCTCACGCAGACATACACACACACACACACACTCTTCCTTTCTAACACACTCTCTCACACAAACGCAAATTATTTTTCTCACACTCTCTCTCTCTCGCTCGTTGTCTCTCACACACACACTGTCTCTCTTTCCCTCTCTCCCACACACACACACACACACACACACACACACACACACACACACACACACACACACACACACACACACACACACACACACACACACACACACACACACACATCAGCCTCATCAACCGGTTGAGCCCCCCTCCCCAGGGTCTGAAAAACTTCCACTCTCTCCATGCCTGTTTGCTAGACGCGTGCGGGGATTAGCTAAGGCGATTATCAGGTTTGTGGAGATGAATCATGCCAGAGCTACACAGAGGAGCACCTCATGCGGATCTAAGCCTACATTGGTCTGTAATTCCACCGTCAGAGGCCCAGTCGTTTGGCTGTGTTTCCCTGGGCCAGGTGGAGGTGAGCCCTGCTGCAGCCAAGCTGGCATCGGGAGCCATTCCCTCACTCACTCGCCGTCTCTCTGCCTCTCAGCCTCTCTCAATCCAGCTCTCACATACACCCACACACACACAGAGAGAGAGACTTACACACACACACACACACACGCATAGAAAGAGACTCAAACACACACACTCCTGGAAGGGCTTCAGTCTAAGAATCCCGGAGACCGTCCTCTCTTGCCTCTCTGTATGTAAACGTCTTTCTCTGTATTATCCGTGGCTTTTGTTAGGTTCGCAGGCATCAAATGCAACCGTTTCCTCTGGTTAGACTCCCTCAGATAGATCTCTTTCCCACTCTTCCTCACGCACACACACACACTCACACACACACACACTCACACACACACACGCGCGCCCTATGGGGGATAACGCCTTCGGCGATACCTGACTGTTTTACAACGCGGAACATTTTGGGAGCGTGTTCACCTCCGGGGTGTTTTCCCAGCTTCCTAAACAGTGTGTTCTCCACGCGGGGGTTTTTCTGTTTCCGACCAGCCCACGCCGCGAGGTCCAGGGAGGGACGTAGGACAACGCCCCCATTTCGGCCTGCCGAGTTGCGGCCGCTCCCGTCGCTCCTCAGAGGAGCCTCCGACGGCGCCGCGTTCGCCACGTCCCCCGCTTTCCCGCCGACTCGTCCCTCCGTCTCGCTCCCTGGGTTTTCCCGTTCGCCTCCCTCCTTCCTTTCTTTTTCCAACCCTCGCGCAGATGGCGTGGGCTAATTACGACGACAACCAAAGAGAACAAACAAAAACGAAGCGCCTCTCTGCTTTCGTCTGTTCCCCCTCGGCCTCTACTCTCCGTAGGGGGGGGGGGGGGGGGGGGATGAGCGCGAGCGTGTGTGTTGTTCTCCCTCGCCCTGGCTGCCTTAAAAAAGCTCCGGAGGGGGTCCTCACTCAGGCCCCTTTTTTCAGAAGGAGCCCGCTTCGCATGGTTGATCTTGGTCCCAGGGCTACGCCCGCGCTCCAACGCGCTCCGTGGCCCGCCCTTCCTCCCAGCGAGCGTCCAGGGCCTGCGATGAAGGCAACACGACGTCTCAGACAGGCTGTGCTCAGCTCTGCACTCCCCCCCCCCCCCACACACCTACTCTGTCTGTCTCTAGTGTGGTTTCTGTGTCGGTGAACCCTCGATATCTGAAGTGTTTGTGTGTGTGTGTGTGTGTGTGTGTGTGTGTGTGTGTGCGTGCGCGCGTTGCGGTGCGACGGAGAGCTAATTGGCCCGTCCTGTTTGTGCGTGAGCAGCGTCGGGAGAGGTACGGCCACGGCTATCACCTGTAGTCTGGCAGGGTGGGATGACGAGTGGGGGAACTTCTCACTAACTTCTCCGCGGGAAAGATTGTCGATATAGCTAGCCACACACACACACACACACACGTGTACTCACACACACCTACACACACACACACACACACACACACACACACACACACACACACACACACACGTCTTTCGAGATTTACTCTGCTAATACCTGCCAGGCCCCAGAAACATTTAGCTGACAGTTTTAAGACCCATCGATCAGCTCTCTGCAAAGCCCCCACATTTCTGCCTCACAATGCGGCTCAATGAGGCTGTCTGACTGGCATGAACACGCCGACACACACACACAGACACGTTCACACACTCACGCACACACACACACACACTCACACACACATTTGCCCTTGGGGAGGTTTTGATAGCGATCATCAGTGACAAATGGTT
>JAPMUY010004361.1:90000-92500 GCA_026901105.3 Galaxias olidus
GACAAACTCTACCCTGGCGCATTTCGCCGGCCCCCTTTCGCTGGGTGTATTTTTGGAGGGGAGGCGAGGGGCGCTCTTTGTTCAGGGAGGGGGGCTAATTTGCAGCGTATTAGCCGGTGGCGCTCAATCGGCCATGCTGGCGGAGGACGTGGAGACCACTGGGGGGTTCCTCCTCCACTCCATCCCGGCTCCCCCGCCTAATAGGGCTGTTACACCGCCACCGTTTAATGACCGGCTGTAATTAGAGGAACTGGATGCGCAAACACACACTCACACACACACTTACAGACACACACACACACTCACACACACACACACACACACATGCTCGTCGATGTAAGGGAGCGTTCCCAGGGAGAGGGGAGAGAAGCACGCTGAATCGTGATAATCCCGATCGTTAACGCAGACCTGTAATGGCTCTGGGATGTGGGTCGTTTGACAGCACGCGCACACACACACACGCAGACACACACACACACACACACACACACACACACACACACACACACACACACACAGTGCACTGCGTCATATCTCTCTGTGTGAACACTGCATATGTGTGTGTATGTGTGGTGGGGGGATTCACATCTCTGATCAACAACTGTTTCAGTTTCAGTTTGTTTAACATCTCCATTTCTCTCTCTCTCTCCTCCCTCTCTCCCCTCTCTCTTCCCCCCTTTCTCCCTCTCTCTCTCTCTCTTCTCCCTCTCTCCCCTCTCTCTCTTCCCCCCTTTCTCTCTCTCCCTCTCTCCCCTCTCTCTCTCCCCTCTCTCTCTCTCTCTTCTCTCTCTCTCTCTCTCTCTCTCTCTCTCTCTCCCCTCTCTCTCCTCTCTCTCTCCTCTCTCCCCCCTCTCTCTCTCTCTCTCTCCCTCTCTCCCCCCTCTCTCTCCCCCTCTTCCCCCCTCTCTCTCCCCCCTCTCTCTTCCCCCCTTTCTCCCTCTCCGTAGTGAAGTTCAACGACTGCATGGGGAACGACGGCGTGACGTTCCAGAGCAGCGACCCCGGCTTTGGCGTGCGGGCGGACGGCTCTGTGTTCGCCCGGCGGGAGGGCGGCGGTCTGGACGAGCCGGTCCAGTTCAAAGTCACCGCCAGCGGGCCGCGCACGCACGTGTGGGAGACCATCATCCAGCTGGCCCCCATCGCCGCCCCGCCGCCCCTACAGCAGGGCAACGAGGTAGGACACACGCAAACTCACACACGCACGCACACGCCCTGCACACACCGCACAAACACACATACACACACACACACACCCACCGAGGTGTCGGGTACGATCCCAGTGGACGATAACCACTCGGAATCAGGCCAGAAATCACACGGGTTGAATTTAAAGCGATGGAGGTGGAGAGAGAAAGAGACAGAGAGAGAGAGAAAGAGAGAGAGAGAGAAAGAGATGGAGAGAGAGAGAGAGAGAAAGAGAGGATGAGGGAGGGTGAGCGCTAGCGGCGCGCTCCCACTGGGCACAGCACTCTGAGCTGTTAGTGGAGAACATCGGCGGCCCCTCCACATCCAAAGTAACCAGCCACTTATACTCACCATAACTCTCTTGTGAATCAACGCCCCCGTTTAATAGGAGGTGTCCGTGGCATTTGCATGTTTCAGCCAGATTTGTATTTCATTTGGCAACAGCACAGGGGGGATTCTTTCATTTTTAAATCTTAAGGACTCGAGTCGTACGACGCCAAAGCAAAGTACTGGAGGACTCGTCAAACTGGACGACAACATACCGAAGGTCTCAGATGCTTACACAGGGTCATTCTAGTTGGTCTCACACTCTCCCACACACGCACACGCACACACACACACACACACACACACACACACACACACGCAGGCAGAGTGAGAAGAGAGGACGTCTCGTCGGTAAGCCCATCAGATCCAGCCAAAACAACAGAGACATCACTTTCTGGGCCGCTGCCTGGCAAGAGGCACACTTAGACTCGATTAGCCGGAGATCAAAGGCCCCTGTCTGAGGGACACACACTGAGAGGGAGACAGTCAGTGGATGTGACCTCGGGGGTCGCTGCCAGACACGGAGGGTGGAGTGTGCCCCGTGCGAGGTGCTGTGGAGGCGCCAACACGTCAGCGCCTGGTGTTGCTGTTAAGCGTGTCTGCGTGGTTGTCAGGCTGCTGGCAGGCTAGGAGTAGACCACGGGCGGAGGTCAAGGTGAACCGCACAGCGAAGAGGTGCACCAATCACACAGGATTACCAGCCTGGAACGAACCAACACATCACCTACATTTAACGTGCTGGAAAGCATCGATAACATGACACTGACATGTAATTAACCAATAACATAAAGTCAATAAGTAGTGAACAAATAACAGGAAGTCAGCAAGTAGTGAACAAATAACAGGAAGTCAACAAGTAGTGAACAAATAACAGGAAGTCAACAAGTAGTGAACAAATAACAGGAAGTCAACAAGTAGTGAATAAATAACAGGAAGTCAGCAAGTAGTGAATAAATAACAGGAAGTCAGCAAGTAGTGAATAAATAAC
>JAPMUY010004361.1:100000-115000 GCA_026901105.3 Galaxias olidus
TGTGTGTGTGTGAGTGTGTGTGTGCGGGTGTGTGTGCGTGTACCACATGAGCTAGGACTCCACGGTTCTTCTCTGAGTGTCTGCCTATTTCCTAATTCACCGTAGCTCTGCACGTCCAGCACGCCACGTCCAGCACGGGGCCACAGGACATTTCTCCCATTGCCACACATTACACTTCAGCCAAGCCCGTCCTTTCTGTTGCAAAGAGTATCAGATAAACAGAACGAGAACGGGGGCGGCGGGGGGAGGGGGGGGGGGGGGGGGGGGGTTAAGGTTGGCTGAAGCCTGAAGGAAAAGAAAATACCATGAATAAGTCAGATATGTTTTTTTATGTATGTGTGTAGCTGTTGTGCGCTGCGCTGTTTAATATTCAGAGGGCGCATGTGGCGGTCCCGAGTCCTCACTTTGTCTCTCTCAGAAATGCAGAGGGACCGGAGCCGGTGACGAACGCTTGTGGTTCATCATCTCGGTGACTGACGCCGCATTCCTTTTTCACTCTCTCTCTCTCTTTCTCTCTCTCTCTCTCTCTCTTTCTCTCACTTCAACTGCAACATCTAGCCGTTTACAGAAGCGCCAGCCATTTCTTTTTAGCTTTCGGTGTGAAGTTTCTGCCGAAAAAGCATTTTCCCCCCCTCTTTCTCTTTTGTCTCTTTTTCTTTCTTTCCCCCCTCCTCGGCTCCCCAGAGGAAAGCCTGGAGTGCAACGTGAAGGGAGCCTAAGTGAACCAGAAGAAGATCAACAACCCAAAAGTGAAGCCAAGCAAGAAAAGAGACAAAGATTGTGAGTCTCTGGTTGTGTTAGGGTGGGAGGCCCCAAAGTGTTGGCTGGGGCCTGGTCTTCTTGTCTAAGCCCCCCGAGTCCCCATAACAGCCTCATAAGAGTCGTGGAGGTCTCGGATATCCATGGGGTCTCTCGATTCGATTCACCGACAGACAAGGCCGAGGTGGGAGGTGGGGGAGAGAGATTGGTGTGTGTGTGTGTGTGTGTGTGTTGGGGGGGGGTGGGGGTGGGGGGGGGGGGGGTGGGTGAGGATAGACGGGGAGTGACAGGAAAAAGATGGGGGGTATCGCTCAGATCAAAGAAAGTATTTTTTCACGGGGAGCGTAGCGCTGGGGCGATCCGCTTTGCTTTGAAAGGAGGCTCGTGAGGAGCGGGGCGGAGAGCCGGGGGGCGAGGAGAAGCGGTGCGTGCTGGTTCCTCTGCAGGGGGGCGGGCGGTGCAGGGGGATGGTGGGGGGGGGGGGGGGGGTTCTCTGACTCCCCGCTTTCTTAACGAGGACTGGAGGGTAGCGAGGGACCGCGCACACACCCGGCCAGCGAGGAGAGAACTGAACGAGGCTTCTGGGCCGCGGCTCGCTCCCTTCTGTTGTTTGTGAGTTTGTTCTCTGTTTAGAGGAGAGGGCTCTGAGCGGCCGGCGCTGGTGTGAGACGTGTCTCTATTTGGCATCTCCTTGTTCCATTTTTAGCTTTCGGCCATTTTATATCTGACGCTTGTGAAGGGAGATGAAAGCGGTTATTAGCGCTTGCTATTTACGTTTTGGTGCCAGAATGGTGCCTAGCTGAATATGTATGAAGGGGCTTTGCGGGACTTTTAGTGTGATGAAGTCACTTTGGATCGGAGTGCCGGCTAAATTACAGTCGTGGAATCTAATGTGGCTGGACTTGTGCATCGTCGTAAATTTCCATTCCGCTTTGGTCGGTTAATTTGCGTCAGATCCTCGACGCATGCTCGTCCACTAGCGCCATGACAACTCCACGTCAACGCAGTGACAGCCTTCTTTCCGGGAAATAAAACTCCGGTCCGGCATTCCCCGTCAATCACAGTACCCCCCACTAATTGACAGAGTGACAGACCGAACCTGTTAGAGAGAATGTGTGTTGAAGGTGAGCTCCTCCTTTGCTGTTTTACTCCCCCCTCTCCTCCCGTCCCTCTCTCCCTCTCTCTCCCCCGTTTGGCCCAGTCTCTCCCGGCTCTCTCCCCATTACTCAGTGTGCTGCCGCGCCGCTGCCGCGATGCCTACCTTGCCTAATGGCCTGTGAAGCCAATCCTAGTCCTAATGGCCTGTTCTGTCATCGCCTGGCGCGCTGACTGACACCCGGCTCGCCGCGCCCACACCTCTCCTCCTCCGCCGCGTGCCGGTCGACCAGGGGGGGGGGCCGCTCCCCCGTCAGAGGGGACAGGCAGGGTGACAGCACCCTCCTCTCTCCCGGCCCATGCCTCCACACCGGGGGGGCCTTCCCTCTGGGTCTTTTGATCGGGCCCCGGCCGCGGCGGGGGACAGCGCCGGCCCTGGGGAACGTCCACCGGGGCGGGTCTCGGTCGGAGGTGCCGGCCTGACGGGTGGGGGTTGACGGGGGAGCTGGCCGCTACGCGGGCCTGTTTTGGAGGGCGAGGGGGTGGAGGACATCCCGTCCCCCCTCCGTCATACGTCCGCTCTGCGCTCCACTCCCTCCAGTGCGGCGGCGTCCACCGTGAGTGACGCGGGGGCCCCCGCTGTGCGCTAAAACAACTCCACCGCCGACGCTCCGTCGCTACGGTAACCGTAGCTGTAGGGCAGACAGACGCAGAGAAGAAAAAAAACAAAAAAAAAAAGAGTACTGAGTAACTTCACTTCTACAGTACCAAGTAACTTTACTTGCTAACCCAAACCCCAACCCTAACCTGAGTGTAAGGGGCCTCTCCAGGTCGTGGATTTGAGTTTCACTCCGCCGCGGTGCCCCCCCCCCCATACAGAGGCCTCCTACGTGGGTTTCTGGGCGTCGGAGGTGAATATCATTGAGAAACGGCGGCAGCCCTGTCGTCGGCGACAGATGGGATTGAGCAGCGCAGGACTGAAACCAGAGAAGAAGAAGAAAGAGCCAGCCAGAGACTGGATGGGGGGGGGGGGGGGGGGCAAATGGAAACATGAGAAATCTCTTTCAAGAGAAAAAGAGTTAGAGGGAGAGATAGAAAGAAGAGGGACGGAAAGAGAGAGAGAGAAAAAAAAGAGTGGGCAAGAAAGAGAGCAAGGTGATTGTGGGGGGGGGGGGAGCAATTCCTCACAATAAACAGGTGTTCTTTGTCATTGTCTTTTCTTCTTCAGCCAAACAGCCATCAATGGCATGTAAGAGACATTGATTTTTCACAGAGGATTTTTTTTCTCTCTCTCTCTCTCTCTCTCTCTTGAAACCTTCCATTGATCTGCACACTTCTCCCCGCAGCAGAGAAGCATCGATTGCTTTTGCCCGGGTAAATAAAGACTCAACCAAGGCCCAACCTCCATCTCTCTCTCTCTCTCTCTCTCTCTCTCTCTCTCTCTCTCTCTCTCTCTCTCTCTCTCTTTGTCTCCCTGTCTTTCTGGGAGGTTGGGGTTAGGACAGTCATGCAAGCCTGCTCTTGGCTCCCTCAGAGCGGCTTGTTTGTATGAGGTCACGGGGAGAAACGAGCGGCCGTGAGGAGACCGTTTCCCAGGGACAATGTGAACGTTGTTTCACACTGCCGCCGGTGTTCCCAGCGACTCGGGAGAGGCACAGTGGCTAAAAAGGGTTTCCTCAAGGGTGGAGAGCGTGTTGTAATCCATTGACACACTGCGTTTTGAGGCCACTCCGGTTCATCACCTCACTTTAGACGTGGTGTCATCACCTGTCATTCCCAACAACAGAGAGAGAGAGAGAGAGAGAGAGAGAGGGTTAAGAGAGAGAGAGAGAGAGAGAGAGAGAGAGGGAGAGAGAGAGAGAGAGAGAGAGAGGGTTAAGAGAGAGAGAGTGAGGGAGGGGGGGTTATGATAGAGAGAGAGAGAGATAGAGAGACAGAGAGAGGGTTAAGATAAAGAGAGAGAGAGAGAGAGAGGGTTAAGATAGAGAGAGAGAGAAAGAGAGAGAGGGTTAAGATAGAGAGAGTGAGGGAGGGGGGGCGTTAAGAGAGAGAGAGAGAGAGAGAGGTTTAATATAGAGAGAGAGAGAGAGAGAGAGAGAGAGAGAGAGAGAGAGAGAGAGGGTTAAGATAGAGAGAGAGAGAGAGAGAGAGAGATAGAGAGAGGGTTAAGATAGAGAGAGAGAGAGAGAGGGTTAAGAGAGAGAGAGAGAGATAGAGAGAGGGTTAAGATAGAGAGAGAGAGAGAGAGAGAGAGAGAGAGGGTTAAGATAGAGAGAGAGAGAGATAGAGGGTTAAGATAGAGAGAGAGAGAGGGTTAAGATAGAGAGAGAGGGTTAAGATAGAGAGAGAGAGAGATAGAGAGAGGGTTAAGATAGAGAGAGAGAGATTTTTTTTTTGATTTTTAAAACGTCAGTTTATTTACAGTCTTTCAGAAACATAGGACGTTTTTTTCAAAATCTCAGCTTGATCTTTCTAATAAACACCAGACTGCTGATCAAAATGTGAGTATGAGAGTGCCATCCTCAAGCACCGTGCAAAGCACCTCCCCCAGCCCCCATGTCAACATAAATCCGTCCATATTGTCCACAAGTTTAAAGTACGCATGTTCAACTCGGAGACGGGATGCCATCAGTCCCTTCAACATGTGAACAGAGTCTACTGAGCATAGACCCTCTGCCCGCTTCTTCCTAGTTTTCCAGATTGCAATTTTTGCCATGCCTGAAATGTAATTGATCATTGTGTGCACTTGCTTCTTTCTAACAGAATACCTTGGACCAAAAACAAACAAAGGAAAAGAAAACACCTCCCCAAGCCGCTCATACCACCTCCCTAGTAGCTCAAATAGCCCAACTAATCTCCGACACTGTACAAACAAATGCGACAGTGTTTCTGGTTCAGAACAGAACAGACACCCCTCCCCATTAGCTGGATCCAGGTGTGCCAGATGTCTGTTGGTAGCTATTGCCCCATGTATTATCCTCCACTGGAGGTCGGCTGTCCTTTTCTCCAAAGGAGGCTTGTATAGGGACCGCCAGCAGCCCTTTGGGGAAGCATCCGATCCAAAAAACTCACCCCACCTTGACTCCTTCATTCCTGCCAGGGAGCGCAGGTGTAGCACTTTAACACATGTGTGGTATAATGTATTTTTCCCCATGCGCTCAAACTCCTCAACCTCCAGGTTTGAAAGACATAGCACTGACCCTTCCTCCTCCTGCCAATCCCCCACTGCCGGGGCAACATTCAGGGAGGGAAAACATATTCATAGTCATCATCCCACTGCTCCGCCCGTGTGGGGTTTTCCACAAACCCTCTGAGTGGCACTGGCAAGGATGCGCACACCTCCTCCACCATTCTATTTAGCAGCCTTACAGACCTGACCTTTATAGCTTCTCTCAGCCGGTCCAACGAGAGAGAGAGAGAGAGAGAGAGAGAGAGAGAGAGAGAGAGAGAGGGTTAAGATAGAGAGAGAGAGAGAGAGAGAGAGGGTTAAGATAGAGAGAGAGAGAGAGAGAGAGGGTTAAGATAGAGAGAGAGAGAGAGAGAGAGAGAGAGAGAGAGGGTTAAGATAGAGAGAGAGAGAGAGAGAGAGAGAGAGAGAGAGAGAGAGAGGGTTAAGATAGAGAGAGTGAGGAAGGGGGAGTTAAGAGAGAAGAAAGAGAGAGAGAGAGAGAGAGAGAGAGGGAGGAATGTTGAGAGAGAGAGGAGGGGTTAATGTGTGACAGATTCCTTCTGTGCGCGTTCAGGTGTTGAGCAGCACCACTCCTCTGTGTTTGTTCCATTGATTGCGCTCCCTCCTTCAGACATACGTTGTCTTTCCCTGCGCACACTGTTCACGTTCTCCCTCTCTCGCTCTCTCTCTCTCTCCTTCTCTCCGTCGCTCTGCCTCTCCTCTGTGAGCCTGTCGCCTTCTATTTGTTTAAGGGCCTGTGTAATTCTAAGAGAGCAGCAAAGAGAGCATTTTTGAGAGCTGGCTTTAAGAACGCAGATAGGGCCGCAAAGCGAACCGAATTCCAACGTCCTTGTGTCTCTGGCCGAATTCCCTTTTCGTTCCATCTCCCGGGCAGAGGTGGAAGTGTGTCCTTGCAACTGAGTTGGCAATCATATCTCCAATAAAGTGTGCTCGTGTTTGTGACGCTCTGCGTGTCCTTTCAGACGCGGAGGGTAGTACATTGACGGACGCACCGCGGAGAGAGTCAAGGTACACAATCGGCGGCGGTCGTCAGTAAAATGCCCTTGTACAAGTGGGTGGTTTTCTCAGGCTTTTTTATTGATTCTTTTTGGAAAAGGGGCAGCTTTTTGGCACCAAGATTTATCACATTCCTGTTGTGCTTTTTATTGCCAATTCATTGGGACGGAGGTAGACCCAGACAGTTGTGGCTTTGCTATTCAACGTTCAAGGTGCATCCGCTTTTGTTTTTCTGAGGGCTTTGAGAATGAGATCCTTTGTGCTTTGGAGAGAACAGCCGTCGGCCTGCATCAGAGTACCGCATGCAGAGTCCTCTGTGTTTCTGGTGAGACCCGGCCTTCAGCGCTGCCTTCTCCTGTGGGGTGCGCTTGCAAATGGCACAGGCTGTTTCACCTGTGCTCCACTTTGGTTTTCTTTACCTCTCTTTTGGAGCGCGAGCAGAAATGCATTTCCGTAACTAAATGGTAGAGAGAGAGAGAGAGAGAGACAGAGGGAGAGAGACCTGGAGAAAAAGAGAGAGAGAGCTAGAGAGAGAGAGAGAGAGAGAGAGAGAGAGAGAGAGAGAGAGAGAGAGATAGAGGGAGAGGGAGGAAGGTGACTGCTCTTACCTCGGCGTACGTTCACCAATGATTAATGACTGCCGAGCTCCACTGACAGACGCAGCAACAACAGAACCACAGCGACAGCGAGAGAGAGAGAGAGAGAGAGAGAGAGAGAGAGAGAGAGAGAGAGAGAGAGAGCGGGGGGAGAACGCGAGAGGGGAAAACGGAGAACAGCGATCCGCTTGGAAGCGAGCTGAACGAGGGCTCATACACTGCGGAGGATTGGATGTGGGAGACAGGGGGAGCGAGACTGTGGGTGAGAGAAAGTGTGTGAGGGAGAGAGAGTGTGAGGGAGTGTCGGGTGTGTGTGTGTGCATGTAAGAGTGCGTGTGTTGTCTGTGTTGTATGTTGTGACACGAGAGGGAGAGAGAGAGAGAGAGAGAGAGAGAGCGAGGGAGAGAGAGAGAGAGAGGGAGAGAGAGAGAGAGAGAGAGAGAGAGTTAGCGTGTGGGGGTTTCGGCTGCACGACCACAGCAGTGTGCTCTAGTTGAACAGACTTCTAATGCCCAGGCGTCCATGGCCCTCATCCCCTGGATCTAGTGAAGTCTGCTGGCACCGGCCTCGGCTCCGGCCCCCCCACCACCAGCCAGCATCAGACAGCCCTCCGTCCCAATCTGCTTTCTTCCTCATTCTTCCCAATGCCACCTGCCCAAATATTTTACACTCGCACACACACACACCTACACACATCCACAGATCACAGCACCCACGTACTCGTGTATGCACACAGATCAGCAGACACACACACAAAAATCAACATATGTGCATGAACACACATGCACTCCAAATGCATATCCCACAAACAAATGCACACTGAAACAAAACAAGCACATATAAGGCTGTCCAAATATACAGAGCCCCAATGAAAAAGGGTTCATCCCACGCTGACAGCGAACAAATCTCTCACTGGTGTGTGTGTGTGTGTGTGTTTGTGTGTGTTCTGCACACTGGCCTTTGTTTACTTGCCTTTCTGCTTCATCCCTGAACAAAGCGCTGTGACTCCCCTGCCAAGTACAGGAGTCCATTTTGTTTTGAATCCGGACAGCAGAGAAACTAAAAGCACGCCAACATTTTTTAGAATAAAAATAAAAAACAAGGTAGTGGGTTTTTGAGGATTGCAATCTGGTCCAATTCCCTGTTACCAGGAATACCACAGTGCTCTCCCGTCCGGAATGTCTGAAACATGCTAAATTGCACGGAACTCATTTTTCCGGGCCAAAAGATTTCAGGCTGTGAAAATAGTGGACGGGAGGGGAAGTGAATGTATATGAAACATATGCGTTGTACGGAGGGGCAGAATGTTGTGATAAGAACTGTTTAGTCTTGTAGCTCTGACTGGGCGTACAGAAATATATCCCCATCGTTATTTGTTATTTTGGCAGGCATGCAGCTGAGAACACACGAGCTAGCACAGCATCCACATAGAGAGAAACACACACACACACACACACACACACACACACATTATTGTCTTTTGTCTCTCCCTCTTTTTCGTGCTTAAACACACACACACACACACACACCCAAAAACACAAACTTTCTTTTTCCTTCTTCCTTCTTTCCGTTAGTAAGCTCAGCCATGAAAGGGAAACAGGGGGATGAAGAAGAAAAAAAGAAAGAAAAGGAAAGCAAAAGGCTTCAGACCTCCGTCCTGTTCGGGCCGAGAACCAACAGCCAGTCAGCGTTTCATTTGCTTCTTGTTTTATCCAAAAACACATCGTGTGTTTCCTTTCAAACGCCCTATTGTTTGGCTTCATCCACCCAGGAATTTCACCCTTGGACGTTTTCCTTTCGCGAAATCCCCCCCCCCCCCCCCCCCGATTTCCTCTCCAGAAAAAGCATCCCGTCTGGCTCGGTTTAACCCCCCGACCCTAAATCCACTGAGAGATATGTACTGTTCCTCCTCCTCCTCACACGGCCGTGGAACGCAGCCTCTCGTTCTTTCTTTCTTTGACTGGAAACGTTTATTTCAGACGGGAAAGTCTCCCGGAGGAGATGATCCTGGCCAGGTCCCGCTGTGACGTTCTCATGGGGGTAGTCAGAGACAATGGGACATTCATCGAGGGAGCGTGTGAAGAAGGGGGGGAATGCAGGGGGGGGATGGGGAGGCTCCTGACACAGAGGCCCCCCCCCCCCCCCCGCTCGGCTAGTCCTAAAGACCAATCTCTCCAGTCCTGTGAGTCGTGTGCGGCGGGTGTTGGCAGGCAGGTGGGGGAGGACCAGCCGCTGCACAGTCTAAATGGAAAGCGGGGGAAGCTTTGTGCTGAAAGTGGGCCTAATGGAGTCAACTTAATGGCGGAACGCACTCCCTCCCGTTTACTTTGACAAGGGGGAACCATTAGCGAGGCGCAGGCAGCAGCCGTTAAGGGCGAGCCGGGCTAGCGTGACTGGAGACAAGCCCGCGTGGAGCGCGTGGTCACGCGAGGACAGGGGAGAGAGAGAGACGAATTTAAATCTAAACCCCGGTACGAGTTCAAAAGGGGAAACCATGGAAACGTTCCATGGTCCCGTGCTCTCATCCCCCCCCCCCCCCTAACCCACCACACCACAAACACACACACACTTCCTGATTTAAAAGCCAATATCCCCGGGAGGAGCCAACTCCCCGTTCTCCGTGTCGCCCCGGTCCGCCCGCCGTGTAATAAACGATGCATTGAACCTCGTTTCCTCCCTCATAATGTCATTAGACAGGTCAATATGTGATTCCTTTCATCCGCCGCCGGAAAGAAAGGAGTCTCCCACCACCTCTCCCACTATTGACTGGAAAACAAATTGTTGCGGGCGTAACGTACTTGTCAACAGCATTCCGGTCCGCTCCCTGCTTCCTGTGCGCGTCGCAGCGAGATCCAAATTATGTCTTCGCCGTTAATCTCCAATTACTTTGAAATTAGCGGCGCGGCGAGCGGAGCGGGCGAGCACCACGCAGACACATTTGGATCTCTTCGCTCTCCGTCTCGTTACCCACCCACGTTTTCTTCACCTCAGCCCCCTTAGGCCATCCCTAAAAAAAAACTCACTGTGTGTGTCAGCACCTCCAGAGCAGCTACCACAGCCCTCCCTCCCTCCCCGCCTCTCCTGCCTCGTCAACGTCCCGCTCGCCCGGGCCAGGAGAGGCCAGACACACCCGGGGCTCCTGGAGAGAAGGAGATTGAGCGGTAAATCAATGTTTTGGTTTTTATTTCAGCCAAAGGCACAAGAGTTACGTCCAGGGTCAAGGGCATGCGGCATTCCTGGGCTCCTTAACAGAGAATGAGGGGGGACTTTTATGGGGGAGATAAATAAGGCCTAAACCAACAGCCTGTGTCTGGAGGAACCCCTGCGGCCTGGGAGGGGGGACCCCACGGAAAGCCGGGGCGGACGCTGGGGGGAAAACAAAGACCATGTGGGAGAGGAAAATAGACGGGTGAAAAATGTGAGCGAAATGGAAAATAAACCGGTCTGTGTTTATGTGCTTAGACAGACAGACGGGTGAGAGGAAGGACAGACAGACAGGCAGACAGACAGACAGACAGACAGACGGGTGAGAGGAAGGACAGACAGACAGGCAGGCAGACAGACAGACAGGCGGGTGAGAGGAAGGACAGACAGACAGACAGACAGGCAGGCAGGCAGACAGGCAGGCAGACAGACAGGCAGGCAGGCAGGCAGGCAGACAGACAGGCAGGCAGGCAGGCAGGCAGACAGACAGGTGAGAGGAAGGACAGACAGACAGACAGACAGACAGACAGACAGACAGACAGACAGACAGACAGGTAGGCAGACAGACAGGCAGGCAGGTAGGCAGGCAGGTAGGCAGGCAGACAGTCAGTCAGGCAGGCAGGCAGGCAGGCAGGCAGACAGACAGGCAGGCAGGCAGACAGACAGTCAGGCAGACAGACACAGGGGTGTGATTTCTTAGAAGCTCTTGGTAAGCGAATGCTTTCCCTCGTTTCTCAGCAGCGTGCGTGAGTGTGTGCCTCCCAGAAGCAAAGGCTTAACAAATGAAAATCAGATTCAACACAAAGAAACAGCGTTTCGAGGAAATGGAAGAAAAAGAGTAATTGCCAGGGAAAAAGTCCTTGGGCACGGGGTCGAATTGAATCGGAGCGCTTTTGGATGCAAGTCGTGTGATGTAAAATTCTAATCTCACTTAATATGCTTGTATTTTTCCATTTACCTATTTTCTTTTCCCGCTCGCAAATCCTTTTCCTCGAGGTGAAATGTGAAGCAAATCGAAAACGAGGCCCGTACCAGGAAAATCGGATCCTATTTGCTTTGTCATTTAGAGTGAAAGGCTCTGAAAGGATCTTTTCATGTAAATATAATGGATACTGTCATGGTGGAGCTGCTGCACTACCTGTACCCTGCTGGTGATCGGCTCATAACACACACACACACACACATAGAGTCAATACACACCAGCGCAATCACACACACACACACACACCAACACACACATAAACCACACGCACACACACACACACACACACCAACACACACATGCACCCCACACACACACATACCAACACACATACACCACAGACACATACCTACCAACACACACCAGCACAGTCACACGCACACTCTAATACACACACACACACCGCACACACAAACAACCTTAAACGCCTCGTCATCAGTGTGCACTATAAGGCCTAACCCAGCCCCGGGCAGCCCTTTACAACCTCTTGAGAAGACCGGGCTCCTGAGATAGACCGTTTAAGAGCACACAAAGGCAGCGCTTTATGTCCTGCCCTCTTGTAGTCTCTGGATTCCCCTCCCCCTGCGTCTTCATGGATGGGCTTTAACACAGTCTTGATTTAGCAGGAGAAGGGGAACAGTGGACTCACACCCCATAAAGGATTTAGTGTCCCACCGTGTGCATGAAGTCAGAGAGGGGGCAAGAGTAAGTTTACACCCCCCCCTACAGGCTCCACTGTGATCACTCCCTGTAGACTGACTGACCAAACGACTGAATGACTGACTGAATAACTAGCTGTCTAACTGAATAACTAACTGACTGACTGTTAACTAACTGACTTACTGACTGAATAACTAGCTGACTGAGTGACTGGATAGCATCCCGTCTGGCTGACTTACTGACTGAATGACTAGCTAAATAACTGACTTACTGACTGAATAACTAGCTGACTGAGTGACTGGCAACTGACTGACTGACTGACTGACTGACTGACTGACTGACTGAATACCTAGCTGACTCACTGGTAACTGACTGACTGACTGACTGACTGACTGAAAACCTAGCTGCCTGAGAGGATTACAGTTCATTTGAGTCCGTGCAAGTCTTCCAAGTCATTATATTCCTCACCCATTGTTTGTACACAGTCCTCTGTAGCTCCACACAGTAGGAGATTATGAGGTCAGGATTTATGAGTAAACACAAAGTTGTGCTCGCTGTAAGAACATGGGCTACTGCTTGGAAATGCAGACGTTACTGGCTTATTTGGACAGGAAAGAAGTTTTTCGACTCTGGGTCCACTTTCCTTTGCTGTGTTCAGATCCATTTCAATCAGAAAAAGTCAGGTCAGCTCCCTGCAGGAAACCGCAGTCCACCCCTTCATTCTTCAGTAGCATACAGAAAGTGTAAGGGCGTATATGGTCACGCGCCCACGCGCAAACACATGTGTGTGTGTGGTCTTGCACATACAGTTCACACACACACACACAGACACACACACATACACACACACACACACTAGGAAACACCACCAAAAACACCTCAGTCTTGCCGAGGGTTCATTTGTCAAAGTGACAGCTGGACTCAGGCAGAGGCCGTGTATGCCAAGAAGAATCCCTCGCTGGTTTACTCTGAGCCAGCACATCCTGAGAAACACACTGTGCAGAATGTGGTCAGACCTAGTGTGTGCGAACATGTGTGTGTGTGTGTGTGTGTGTGTGTGTGTGTGTGTGTGTGTGTGTGTGTGTGTGTGCTTGTGTGTGCTGTGTGGGCTGTGTTTGTGTCCGTGTGTGTGTGTGTGTGTGTGTGTTTGTGTTTGTATGTGTGTATGAGTGCAGCGTCCGTGCCCTGTGTGTGTGTGTGTGTGTGTGTGTGCTTGTGTGTGCTGTGTGGGCTGTGTTTGTGTCCGTGTGTGTGTGTGTGTGTGTGTGTGTGTGTGTGTTTGTATGTGTGTATGAGTGCAGCGTCCGTGCCCTGTGTGTGTGTGTGTGTGTGTGTGTGTGTGTGTGCCATGTGTTTGAGCTTGTGTCTTAGCATTGTTGTTTGTGTGTGTGTGTGTGTGTGTGTGTGTGTGTGTGTGCGAGCGTGAGAGAGCGGAGCCAACGCGAGCCAGCAGCAGCAGCGGCGGCGGCAGCGGGGTGAGGGCCGGCCATCTTGCCCGCGCACAGCGTGGGCCGACCTGGCAGGCAGACAGGTCCGTTTTGTCAGCCGTCCAGTCCACATCAAAGGCGGACAGTAACCCCTCCCTCCCTCCCTCCCACTATTTCCATCTCTCCGTCAGCCTGTTGGTCCGTGGACATCTGTTCCCCTGATGAGACCTCCTGGGCGCGTCGCTCCCGGGGGCCGAGCGTGCGCCATGCATTTTGTAACGTGATTAGCTCCCACATGGCCGACTGTTTGCGGGCCGACTGACAACTACGAGGGGCCCCGCGACGGAAGCAGCCCCGCTGAGGGTTTGTGTCAATATATTTGCCCCCCCCCCCTGCGACAACACACACACACACCCACACACACACACACACACACATACGTTGGCTGTAGCCATGGCCACATGCACTGCTCTCCAGTCTAATCCCTGCCTCTCAGGAGAGAGCTCCCCAGCCAAGTCGGTGTCCAATCGCTGTCCTCCACCAGCCCCAGGCCGCGTTCCCATTGGTCAGCGGCGGTCGGCCTCTGTTCCAGCCAAGTGAGGGGGGGAGGGTGCCCGCGCGCCATAACAGAGCTATGCTGACGCGGTCGATTCGGCCAGACTTTCTTTCTTTTTTTTTTTTCCTCCGACCCCCGTGCTCCCTCTTTTCCCTCTCGTCTGCATTTCTCTTCCTCACCGCGGCCTGATGGATTCACACTGGAGGGGAGGACGGAGCGGAGAGGAGGAGGAGGAGGAGGAGGAGGCCAGGAAGTGGACACGGAGCGTGCGTGCGTGTGCGGAGGGGAGTGGGGGCAAAGGGGTCGAAGAAAGTGCAGCAGCAGCACACACACACACACACACACAACCCCCCCCCCCCTCCATCCCTCTCCCCTTCTCCTTTTCCCCTCTCTTGTATTCTTCTCCGCGCCCTGAGTGTCCTATTGGAGTCTGTGGTCTAATTGTCCACATTGGCTTTCCTATCGAGGGAAGGGGAAAAGGAAGCTCCGGGGAGAAAGAGGGAGGCAAGGAGGGAGGGGGGAGGAGGGGGGTCTTTTATATTGTCCTCTTGAAAGCCCCTGGGAGCCACTGAAGGAGCCATTCACGCACCCAGCACACCCCCGAGTTCACGATTCAATCAATCCCCTAATGAGAGCGCGAGGGAGGGAGGGGGAGATGAAGATGGAAGGAGGGAGATTGTCAGGGCCCGACACCCTAACCCTGCAGAGTGGGAACGAGCACGACCTCCCTTTCTCTGCCTTCATAAAGGCTGTTCCCCTAAACTCTGCCTCCCCGTTCGGAGAGAGAGAGAGAGAGAGAGAGAGAGAGACAGGGAGAGAGACAGAGAGAGAGAGACAGTGAGAGAAAGAGAGAGCGAGAGAGAAAGAGAGAAAGAGAGAAAGAGAAAGAGAGTGCGTGCGTGCCAGGCCTCTCGTTCTATTGTTGCCCCCAGGGGGAGAATAGCATCCCTAATTCGCCGTAAGCGCCACCTCCCCCCCCCCCCCCCCCCCCTCCATTCAGGACGGCTCTCTTTTCACGCGGGCGGTAATTGGAAAAGTCATTCACTGCTTAACTTCCATTACGGCGTGTTCTTTTCGCTAATGTGTGGAGGAGACATTTATTGGTCTCCCCGTGCCTCACCTCCATCCATTGCTGAGATTGTACAGTGGAGCAGACACGTACACACACACACACAAACATGCACGGACGTGCTAACACGCACGCACGCTCTTCATTAGGTGACGACGCGCTGGATTATTCTCACCGTGTTTGTTGTTTCGCAGTTGAAGGTGATAGGCTCACACTTTTAAATCCCGATTTCACAATAAAAAGAGTGAACATCAATCCAGTCCCACCCCCCCCCCCCCCCCCCCCCCCCCCAACCTGTTTTGAAGCAGTGCAATGCACAACATCAAAGCTGTACACAACTCCCAGGAGACCGGGGAGAACTCCTAATACCACAGATTCGGGCGGTGCTGACTCGAAAAAAGTTCTAAAGTTAGTGTGTAGCGCTGGCTCCTTGTCTCCCCAGAGAGCGCACGGGGTTTGTGAGAGC
>JAPMUY010004361.1:120000-135000 GCA_026901105.3 Galaxias olidus
GTGTGTTATGTCTGATGAATAATGTGCACTGTCTGATTGCTGAAATGATTGTGTGGGAATGGAATCATTGAGCTCCAAAGCAGTTTATCATGAAATGGCATTGGACTAATAAACACCTCCCCTATCATGACGATGGATACCGTTGGCTGGCAGAGACCTGTTTGTGTGTGTGTGTGTGTGTGTGTGTGTGTGTGTTTGTTAGTGTGTGTGTGTGTGTGTGTGTGTGTGTGTATGTGTGAGTGTGCGCGCGTGCGTGCGTGCGTGCGTGTGCATATGTGTGTGTGTGTTCGGGTAACTATATGTGGCAGAAAGGAATTGAAGAAAAAGAGATAGAGAGGGGTTTGGGAGAAAAAGAGAGTGAGAGAGCTGCAGGGAGAGTGGAGATGTGCGTGCGAGATACGGATAGACTCTGTGTCTCCACGTGACACGTGAAAGCATGTGGCTACACGCTGTGACTTCCCTTATTGTTTCCCGCTGTTTTCCAGATCCGTTCGGACCAGGACCGGGACATCTCCATCCGCTACAGCATCACGGGCCTGGGCGCCGACCAGCCGCCCAATGAGGTGTTCAGCATCGACCCTGTCGCCGGGAAGATGTTCGTCACCAAGCCCCTGGACCGCGAGATGCGCTCGTCCTACCACGTGAGTCGTCGTCTCCCCTCTCTCTCTCTCTCTCTCTCGCTCTCTCTCTCTCTCCCTCTCTCTCTCTCTCTCTCTCTCTCTCTCCCGCTGTCTCTCTCTGTTTCTCTCCCCGCCCCTTCTCTCTACCTCTCTCTCTCTCCTTCTCTCTCTCTCTCTCTCTCTCTCTCTCTCTCTCTCTCTCTCTGTTTTTTTTCCTGTGCACACAATGTGACCCTCGCGGGACGAGCCCCCCCGCAGCGCTGTTGAACTAATTACTCTGCTAATCCAGCACTTTGAAGTAGCGGGGACCCCTGCTGGGGGCGCGTCTCGTCGCTTGCTCTCCCCAGCGCAGCCCCCCCCCCCACATCCCCACCCCCGCCCCCCCACCCCCCTTTTCTTCCGTCTGCCCTGTTAGCTGTTTTTCTGAGGGAAAGAGATTGGCATCTGGTGCAGTGCCAGAAAAGCTCGAGGCTCGGGAGCGGGCACAATCGATACGGCCGATTTGTTCGTCGAGAAAAGTCCCTGAAAAAATAAAAAATCATCCAAGACTTCTGGATGGCACGCTGGGAGCGAGCTGGGGGAGATGCGGTCAGAGACGAGAGAGGTCTGGCTGGACAGACGGAGGAGGACGTTGTTGTCGTTGTTGTTGATTGTTGATTGTTGTTGTTGTTGTTTCTGTTGCCATTGCACTCACACAGAGGCAGGCTGTTAAAAGCACCACGGCGGAGCTCACGCTCCACGGAGGCCATTTTGTTTTCGGGGACTGAGGTGACTCGGCTATATTCTCTTCCTAAATCTCTACTCCCTTCGACGACACTGTTGGGAGACTTTCCAGGCAAAGCTACCTTGGTCACATGATGGCATACCGTAGCCCCCCACAGTCCTCTGTTTGTTTCATTACTTTACAATAAACAAGGACAATGCAAAGTTACAGACAGAAACTTCTTATCTACCCCTGCAAAAAATAAGTGCTTTTCATACATAAAAAAAACGACATGACACATCATTGAGGGCCCAGGAAAACAACAGCCAGCCAGTGTTCCAGCTCCTCTCTTATCGCCCTGGAATCCGTGCCCGCTCGCTGCCAAGGAGGGCTGGGGGCTGCCACCGCTGGGCGCTCCCGCTCGCGTCTCCAGATAATAACTTTAATTCGGACCCCGAATCACAGTTGGCTTTCTTTAAACTCGGCGGTAATCTCCGACTCCTGCTGCTATTGAATTAGGGCTTGGGCACAGGGAGATAGTGGAGATAAGGGCCCCTGGAAGGTGTGGGGGGGGGGGGGGGGGGGGGCTACTTCTGTTGGTGTAGGGGGGCGGAGGGGGAGTGGGTGGGGGCTCAGGCGCTATTTGGTGCAGGTGGTGCATTTGGACCAGATCCGACGTTACCCGGGGGGAAAAAGTAAAGTCAAATTAACCTTAGGGAGACCTGCGGATGCAGTTTTTGAGCAAGAAGCAGAGAGGAAGGGGGACCGGGGGGGGGACCGGGGAAGGAGGGAGGGAGGGAGGGAGGGCGGGGGCGGGAGACACTGGGCGAGGATGTGCACCTGTCGGGGAGGAGACATCAAGAGGGAGCGGCTCCTCTTCTTCTATTTCCTGCCCCGCCGCAGCGATAGCCCCGCTGGAGAGAGGCTATTTCAGTAAGCTGTCTGTCACAGCCATGCCCAGCGAGATGCCCTCTGATCTGCTGCTCCGACAGGGAGAGAGAGGGGGAGAGAGAGAGAGAGAGAGAGAGAGAGTTCGAAACAGACAAGGGAAGACAGGGAAAGATAAGGAGAGAGAGGAAAGGGAGTGAGAAGGAGTTATCTTACCGCTGGTTCTCCCAGTGGTTCGGGGAAGAATCTTTTCTTCCAACTTTTTTCTCTATCCGTCCACGTTCTCTCACTAGCGCTCTCTACACTGGCAAGTTTTCACTCTCCTCCTCCCCTCCTCTCTCCTCACGTTGCTTCCCCACCTCCTGCCTGAGATCCTTCTCCCCCTCTTTTCCTCTGTTGGACCATTTTGAAGGGTACCTCCAGGGATCAGGTCGGCTGGGGGCGCCGATAGGGATCTACCGACATCCCTCCGTGTTTGACCAGCCCTCGGACGTCAGCACCTTGGGATAAAGATAGCGTTTGGAGGTTCCGGTCGCTGGGGGGGGGGGGGGGGGGTTGCCCCTGTGGTTCTTCTTGACTCACCCCCTCACTCCCTCAGCCCCCCCCCTCCCCCAGCTGCATAAACCATGCGTATCGATAAAAGCCTTCCCGGCCAGGTGGGAGGAGAGTTCGGTAGCTCGATGGAAGTTAGCGTGTTAGCTCGACCCCCCTCTGTCCGAGTCTATAAAAACACAGCCCCCCGCTGTTCATTGAGCCGCGGCGTTCCACCTCGCCATCGAGGACCGGTACCGCGCCACTTCTCCCCACGCCGTTCCTCGTGGGAAACATTACGCTTTCAGCCCCTCCGTGAGTGGCCGCTATTTTAGGGACTTGTTGGGGGAGGCTGTATCGATTCCGGTATTAATTCCGTGTCCAAAGCGTGGTGCGAAGCCCGGGAGCTGGCGGCGGTATCGATCCGAGTACAGCAGTATGGCGTCCCACATTGACTCTTGTGTGCTAGTGATGAGGTTAAGGGATTTAAGGATTCCTGTTTCGAACCAACCCGACAGAATGTTGGCCGGAGATCCGAGAGCGTGCGGCTGAGGCAAACAAAGGGTCTTTAAAGCCAGCACTGCACCGCCGATTGTTTTTGTTTGTTTGTTTTTTTTTTTTTTTTGGGGGGGGGGGGGGGATAGGTCCAGAGGATTAGGTGGAAAGGCGCTAAGGATTCTGGGATGTATTGTTGCAGAGGCTGTGATTCCAGTTCATCACTTTCAAGTTTACTTGGACCGAAAATGATTTATCGCACCTTTTTCTCCGCGTTCACCAGTAATATGATGTGCTGTTTTTACCTCTGCAGTTATTTGCCATGCCACATTGTAACAATGGTGTGTAGACCACTACATTTAAAATGGGCTGGCAGAGTAAGAAACCTGAACCAGATGCAGACCTGCACTGCAGACCTGCACTGCAGCCCAGCGGAGAATTGTGGGAAAAATAGTCTTTTTGTGTTTTTCTCTCATTGGCCTCTCTGCTGGCCCTCCGAGACTCGGGAACAGCAGTCACCTTGGCACATCAAAAGGCAGCCTGCATCCTAGTCATTGTTTTTTCATGTTGTTCTCTCCCTCACCTCCGGTCCTGTGAGTGAAAACAGATGGAGGGAGCGAAGGAGGGAGGGAAGGAGGGAGGGGAAGGTGGTGAAGGAGGGAGGGAGGGAGGGAGGGGACTGGCTGCGTGCCAGAGACAATCAGAAACAGAACTTCGCCAGGCTTAAACTCTCAGTACTCTGATAAAAGGGACAATGGAGGTATTATTAGTGGTGTTTTGAAAATAAGTCTGAATTATTAGCGTGAATTAGCATAAAATTAGGCTGGTTAGCAAGTACAAGTCACACTTCAGGTGGAAACAACGTTGATGTCTACTGTTTTATGAATATTTATTTGCACCTTTTTATCTTTTTGGCTTCAATAGCAAAGACCAGACCCTCATCCACGCACGTTATGCAAATGTTTGACTATTTCAACACCATGAGCCACACAGGAGCGCCTGTCCTATCACAGTGTTGAAATTGAGAGGTTCAATCTGTCTCTCTGTGTGTCTAAAGAAAAGTCCAACCTGTCTCTCTGTGTGTCTCGAAAAGAAAAGTCTAACCTGTCTCCCTGTGTGTCTAAAGGACTAGTCTAACCTGTCTCTCTGCTTGTCTAAAGGACTAGTCTAACCTGTCTCCCTGTGTGTCTAAAGGACTAGTCTAACCTGTCTCCCTGTGTGTCTAAAGGACTAGTCTAACCTGTCTCCGTGTGTCTAAAGGACTAGTCTAACCTGTCTCTCTGCTTGTCTAAAGGACTAGTCTAACCTGTCTCCGTGTGTCTAAAGGACTAGTCTAACCCGTCTCTCTGTGTCTCCCTGTGTGTCTAAAGGACTAGTCTAACCTGTCTCTCTGCATGTCTAAGGGACTAGTCTAACCTGTCTCCCTGTGTGTTTAAAGGACTAGTCTAACCTGTCTCCGTGTGTCTAAAGGACTAGTCTAACCCGTCTCTCTGTGTCTCCCTGTGTGTCTAAAGGACTAGTCTAACCTGTCTCTCTGCATGTCTAAGGGACTAGTCTAACCTGTCTCCCTGTGTGTCTAAAGGACTAGTCTAACCTGTCTCCCTGTGTGTCTAAAGGACTAGTCTAACCTGTCTCTTCCTGTGTGTCAAAAGGACTAGTCTAACCTGTCTCTCTGCATGTTTAAAGGACTAGTCTAACCTGTCTCCCTGTGTGTCTAAAGGACTAGTCTAACCTGTCTCTCCCTGTGTGTCTAAAGGACTAGTCTAACCTGTCTCCCTGTGTGTTTAAAGGACTAGTCTAACCTGTCTCTCCCTGTGTGTCTAAAGGACTAGTCTAACCTGTCTCTTCCTGTGTGTCAAAAGGACTAGTCTAACCTGTCTCCCTGTGTGTCTAAAGGACTAGTCTAACCTGTCCCTGTGTGTTTAAAGGACTAGTCTAACCTGTCTCCCGGTGTGTTTAAAGGACTAGTCTAACCTGTCTCTCTGCTTGTCTAAAGGACTAGTCTAACCTGTCTCCCTGTGTGTCTAAAGGACTAGTCTAACCTGTCTCTCTGCTTGTCTAAAGGACTAGTCTAACCTGTCTCCCTGTGTGTCTAAAGGACTAGTCTAACCTGTCTCTCCCGGTGTTTCTAAAGGTCTAGTCTAACCTGTCTCCCGGTGTGTTTAAAGGACTAGTCTAACCTGTCTCTCCCTGTGTGTCTAAAGGACTAGTCTAACCTGTCTCCCTGTGTGTCTAAAGGACTAGTCTAACCTGTCTCCCTGTGTGTCTAAAGGACTAGTCTAACCTGTCTCCCTGTGTGTCTAAAGGACTAGTCTTACCTGTCTCTCCCGGTGTGTCTAAAGGACTAGTCTCACCTGTCTCCCGGTGTGTCTAAAGGACTAGTCTAACCTGTCTCTCCCTGTGTGTCTAAAGGACTAGTCTAACCTGTCTCCCGGTGTGTTTAAAGGACTAGTCTAACCTGTCTCCCTGTGTGTCTAAAGGACTAGTCTAACCTGTCTCCCTGTGTGTTTAAAGGACTAGTCTAACCTGTCTCCGTGTGTCTAAAGGACTAGTCTAACCTGTCTCTCCCTGTGTGTCTCTCCAGCTGCGAGCCCACGCCGTGGACATGAACGGTAACCAGGTGGAGAACCCCATCGACCTCTACATCTACGTCATCGACATGAACGACAACCGGCCCGAGTTCAAGAACCAGGTGTACAACGGCTCCGTGGACGAGGGCTCCAAGCCAGGTACGCTCTGCGGGGGCCGGCTTAGACGCACGGACGACGGATGGATGTTTATGTCCAAGACGGGAGGGATGAGAGAAGGGATGAGAAGAGGTGGAATGGATGGATGGATGAATGGATGAATGGATGAATGGATGGATATATGGATATGGGCAGAAGTGTGGGGGGGGGGGGGGCGGCAGCGACGCAAGTAGCCAGAGAATCGGGGAGTGCCTTCTCTATCAGAGCAGAGAGAGAGAGAGAGAGAGAGAGGTGGAGCGAGGCAGTTCAAAAAACAACAGCGAGCAGTGAGTGGTGAACCAGGGAGCGCGGCATTGAGCCCTCCCCGTTCCAGTTGATTTAGCAGGAGCACCGGGCATGGCGAGGGGGCCGCTCCCCCGCCACCTCTCCCCGTTTGGCTGGCCTCCGCTAGCGGCCATAAAGCGGGGAGGAGGACGGGGGGGCCGGGGAGGACGGTGAGGATTAAATGGACCGGGCAGCGGCACCCGCTGGCTCATTTTATGGCTCCCCCCCCCCCACACACACTTTCACTGGAAGAGTGTGTGGGGGTGTTTTTATGCCTGTGTGTTGGTGAGTGTGTGAGTGTGTGTTTGTGTGCGTGTGTGTGTGTGTGTGTGTGTGTGAGAGAGAGAGAGAGAGAGAGAGAGAGGGAGAGTGTGTGTTTGCTTGCGTGCGTGCGTTCATGCGTGTGCGCGCGCGCATGTGTGTGTGTGTGCGTGTGTGTGCGTGTGTGTGTGTGCGTGTTTGTGCGCATGTGTGTGTGTGCGTGTGTGTGTGTGCGCGCGCGTGTGTGTGTGTGTGTGTGTGTGTGTGTGTGTGTGTGTGTGTGTGTGCGTGTGTGTGTGTGACGGGGAGCGGGGCTGTGGTCTCACAGTGCATGGAGCTGATCTGAAGTGTCCCCATGTTCCCCTTCGTCTCCCCCCAGGCCTCTCACACCGCTCCCTCTCCCTCCATCCTTTGCTCCCCAACGTGATTCTATACCCAGCCAATTTGCCCCGTCCCCACCTCCTCCTCCTCTTTCTCCACCTCCTCCTCCTCCTCCTCTTCCTCCCCAAACCAACAGCCCGCAGCAGCAGCCTGCGTGACATTCAGCCCAACAATAATCATAAAAAGAGAGTTTTAGAATTTAGGGCTCCAGTGGTTTCAATGGAAAGCCAATTACAGACTTGAATTAGTTTCCAAATTAAAGAGTCATTAAGGGGACCCTAATCCTGTCAGGCACCGCGCAGGACGCCCATACAAAGGGTCCACATTAAGCCCCCTAAGAGTGGCTGTTAATGAAATTCCCCGGGCTTTTTTCTCCCCACATCTTCAGCAGAGAGACAGACAGAGGGACAGAGAGAGAGAGAGAGAGAGAGAGAGAGAGAGAGAGAGAGAGGCAGAGACTAGAGAGCAGTAGAGAGAGGTAGAGACTAGAGAGCGGTAGAGAGAGGTAGAGGGAGAGATAGAGGTAGAGAGAGAGAGGTAGAGAGAGAGCGAGAGAGGTAGAGAGAAAGGGAAAGAGGGAGAGAGAGAAAGAGAGAGAGATGGGTGGTGGATTGATGCTCTCCTCCCTTGGAATCCAACCAAACGCGCGTGTGGCCTCTCTGCGCTCCGCTCCGTCCCTGTCTTCTGCTGGCGGCGCCTTTCTTCTCCTCTCCGTCTCCAAGCTTCAGAACACCCCCCCCCCCTTCCCTCCCTCCCACCTCCCTCCTCCCTCCTCTCCCCTCCGCCGCGCTCCCCTCCCGCCGACTGATCCGCTGACAAATGTTGCTTTGAAATGTAATGAAGTTTGAAATGGGAGCTGCAGTCGGAATTATCCTCGTACGGAGCCTGTCACAGGGACGATATCAGTATCTCTGGCAATTAGGTTGATATGGCAACCATAAGGCGGAGGGGAGGAGGAGGAGGAGGAGGAGGAGGAGAGATTCAACAGAGGCCCTATAGATAGTGGGTGGATATGGAAAGGCATGACGGAGGGCGCTGTCTGCCGCTGTTCAATTACGGGCTTAGTGGGGAAACGCCTGGCGCAGGCAGAGACGCAGGGTTAACGCTGGCCCAGTCTACGCCTGCCTGTGTCTGCTGGTATCATAAGGGTGCGTGTTTACGTACCTATTTGTGGGCTTGTGCGATAAGTCTGCGTGTGTGTGTGTGTGTGTTTACTACTCACTCATCTGTGTGTGTGTGCTTACTTTCTTGTTTGATGAGCGTACAAGTGCCTGTCTGTGTTTCGCGAAATAAGTGTGTGTGTGTGTGTGTGTATGTTAACGCCCCCTCCCCTCTCTCTCCTTCCCCACCACGCAGGGACGTACGTGATGCACCTGGCCGCCTTCGACGCCGACGACAACACCACGGCCAACGGCATGGTGCGCTACCGCATCCTCTCCCAGACGCCGCACAGCCCCATCCCCAACATGTTCACCATCAACACGGAGACGGGCGACATCGTCACCGTGGCCGCCGGCCTGGACCGCGAGGTCAGCAACGCCCCCTCGTCCGCTCACCACCCACCCCCATTCCCCACCCCACCCCCGGTCCACCCCCCCCCCCCCCCCGTTCGTTCACGGCCCTGGTCTAAAACCTCATGTCACGATCACGTTTGTTTCCGTTCGCTGTCGTACACGGTCCGTTGGCTTCTAAAGGGATTCTTTGGACGGGCGGCGCTGCGTTTGTGGGTGGCGGAGGGAGAGGGTTCTCTGTGCTGGGGCTGCCGTGGACAGGGCGTGGTCCCTCTGCTCCACCGGGGGTGTCCCGTGAGGGGCCGCGGCTGCTAAGCGCTCCCCCTGTCCGTCCGCCGTTACACATCCCCGGGCAGGCTTTTCCCGAGAGGTCCCCCCCCCCCCCGCCGGTCTGCGGTCACTTTGTTTATGGAGCTGTCACGTCGTGACAACACCCCCCGTACGTGTTCATTCACACGCAACACGGACGCGCCGGCGACGACTCCTTAACGGAAATATCCCAGACGCATCGTCCTTTCCCGGCTGTCAGTGCGGTGACAGACCTATTAAGAACTCATCCTACAGTTCCCGGTGCTGCACACACGTGTGTGTCTGTGTGTGTGTGTGTGTGTGTGTGTGTGTGTGTGTTTGTGTTTGTGTTTGCGCCCGTGTGTTTCCTGAGAGAAGGGGGAAAAAGAGAATGCCCTTGACACCTGTCAGGAACACACGCGATAATTCACATGTTCACTTCGACACACACTCGGCGAGAAACCAATTTGAGGAGGACGAAAACAGAATACGGGGTGGGTCGAGAGAAGTTGGGATTTCAGAGGTCGGCCCGTTCCGGTACATCTCCAACACACGGAGGGAAATTGAGCAAGACGTTGTGGCGCGACAAGGCGACGACAGACGAGGGACGAAATTGCCCGATTTAGAGATACACGCAACTTAACCGGGCGGAGGGAGGGAGGGGTGAGAATGACAGACGGAGGGAAGGAGAGGAGAGAGCGGAAGGGAGAGAGAAAGAAGGAATAACAGGAGAAGAACGCGGGGGGGGGTCTGAGACCTCGGCTTGTGTTTGTCCTGCTCGCGCGTTATCTGGACACAGCTAATCCACGGCGAGTCTCTCTCCCCTCTATGTGGGATTAAGCCCCCACCCTCCAGCCCCGCCAAGGATAATAACTTGGCTTGTGCATGCACAGACCAACACTGACACACACCGTGAACAAACCCACTCACATTCTGTCTTTGACTGTCGCACACACACACACACTGGCGCATACTGAAAACACACACACACACACACACACATCCCCATCGGCGCGGAGAAAAGTATACCTCTCTGAAAGTTTCCCCCGTCGCTTTGCCTCGAGTACAGATAAGAAAGTCCTTACCCCTGCAGAAAAGAATCATAGTGCATAAATACATAAACATAAATACCTAGCGTAACACAGAGAGAGGGAGAGAGAGAGAGAGCGAGAGAGAGAGAGAGACAGAGAGAGAGAGAGAGAGAGAGAGAGAGAGAGAGAGAGAGAGAGAGAGAGAGAGTGAGAGAAAGGCTGGAGGAGGTAGAAAAGGCACCAGGCTTTGCTGTGCTGCTCAAGCCCAGGTCAGGCTGCAGAAGAGAGTCCCAAACAGGGCCCCTGGATCTCGATCCGCTCGGGAGGTACCGGGGCTCCAAACTCCGCTTGGGTTGGCCTCGAACAAGCGCAAACGCCCTGGCCGTGTCCCCCTCTCTTCCTTCACTCTACACCCCTTCTTCTTTTATAGTTTTTTTTTTTCCCTCGCCACTGTTTTCAATTGTTCATTCTCCTCCTCCACCTGCGCCGGCGGATGTCTCTCCTGAGGGCCTCCTCTAGAGCCCTGCCGCTGTCCTCCTGGAGAGTCTGTTGACAGAAGCAAACTGTGCCCCCTCCCCCCCCCCCCCTGGGGCTTTGGAGATGTTGTGGTGGGCTCGTGCGGCGGTGCCACAAAAGGTCGCGAGGAGCTCAGCGCAATTACTCGCTCATCTAATTAGCCGGAGCGACGGGCCCAAGCTGCAGTGTCCCGCGCTGACGCGCTCACGCACGGCTCCTCCATTAAGATGCGGGGAAAACGGATTTGTGTGGATGTTTGTTCGTTACTGTGTGTGTGTGTGTGTGTGTGTGTGTGTGTGTGTGTTTGTGTTCACTCACCCTGGGATGTCAGTGTGCCTGCCTTTTCATGCGTGCACGTAGAGAGCGTTTGCTTGCGTGGTACATTCCTGTGTGTGTGTGTGTGCACGTATGTGTGTGTGAGTATGTTGACACACAGTGAGGGCGTTGATGAATCGGTGCGGGGGGGAGGGGAGCGCCAAGGCCACCGGGCCGTCTGACGCCCGGGCCGAGCCGAAGCCAAGCTGTCCAACCCTCCTGACGGGGAGGCCCGCTCTAATTGGACTATTTACCCGGTAATTAGCAGGTGAAGGAGGCCCGGGGGGGGTGGGGGGGGGAACCCCTTCACACAGTCACAGACAGACGAAGAAACTGCAGAGTCGTGCAGAAACCTTGTGGTGCCAGAAGTCTTTCACGTATTTCCCCTGAGAGAAAAATGTTTGTTTGGATGTGATTACGTAGGATGTGTGTACGTCCTGCTCCGTTGTGGCGCGTTGCCCGTCGCGGTGTAGCTCTCAGCCCTGATCGATCGCGAGCCGTGTTCCCCCTGGAGGTTCAGCACCATGGACAGCTCCCACATTCAGAGTGAAAGGCCTCCCCCCGAGACGCTGCAGAGGCTTCAGCACCACGGACAGCTTCTACGGCAGAGTGATAAGCCGCCCCCTGAGACGCTGCAGAGGCTTCAGCACCACGGACAGCTCCCACGGCACAGCAGACGCGGACACCACCTCCCTCAGGGGGAAACACATAGCTGGACTGTCTGAGTTAGGATAGGACGCACCTACTAGCTTGTGTAACTATAACGTGTGTGTGTGTGCGTGAACGTTTGTGTGTGTGTCCCTCTGCAGAAAGTGTCCCAGTACACCATCATCGTCCAGGCCACGGACATGGAGGGCAACCTGAACTTCGGCCTCTCCAACACGGCCACCGCCATCATCACCGTCACCGACATCAACGACAACCCGCCCATGCTCACCTCCCGCACGGTGAGCGGCGCCACAGGGAGGGAGGGAGGGAGAGAGGGAAGGGGGGAGGGAGGGAGAGAGAGGAAAAGGGAAGGCGGACTGGGGCTGGAGGGAGGGAGGGAGGGAGAGAGGGAGGGAGGGAGGGGGGATGAGTGAGTTTGCAGGGAGGGAGCAGGACTAAAAGGAGCAGGGGAGTAATGGGGCTGCAGGGAGGGGGGAAGAGTAAGAAAATAGGGGGGAGTATGAGGAGATTAGGGGGACGGGGGGAAAAGCGGGAAAAGAGGTGGGCAGGGAGGAATGGGGGGAGGGCAAGGTGAGAGAGGAGAGTGACCTCTGTGCTCCCACCCCGTTTCCTGCAATCACAGGCCGTCCTGTTCTGCCGGCCAATCAGGCGCTCCACACGGAGGGGACCACAGTGACTGCTGCATGCGTACTGTAGCTACTGCAACACAGTGACATTTCCCTCGGGATGAATAAAGTCATATGTATCTATCCCGCTGCCTAAGAGTAAAAAACAGAGACGCGGGAGAGAAAAGAGGATCCTATTCCGTGGGAGTTTGACCTCGCTTCCTCCGAGACAACGCATACACACGCACACACGCACACACACACACACACACACACACACACACACACACACACACACACACACACACACCAAACCGAGTCACACAGCACGCTAGCGTGCGTAGCTAACACATATGTATCCATATCCTCCATGTTCATCAGCGAGAGCACCATGGCAACCCTAACAGTCATCCAGGTCGTGGCAACGATGTCGAGGAGAACGATGACGTTACCCAAAAGGTCCCTGGCAGAGGGAGGCTCAGTCGCCATCATAAGTCAGGGTCATGGTGTTCACAGCAGTGCAATGAGAACACGCGCTGTGCTCCCCTGCTTGGTCCAAGGATTGGGAGGGTGGGGCGGGTAGGGGGGGGGGGGTCGTACATTGGTTAAAGGGGCAAAATTACAGACACACACACATGTTCCATCGCAGACCTACCAGCACACACAGTCACACATCTGGAGGGGGAACTGCGCTAACAGTGCTGCCCCTGAGTCCACAAAGACTAACAGGACGGAGACAAAGGACCAGGGGGACGTGGTGTGTGTGTGTGTTGCGGGCTACAGGGGCCACTATGGCCTGGGCTGAGGTTTAGGTCTTACACAGTGTTTCTTCGTGGGAGATCTGTCAGTGTCAGTGGCGCCGCTGTCTGTTTCCCTATCACTGGTGTTAAGTGGGGTCCACGGGGGCTCAGGGAGATGCTTAGCACCCCGGCTTGATGAGAGAGAGGGGAGGGCGGCGATGTTGCATGAGTTAGCGTTAGCATCCAGCCCCCCAGGGACCATTAGGAGCACTGCGACGACGAGCTAGCGCTGCCGCTAAGTATGTGCCAGGCATGAGGCTCGTCTTCAAGCTGCCACATCACACCCAGCAGGGGGTGGAACAGGCAGGAACCATAAAGAGAGAGGGGGGGGGGGGGGGGGGGGGTGGAAATGTAGGGTGAGAGAGAGAGAAAAAGAGAGTGAGAAGGAGAGAAGGAAAGAGAGATAGATTTAGAGAGAGAGAGAGAGAGAGAGAGAGAGAGAGAGAGAGAGAGAGAAATATATAGAAAATGGAGGGGGAGAGAGAGAAGGAACGAGAGGAAGGAGAGAAAGAGAAGGAAAGAGAGAGGTCGTGCACGACGCGCCATGGAGGGGGTAAAGCCGCAGTTTGGAGGAGGCGTGGACCGAGAGGAGGGGGGGGCTGTCTGAGGAGGGGGGGGGGCTGTCAGAGGAGGGGGGGGGCGCTCTCAGAGGAGCCAGCCTCGGCCCCGTCTCTCCCTCTGTCTCCGTCGGTAAATCCCGGGGCCTTCTCCACTCGGCGTCTCCCCGCATTTAGGCCCCACGGAGAGGACGCTAATAGACGGAGAGGTTTCCACCAAGATGGTGGGGGGGGAGGGGTGGGCGGGGGGGGGGGGCGCCGTGTTAAGTGCATTTCCATCATCCCCTTGCCGAGGCGGGGGCGTAGTGGTTGTTGGTAATGAATGGCGCGCAGAGGTCTCGCCCAGCCGTGATGAGCGGAGCGCTCTGTAGCCTCGTCCTCCTCCTCCCCGTAAATCACCGGGTTTAGCAGAGGGTCGCCTTATAAAAGCCGTTTGGCAAAGGGGGGGACGCAGGCCGTTATGCAAATATTTAGTGTTTGCCACAAACCCTATAAATCTATCGGAGTGTCCCAGAAATAGAATGTTATTTTATTTTATTTTATTATTTTTTTTCCTTGGTGGTTGTTGTTGTGATGGGGGTTGAGTTTTCTCTTTAATGTTGCTGATTAATATTTCATTCCATCTATCTGAGGCAGTTCTGTTCTCTTAAGCAGCGGTGGGTTGTGTTCTGGGCGGTTTGGAGGCGATGCGAGGGTTATGGCGGCTTTGAAGAAGGGGCTGGGGGCTTTGGCATGTTTGCTTTTGCCGCTTCTGTCTACCAGAGATAGTGAGAGGCACGCTTGCCTTTTGTGACCACCCGAATTCAAAAGACGACATTCAGCCTTTTTTTTCTTCCCTCTCTCTCTCATTAGTGACTGTGACAAATGTGACCATGTCAAATGTGAAAGGTGTGTGTGTGTGTGTGTGTGTAGGTGTGTGTAGGTGTGTGTGTGTGTGTGTGTGTAGGTGTGTGTGTGTGTGTGTGTGTGTGTAGGTGTGTGTGTGTGTGTGTGTGTGTGTGTGTGTGTGTGTGTGTGTGTGTGTGTGTGTGTGTGTGTGTGTGTGTGTGTGTGTGTGTGTGTGTGTGTGTGTGTGTGTGTGTGTGTGTGTGTGTGTGTGTGTGTGTGTGTGTGTGTGTGTGTGTGTGTGTGTGTGTGTGTGTGTGTGTGTGTGTGTGTGTGTGTGTGTGTGTGTGTGTGTGAGGGCTGGCATGTAGGTCTGTGTGTCTCTGTACGTGTTCTCAGCGCTGTACGTGACATCTCACAGTCCACCACAGTGCAGCATGAATATCACGTGCTCTCGCGTGCTGGGTTGATGCAGCAGTAGGTAGGCAGAGCTAAGCCAGTACACATTCAGTCCCTCTCCCCAGACAGCTGGACATGTTGATTTCAGGCAGGCTACTCGGGGCTATGCTTTGGTCGGCAAACGGGCTGTGGCACGGCCTCAGGTGAAGATCAGGACTGGCGCACTCTGGAGGGAGGGCGGGGAGAGAGAGAGACAGAGAGAGAGAGAGAGAGAGAGAGAGAGAGAGAGAGAGAGAGAGAGAGAGAGAGAGAGAGAGAGAGAGAGAGAGAGAGAGAGAGAGAGAGAGAGAGAGAGAGAGAGAGAGAGAGAGAGAGAGAGAGAGAGAGAGAGAGAGAGAGAGAGAGAGAGAGAGAGAGAGAGAGAGAGAGAGAGAGAGAGAGAGAGAGAGAGAGAGAGAGAGAGAGAGAGAGAGGGAGAGAGAGAGAGAGAGAGAGAGAGAGAGAGAGAGAGAGAGAGAGAGAGAGAGAGAGGGAAAGGAGTGGAATCGGATGAGAAAACGAGGGGACGGTTGTCGTAACCCTGTCCTTCTTACC
>JAPMUY010004361.1:140000-145000 GCA_026901105.3 Galaxias olidus
CTCCCTCTCATCCCCCTCTCTTTCTCTCTGTTCCCCCTCTCTTCAAGCCGGTGGACTTTGAGATGAACCGGGCCTTCATGCTGACGGTGGTGGTCTCCAACCAGGCCCACCTGGCCAGCGGCATCCAGTCGTCGCTGCAGTCCACGGCGGGCGTCACCATCTCGGTGGTGGACGTGAACGAGGCGCCCTACTTCCCCACCAACCCCAAGCACATCCGCTTCGAGGAGGGCGTGCCGGCCGGCACCAAGATCACCACCTTCTCCGCCGCCGACCCCGACCGCCTGCAGATGCAGCAGATCATCAGGTGGGAGAACGCCGGTGGAGGGGGTTGGATATGCGGCTTTGTTCGAATGTGCGCGTAAAATGTGGCCGCTAGCTACCTAGCCCGTTAGCATTGGAGGTGTGGGGTGGCATGGCATGCCTGCAAATGCAGCCGCTAATCAGATAGAATCCTGTGGATGAACGTGGTTCGATGGAGCTTTGTTGTACAGAATGTACCGTGAACAAAACAACAAACGTGGTTTCGCTAGCGCTAACACACTAGCCTGTTTGCCGTGGTAGTTAGCTTTGGAGCTGTGGGTGGCATGCCCACAGGCTGGCTTTTCATCTGAATGGGTAGTGGCTTGTGGTCTCCTAACACATTCCGTGGATGCTGTTAAATGAATAAATGCATGGTGATGATAGCACGCTCCCCAGGAAGCCAAATATATATCCCCTCTGGCCAGGATCCAATCTCAGCGGTTAGGGCTTGTGGGTAAGTGAGTGCGTCTGTTTCTGGGAGACTGGCAGTGCCGACACTAGGAAGGGCAAGGGGTTAATGGGAGGCGCCGTGGTCCCCTGGGTAATTAGGGAACTGCATATTCTATAGGTAAGACAGGAGCACACACACACACACACACACACACACACACACACACACACATACGTGGACACACACTTAAACAGACACAACTACACGCTTAAACAGACGTGCACACACACACACACACACACACACATACACACATACGTGCACACACGCTTAAACAGACACAACTACACGCTTAAACAGATGCACACACACACACACACAGGCAGCTACTCAAGCAGCTGGCCCCAGCCCAAAGGGCTGACACAGCAATCTGTCCACCTGCAGTGTTCTCCAGGGTGAGATGGCTGTGTGGATGTTGAATGCAGACCAACATTTAAATGGCCACCTGGACTCCTCCAGCCGGCCGCTCTCCTAACTGCCTCGACCTGGAGAAGAAAACCAGCATATTCTCTATTCTGTTCTATTCTGTTCTATTCTATTCCATTCTATATATCTTCTATTTTGTTCTATTCTATTATATTACATTATATTCTACTCTGTTCTATTCTGTTCTGTTCTATTTCCTTTGCTATAATGTCGACCATGTCGTTAAATGACGCCGGTGCAGTAAGGTGTTCCCTTTTGACTGCAACCCCCGTTTGCACTTTGTATGCAAACAGCCCATCTGTTTTGTCCAGTGTGTGTGTGTGTGTGTGTGTGTGTGTGTGTGTGTGTGTGTGTGTGTGTGTGTGTGTGTGTGTGTGTGTGTGTGTGTGTGTGGGTGTGGGTGTAGCGGCTTGGACGTGGTCCCTGCATGTAGACCTCACACGCTGTGACTGGCCAGAGCCGGTAGGCACCCTGCGGTGTGTGACTATGACATCCACACGACCTATCATCACAGCCAAAATGTACACCCCCCCCTGCCCCCCTTACCGCCCCCCTAAACAGCTCTCCTAACCACCCCTAACCATCCCCCAACCATCCGTGTCCCTTATTTCTTTCAAGGGGATAGGTTCTAAACAAATTTGCCAGCTAATTCCACAGCAAATGAGAGTAAATTGGGTGTACATTATAGTTTAGGAAGACGCCAGAGTCACCAGCTGGTCCCTCCAGTCACACCTCCTTTCCCCTCTCTCTCTCTCTCTCTCTCTCTCTCTCTCTCTCTCTCTCCCTGTGTGTATCTCTCTCTCTCTCTCTCTCTCTCCCTGTGTGTATCTCTCTTTCTCTCTCTCTTTCTCTCACTCTCTCCACCTTCGTCTCCCTGCACCAGTTGGAGTCTGCAGTACATCTCAGAGATCCGGCTGGCTCACAGAGGCACGCCGTGTTCCGTCACGGTCTGGTTCACACATTGGTACTTTCACACACACACACACACACACACAGACACACACACACACACACACACACACACACACACACACACACACACACACACACACACACACACACACACACACACACACACACACACACACACACACACACACACAGGCTCAAATAGTAATTTCTCACACACACACACACTATACACAGGCATAACACCAACGGACAGGGATCAACACACTCTTATCAGCCTCCTGTTTTGCCAAACACAGCTAATGCGTGCGTCTGTGTGTGCTCCTGCGTTCAGCAGAGACTCCAGTAGCAGCTCCCTCACAAACACACCTCCATCTTTTGAAGCGTACAGCCGGTTCCTATGGAATCCACGCGTGGATTGGCGCCGCGGGCAGGGGAGTGACGTGTAATCTATGGCCGGTGTGCGACCGTGGGGCAGGGGGGGGCAGGGGGGGCAGGGGGGGCAGCTGTCGTCCCCCTCCGTTCCTCTGGGTGGTGAAGTATGCTGGAGAGAAATGAGTCCACGCCGAGTGAGTGGCGTGCGCCGCTGTCCGCCATTGGGCCAGAGCCAGGCGCTACCGCGTCGGCTGCCTTGGGTGGAGCCCCCCCCCCCCATTCAGAAGCAGGCAGACCTGTGTTCCCATGGTTTGCTCTGGGAGGGAAACGTCTTAGTTGAAATATCGAATACGGCGTCGGACGCCGTGTCACGTCTCACAATGGGCTGTCACACAAGGCGCACTGAGAACATTACTACTGGGTTGTTGTTTTTTTTGTTCCATGGTTTTTGTTGGGAGGAAAGTTTTGGCCCGCTCGTCAGAGAACTTTCTGTAGAGGAACGGCCAATTAGGAACCACCCAAAAAATAGTAAGAGAGAAATGTCACGTTTGGAGGCGGGGGGGGGGGTTTAGGGGAGTCGTGATCTGAAGGCCGCCGGAGTTGAGACAGCGCTCCCTGACCAGGGACCGACAGGAAGGGCCGGGGGGGAGGACGGGGAGGACGGGGGGGGGGGGGGGTGACTGGAGGGTTCTGCATGGGGGGGGGGGGGGGGGGGGTTTGAGCATGATCACACAGAACAGGAGGCGGACGTGTGTGAAGACGCCCTCATCGACCTGTCAGAGCCAAGCCAGCGTTGTTATGGAGACGCACGCGTGAAGCCAGCACGCCGGACCGCCTCGCGTGTGAGGAGGGCACGGCCGGCCGTGTATTTTTCATTCCCGGGGATCCGATTGGAACAGAACGTAATTGTTTTTCTCTCTCTCCCTCCAGCTGACTTCTAACGAGGCAAACGTGTCGGCCTTCATCAGCCGTTCCGTCGTCTTCACCAACGACCCCCTCCTGGCCACGGCGCCATGAACTCTGGCATCCCACTGCAACCGCTGCTTTAGTCATTACGCTGAACACAGTGGAACACAACTCCCTCTCGCTGTTCTGCATCCGTGGAAACCCCCCCTCCACGCCCCATGTCGTCGTCGTCGTCGTCCCCCCCCCACGCTTACCTGAGCGAGCTCTCCTCCGTTCATTGATTGGCTTCCGCTTGAAGAGTCCGCCTTCAAAGTCAAGTCCCAAATTAATTAGGACCCGGGAAGAGGTTGTTGGAGACCCGGGGCGATTGAGATCTGCGCTCAGGACCCCACTGAGGCGCCCTCGGTGCGCCCGATTGTTTCAGGAAAATGACTTCCAACGCAGTGGTCTGTCCCCATCAATGCGGGGGAAATTGGCTTGGCTGGAGGACCATTATGCTCTTAATATACTCCATATAGGTTTTTATTACACCTTGGTGGAGCCGCGTTAAGAGGGCGGGGTGGGGTGGGGGGGTGGGGACTTAATTAAAGTGGCGGGCAGAGTCAGTGAGCCCTGGCTCTGGGGAGCAGACCTTTGTGTAATGCCTTTTATCATCAGAGGGGCTCTAATCCGCTTTTAATGTGTTACCAGATAGGAGCCGCGGACACAATGGAGGGTCTCTGCGCGCGGCCCACAATGGAGGCTCCGAGAGTGAGGCGTGCAGCCCCCCCCCCCCACTCCGCCAAGCTCCCTGTGACCTCACACTCTCCCCCTCCCTAGCCTCGATATGTCTTCTTCTTCTCCCACGCGGAGAGCTGCCACGGTCAGTGGAACAGGCCTCGGGTCAGACTGCCCTCTGCTGGACGAACGGGGGAACAGCGGACGCAGACTCCACAGAGATAGACGAAAGAGAGGTGGTAGAACACAGCCCCTCAGGGCAGAGAGATGAACACAGGACACACTCTCCTCCAGTGTGTCGTTACCTACCATCCTACTCTGTAGTGTAGCTTGGTGTCCTATTTCTCTTCAAGCCCTCAATAACACAAACGGCCCCCTCATATTTCCCAGCTGGCAGCCGTCCTCTGACCCCTCAGGTTTCCGCCCACATGATCCGGCTTGTGATTCCCGTATCCCGGTAATCCCGCCCGCTCCCCGTGAGGGACGCGTCCGAGCCCCCAGGGTTCAATTCCCAGGCTGCCGGTGGGGGTGACTTAGGGGGTTGGGGGGGGGTTTGGTGGGGCTTGGCGCGGCTCCTGGAATGTGGGAATGTCATCCCTCTGATCCCCTAACCAGGCAGCGCGCCTCGTCTCGGCATACATCCCACTTCCCGCTGGGAAAATCCCTGGTCGCTCGCTCGCGGCAGGGGGGGGGGGGGGGGGGGTTGAAGGGAGGTCGAGAGGAGATTACCCGCTCTGCACCTCCATCAGTGCTCTACCGTACTCACATCCAGTCGACCCCGCACTGCCCGCGTGAATAAACAGTGCCGTCCTGTTTGAATCCTGGGAAGGTCCTCTCTCAGGGCCGAGAGCAGATTTACACAACAACACACCTTCTCCATGAGGGGATGAAGGGTATGAACAGGCAGGCGTGCCGG